>JAGSMR010000012.1:3200000-3552500 GCA_029286605.1 Sericinus montela | reverse complement strand
TGGCAGGAGGTACTGCTATCGCCCTAATAGCTCATTATAGCCTAAAAGTCTAATAACCTAATAGCTCAGCTCTAAGTAAGATTATAAAAACATAACAAAACAAAAAAAAACAAAAATCACGATAGCCGAGTGGTTGGGTGATCGGAATTTCGAGTCATTAGACCCGAGTTCGATCCCCAGTTGGCAGGCTCGTACCAATGGGTATTTTAAAAAAACTTATGTACGAATATCGTGAGCTTGGACATAAAGACGGCGACGGGTTCACCACCTGTTACGTTGTCCCGAAAATATCTTCGGTGGGAGGTGGGTCAAAGGGACTTAATTGTCTAGACTAGACCTCTGTCTACCTCTGTATTGGGAATTGCGTGAAGATATTTATATATTTATTTATTTTTATGTTATGTTTTTATAAAAAATAAAATATCTTCAAGCAATTCCCAAAACAGGGGTAGACAGAGGTCTAGTCTAGACATAGACAACGATATAATTCGTACATAAGTTTTTGAAACACCCATTGGTACGAGCCTCCCACCTGGGGATCGAATACGGGTCTCTCGACTCGTAATTCCGACCAGCCAACGACACGGCTATCGTGAATTTTAAACTGAGAGATTATTATCAAATACAACTATGTGTATAAAACAGTGTACGTGACACATAAACATGCACTCACACATGCATGTTTTGTTATTGAAATAAACTATGTATTAAAAAAACCGTATTGGTGTTATAAAGACGGCGACGGGCTCACCACCTGTCACGTTGTCCCGAAAATATCTTCGGTGGAAGGTGGGTCGAAGGGACTTAATTGTCTAGACTCGACCTCTGTCTACCCCTGTATTGGGAAGTGCGTGAAGATATTATTATTATTTTATTATGTATTGGTGTTATTATGAAGGCGGTATCCGTTTAGGTGTCTTAACATCTATTATAACACCAACATATAGCCAACGATATAATTCATACATAAGTTTGGAAATCATATCTCTCTTTCCTCTTTAAGCATAATCGTACATAAGTTTGTTGTCAAATCTGATAAATGACTGATTCATTCGAATTCGGTTTGCCCAACCACTCAGCTATTCGTACAATACATCATGTAATGTCGAAGCCCATGATATCTTTCAGGCTAAAGCTCGTTCTAAAGAAATCAATATATATATATATATATATATATATATATATATATATATATATATATATATATATATATATATATATATATATATATATATATATATATATATATATATATATATATATATATATATATATATATATATATATATATACATATATATATATATATATATATATATATATATATATATATATATATATATATATGACAAAACATCACCATCAATTTAATGCAGTCGGATTAAAGTTAACCACTTTCATAGACTTATTAATAAAATATTATTCAAATTTCACATTGAAATGCGTTTTAAATTCAAACATAGAAAATTAAATGTAAATATTTGGATTTGGATAAATTATTCGGCATCGCATCTCATACGTACGAACTGTACATAAGTACTGATACGTGCTTATCTTTAGAAAGCACGCTTCCTCGGATGCTGGAATGTTAGACAAGACCGCAGGTGTTCTCTCCGGGAGTGCCCATTCCATCGGCACATTCAAATATGTATGCAGCATTACTGTTCGAAATGCATGCCGCTTGTTTTTACTCTGCATAGTAACCATTGAATAGTGTATGTTGTCTGCATTCAACCGTAACTTTAAAGTGTAAAATGAAAGAAAATTGAAAATTATATGTGTTCTAGTATTAAAAACTGTCTTGTCTTAAATTTTTACACTCTTATATCGAAACGGTTTAGGTTTAAATTTGCTTTATCTGGACGCCATTTGGGAATAAAAGTATTCAGCGGAAACCTTGTATAGGTAAACATAGTCTAGAATGCCTTTTAGACCCCGTCTAGACTTCTGACTAACCCTTTATACGAAAACGGTAGTGCACTTGTTTATCTTCTTCACGGATTTTCTTAGAACTGGGGTTGACTGTCCAGATAATTAAACCCTTACGACCTACCTGTTACGGAATCTTTTTTGGAACAATGTGACAGATGATGACCTTAATGTTTAAGATAATAGAACGAATAAACTTATCCACATGTATAATTGAATACATTTTCATGTACACATAAACAATCATGCTCAAGTAAAAACAATGTAACATCTAAAGAGATTCGAACTCGAAACTCTTAGCTTCGACAGCAGGATCACTCAACTCGCTTGTCCGGTCGTCAGTTGGTCTTCGTTTAAAAAATAATATAACAAATTGTACAAGATTATTAACTAGAATTTCATTCCCTTTAAAACGGCTCTCACTCACCTCTGCTTACAGTCAGGGTTTGCGCGGCGTGATGCGTAACAACTTCGAAAGCTGATACGTATGCCGAAGCCGTCTCTAGCAGGACATAGAATGTCCATGTTCATGGCAATCCACTTGCTCTCGGCAGTTTGCCAAACGTTGAATTCTCGTGGAGGCCAATACAACATTTCTGTTATTCGCCTCTCCTAGCTTTAGTTTAGTGTGCAAAAAAATTTTGTAAAGTAGCAGTCTTTTTCCATACATCTGGGCAAAGGACTTGCTTTGTATTGTCTTGATCTACTTTTCTTGATCTTTTAAATATTTGAAAGAGATTGGAGCCTACGCTAACCAGCGCGGGATTGAAATATGATTAGTGTGAAAGGGAACCTAGCATTTAGCAGAGTATCTGCGATTTGATTGTTGTAGTTCATAGCACTAAACCAATACAAAAAGTGATTTTAAAGGTGCGTTTTTACCGAGGACTAAGATCTTTTATATTAAAATGCTTATTGAGACTACTATTGACCTATTGATCCAGACGAGTAATAGGCAGAGAAAGAGTGTATATATTTTTTTATTATTACTCAGACAAGCTGCTACAGGCTAACTTGGCTCGGTAACCATGGCCTTTGGATGTTATTCTTCATCAACAATTTCAGTGGTGCGGATTCGAACCTGGCTTACTCTATAAGGCTCGCGTAAAAACGAGGTCCCTAAACACAGCTGTCCTGTCATCGTCAGCTGTCGTGACTGTCAAGCCTATAGTCTGTATGCAGGGTCATTATCATGATTAGTCCCGCCCTTGTTGGCAAAGGTGCCAAAAATTTCTATAAATGAGGATAACTTTCTCTAGACTCAAAATGTTTTATTGAGTTTTCCGTAACTTTGTAAAGCAACAAGTGTGAGATAGAAATAACATGAGAGTTTAAGGGATTATTTAGCTTTATGATGCCATAATTGAAATATTTTTGTGAATTTTTAATCATACGCCACGCTAAACAGCTGATTCAGGTCTGAGTCGCTGCTTCGGAGGTGAGAGTATTGGTAAGGTGTGGTAATAGAATAGTTTAAGGTTGCGGATTCGTATTTGCTGGGTGCAATTCGTGTAATGGGTTTGAATGTTTGTACCCGAGTTATGAATGATTACATGCATGTAAATAACTATCTATATAATTATATATGTTAATAAGTATATTATACCGTTATCATAGACACCAAGACTGCGACAGGATCATCACCTATCACGTTGTTCCAAATAAGTTTAGTTGAAAAGTACGTCGAAAGGACTTTATTTTCTACACTTCTGCCTAACCCAATATTGGGATATTGCTTCAAGATCAAAGAGGTGTACAAAGTACGTTACAAAATGTTGAAAGTAAAACAATGTACGAGTAAGATTGCATTTCCCAGTGCCCATTCAATTAGCTACGGGTCGCCCGTTCATTGTTAACATCGACATATTGTTATGAACATGAAGTTATTGACAAATCAAACGACATGTCTAAAGGGCTGTGATGTTCCGCTTTTAGAATTGTGCTTGTTACTGGCTTGAATTATAGGACATGGTATACTAACATTTAATAATTAATAAAGTAAATATTAATTATTATTTTCGGGAGATATTTTATTATGATTATTATTCCGGGATTATTATTCGGGAGATATTTTATTATGATTATGATTATTATATTATATTAATGATTATTATTTCGAAGTTATTTTCGGGACAACGTGACAGGTGGTGAGCCCGTGGCCGTCTTTATGTCTAAGCTAACACTATAATTTATATATAAGTTTTTGAAAAACCCATTTGTATGAGCAGGCCACCTGGGGATCGAACTGGGGTCTCTAGATTCAGAATTCCGGCCATCCAACCACTCGGCTATCGTGACTCTAATAATTAATAAATACATAGATAGGGACAACATCTCATACATTGCCCTGATCAAAATAAAGCAAAATAAGCAGCTAAAGTTCTTGTGTTATGGAATCGGAAACAACGAAGGCGTCACAAACGCTCAGACTGGAAATAATGTAGAAATTGTTTTTCTCAATTGACTCGTCCGGGAATCCGAACCCGGGACCTCTGAGGTCCCGGGACCCCGGGACCCTGAAAACCGATGTATAAATCACTCGTTCACGTTACGTGGAAATGTTAAAATGTCATTTTAATTATTACTTTTTTTATGGGAATAGAATGACAAAAAAAAAATAAACATATTAGCGGTTTGAGTAATGACAACACACGTAATACAAATATCATATTATTGAATAATGGCTATAACAAAATACTAACATCAAATCAAATAGTAATATTTTTTTTACGTTGTAGTATAACATATATTAACATTTTTAAAGTAAATTATATACAAAACATTTTTAAAGTAAATTGAAGCACAGGTTTAAAATACAAAACACTGTATTGGAATGCAAAAAAATCTGTAATTATACTTTAAATATTCATAGGGTTTTGTCTCGAAGAAACTTAAATTTCCCTCCAGAGAATCTATGAATACATTTTATTTCAGCATTTGTTCTTATAATTATTAATAAGCTTCAGTTTTCTGTTTTTTATTATAATCATTAGCATTTAAATTTTTTTAAGGATTGTTATTGAAAAAATTACTTCGCAACCGTCCGTATGCAAATATAAAAAGGTATATGTTACCTGGTCCGAAGAGAAGAAGAGCACCCCCCTCCCTCCCACAGATGCGTGCACTAATTCCACTGTATGCACCACCACCACCACTACACTCAAACCAGGTAACATATACCACCACCGAGAACGCAAAATGTTTTCAATAACAACTTTACAATGAATTTTCGCAGAGTAACGCCTGAGTCAATTAACTATCTTTTTTAAGTATGTTACATAAAGCTGTTTGAAAATCATCCGCTCTTGTAAATTAGACTTTTATTTCTTCCTTAACGAAAAGAATAATAAAAGCTCGTCTCCTAACGTAAATCAGACGATACCGGGCGCAACGGCATGTATTTTTAAAAATTTTGTCGTGTTACTGAACTGATTAATCTTAATTTTTTATTTATATAAGATGGATTTGTATTCATAATAGTAAATATAACATTATCTACGAGATTATATAATTCCTTATTCTATATGAGAGTATATGAGTATTCTATATGAGTATGAATTGTCATAATAGCCGAGTGGTCGGAATTTCAGTTAAGAGACCCGAGTTCGATTCTCCGAATACGTACCGAATCCGAATACGTATACATAAATATTTAATTTATTGGTACTTGGCATTTTTTTTTCCGAGATGTTTATCCCATCATTCGTTGGTAATCATTGGCATTTTCAAGAGTAGTACCTTAGACGCCTCTTACGACATCCTCAGGAAGAACAGTGGTGGTGGTATATTACCGTGTGGTTACGGCGTAAGAATATATTCTTACGCCGTAACCACACGGTAATATAATATGCACAATAATAATGACCACACGATCATAATCATAACTTATACCAAGCGGATTGGTGATCACAGTGCCAGACAACTATGGTTTGCTTGAATTTTATCTGTTCAAAAGTCGCTAGCCTTTGACATTTACGACTCCCACGGAATAAAAACTTTTTGACAAGTAATAAAAATAGTAATAATAATAAAAAAGTAATAAACAATTTTGACAACTAATTAAAACGTCGAAAAATGAAATAAATGCAATAACAAAAGTTGTCTTATAAGTCAACTAAATCCTACGCCAAATTGTTTTGAATAGTATTTAAGTAGTGAAAATATTTAAAGTACTGTACAATACCGTTAACCAAGTAACGTGTTCGAAATGCAACAATTGGAATCCAAAAGAAAATAAATCGCAATAGGGAATAATGAATCGCTGGCGCCCGCCTTTGTAATTCGAACGCTTAGAAAAAGTCACAATAGTCGAGTGGTTAAATGGTTGGAATTCGAGTCAAGAGATCCGACTTCGATCCCCAAGGTTGGTACCAATGGGTTTTTTCAAAAACTTATCTACGATTTATACCCTTGGCTTTAAAATAAAGACGGTGACTTTTTTTGGCTCACCACCGGTCACATTGTTCCAAAAAATATTTTCGCTGGAATTGTCCGGACCTCCGTCTACCCCAGTGTTAAGAATAGCGCGAAAATATTGCTATTATTTATCATTATAGTTGAATAAAGGTTTGAACGAACAGGTTTATCTTAAATCCTTAAATTAACTTCCCAGATGCGCGTTACACTAGAGACTTGTGATGTATTTTTAATAAAACTCGATTATTTCGGCGTATCCGTTGTGAGTTAACCGGATATTAAAGCGTCTAACGGCGCGTAAATTAAAAATTCCGGAAGCATGTGTTATTATTTTGCATTTATGCCGTACTTTTAAGGAAACTTTCGAACGTCTGGCACTATTTGTGCATCGGTAAAAATAGAATTCGTAGAAAACGAAATTAGGAGTATTTTTTTGTTTCTTTTTGTTTGTTTGTGGTTGATTTAAAAAAAAAGCTATTAATTAAACTATTAAAGGATCGTATGTTGACTGTTGACTCGTAGGCTGTGTTTTATTTTTATTACATTTGACAGCTTATCTAGTATAATGTAAGTATAAGTTAATCTTATATTTTCACCTAATACACAATAGCTATGTTACTCTCATTACATTACGATTTGAAGCGGTATATTTTGGGTTATCTTCAGAGCGGTATATTTTTATAGTAGTAGGGTGCAAAAACACCAGTCACCAATTCACTACTGCAGCCTAAAACCTACAAACAGTTTTACGGATGCTTTTTCACGTCTAAGGATTTAGAGGTGAAAAACCAGAACTAGGGTGATTACGGGTCATGAAGCATTCCATATTGGATTGCCTCATGGTCCGTAATGACACTGGTTCTCTATAGCGTTTAAACCCAAACACTACAGTTAATGTACAATGTACACGTAAAATATTACTGTATTACTACTATTTGGCAACAGAAATAAGTAAGGGTGTAGTACTAGGCGATTTTCGGAATCGCCTATATCAGAAGAAAAAGAATTTACCCATAACATCAATGAATGTTTTAAGCCTAACACCATCTACCATTCTTACAGTTGAATTGTGATAAGGCTGTTCGATTTTATTTTATTACTAAAGTCATATTTCATAATTAGAATTATCATTATCATAATAAGTCACGATAGCTGAGTGGTTGGGTGGTCGGAATTTCGAGTCGAGAGACCCGAGTTCGATCCCCAGGTGGCAGGCTTGTACCAATGGGTTTTTCAAAAACTTATTTACGAATTACATCGTTGGCTTGGACATAAAGACGGCGACGGACTCACCACCTGTCACGTTGTCCCGAAAATATCTTCGGTGAAAGGTAGGTCGAAGGGACTTAAATGTCTAGACTAGACCTGTGTCTACCCTTGTATTGGGAATCGCGTGAAGATATTTATTTATTATCTTAACGGTTTATAAATGACCATTGCAGAACAAAGACCTCTCCGTACGGGTGCCATAATCGCCATGCTTGACCAGTGGGTTGGCGACATCTCGCACTTTACACCACCACCTCGTTGGTACCAAACATTTCCCACCTTAGATGCTGCTCCCCGTCACCGGTTTGTTAAGTTTTGGTCAGGTATTTTTCTAGATAGTTATCCCGTTATCTATCGGTAGCCAAATGAATTTGCTAAGCTTTTCCCTTAGTCGTCTCTTAAGACACCCACGGAAAGAAAGAGGATTATTTTATAATTAGATTTTCTTCATTGAAATGTAGAGTATATCTCTATGAGAGTGATTCAAAATTTTAAGGACTTACCAATTCTCATTACTTAGGTAAATATCATTTCAAAATTTAAGTTTTATGATATTAGTAAAACGAGATAAAACAATTTCAAAGTTCCTAGCGGATCCGAGAGAGCAAATGCCACATTATGGCTGGAAATTTCAGACAGCACTCAAAATGGTCGGGGCTCGGCGGTCGCGGTGGCACGAACTATGAAATTTTATGCATTACCCATCTCCCGAGCTCCCAGCTGTCTAATGCAGGCTGGGGGAGACTGGCATGTCAAAATAGCGTTTGCATTCAACGTCGGGGACAAGCGGTTTCGACAGTATACGGTGGAATAGTGTTATATTTGGGGCCGTTTCGATGACATATCCCAGGGCGTTTTCCTCTGTGGAGATATTTAATCTTTGGATGAGTAGTAGAATGTTACGTATTTGAATTTTTGTTGAATGGGATTTTGAAGTTCTAAAATATAATATAAATGAAGGATATATGTCTTATATTAAAAAACTAGTTCAAAGAGTTACGCATATTTGATATATTCGGTTTCGAATTCGGCAAGGGGCAAACTGAGTTAGGGTTGGAAATCATGGCCGTTTACGTGTATGTAAAATAAAAATATTGTACCATTAGCCGGCACATTAAGACGGCGATTCATTAAGGCAGTCTCACAACTGTAACGTTACCTAAATGAGGTCTGGTGAAAACTGGGTGTAAGTTATAGAAAAATTACATTACTTATGTACATAATAATTATCTCAACACCATGACATAAATATAGCCAGCGCCATCTGTTGCCGCAACTACATACTTACGTTACATCGCGTATTCAATAAATGGGTTTAGTATGCTGATGGTTGCCTCGCTATAGGAGTAACGTAATGTAGTCATAGATGCTTGTAGAAGCCGGGACTGATTGTTTTAATGTCATCAGGCGTAAAAATTAGCGTCGCTGTTCGATGAACGCGGAGCAGTCGCAACAGTATCCCGACTCCCTTGTCTGCCAAATATGACTCACCAATACTGGCTCACCAATGCTGGATGCAAGGTGTTATTTTTGAGCTATTGTAGTTTTAATTAGTATTTTATATTAATTTAATTTTCTATTTCACCATGTCATTTATCTAATCACATGATCTTCAGTAAGTCGAATTTAAATTTTGACTTTAAATTTGAAAAAAAAAATCTTGTGTAAAATTTCGGATTGTAAAAAATACAAGTTAATACATTATTTAAGATTCCTAATTAAGAATTTTTAAGTAAGGGAAATCTCTAATTAATAAAAATGTGAAGATAGAACTACTAAATTATGAAGGCCTTCTAAAGCTATTTTATGTTCCCATAGGACGTGGCTGAAGTAAGCTACATTACAGCGTGATAAAAAGTACAATTAGGTTCTATATGAACCTAACTTACTCGTAATTGTTAAAAACCATGTTGTCACCATAGCCGAGCGGTTAGGAAATCGGAATTCTAGAGACTCCGGGTTCGATCCCTGGGTGATAGGCTTATTTTTTCAACGAGTTTTTTCAAAACTTATATCGATGATTTGATGATGGCAGGCTCATTACGTGTTACGTTGTACCAAAAAATGTCAGTTCTTCGGTGAAAGGTCAGTTGAAAATACTTCATTGTATAGACCTCTGTACTACCTCAGAATTGGTATTATATAATGTATTTTTTTTAAAAAACATTTCAACAATCATATGTCTTTGAATAACATAATACTAAATCGGAGCTTTACGTAGGCAGGTCGGTTTTTTATGGTAGTTAGTTTAGCGTACACTTTTTTATTATATCAATACGAACAATAAAGTTTTATGGAAAAATAACAGTTACGAATAAGCTAAGCGCAATAAGTTTAAGCCTTAAATGTTCATAAGTTCCATTACATATTAATATATCACGTTTATGAGCATGTTATTCCCTGATAAAGATAAACTCAACTAACGTTTATTTCGTATACATCGTAAAACTGAGCGTAGAATTTGCAAAATGCTTTTGATGAGAAGTTTATTTTGAATAAAGAGGTTTAAAGTTTAACGTGTCTAGACATCTTAATTTATCTGGAACTTTATTATATTGGTTACATAATTAACGTTATTACTACGATTTTAATAATGCATTAGATATTATGTAAAGTCACGATAGCCGAGTTGTTGGGTGGTCGGAATGTCGAGTCGAGAGACCCGAGTTCGATCCCCAGGTGGCAGTACTAATGAGTTTTTCAAAACTTATGTACGAATTTCATCGTTGGCTTGGACATAAAGGCGGCGACGGGCTCACCACCTGTCACGTTGTCCCGAAAATATCTTCGGTGGAAGGTGGGTCAAAGGGACTTAATTGTCTAGATTTGACCTCTGTCTACCCCTGTATTGGGAATTGCGTGAAGATATTTATTTATTTTATTTAGGATTTTAAATTTTTAGAATAATGTGCCAATTATGCGAGTGATTCTCATGATAGGTGGCTCGATTGGGAGAGAAATACCAATGTGCATCAAAGAGCTGGGGTTGGCGGCAAAGAATCTTTTCGGAGTCATCAGTTGCGATGGTGTGGTCTAGCGTATGTTCAGTGAAAGAGTGAGACTGATTTCCAGGAGAAGAAGCGCAAATAAGGTGGTCTATACTTACGGGACAAAGATGTACTGAAAACCAATCCATATGAAAAGATTCCACAAAGAACCTTTGAAAAGGAAAGAGAGAGCAAGAGATCGCATAGAGAAGAAGCTCAATCCAAAAATGCGTAGATTGTCACACGCAGGAAAAAGCCGTCTATGATAGGCCAGGCTTGCGGCCATCTTTTACAACTACGATTATATCATTCTTGCCTTTCAACTCAGCTTTCGGAAGTTTGTGAACTTCGACCCCAACAATGAAGGTCCACGAGACGAAAAACAACACAGAGAGGATGTAGTAACAGAAATCGACTAGGAATGTATTTGTATATGCGAAAACAATATAGGTTGTGGTTGGCGAAAACGAATAACGTATCCCACATGGAATCTCTTACTGTGATCGTCAATCAGCTCAACAAGCGGTGTGACAATTACCGTAAATCCTGGTTAACCCTATGTACTTTCATATGTCGTTATGTTATATATCGTTAATAATTGTATTATGCTGCCGTATTCTAAAGCCATTTTCAATGTTTCACCACCTACGAAACAAATAGGAAGAATGAGCGTGGTAAATTCTAAAGCATAAATCTTTTCATACTCTTCAGTATTTTATTCTAACCATTATTAATTTTATTACAGAACATAACGCGATTATGGTGATGTGAAGTAATAAAAGAGAGAGACGAGCCGATTTCAGTGCGCCCCCCCTTTCGATATTGCGTCGCGTCGTCGGGAAAATATTATTTTATTAAAAATCGTCAGGTGGAAGCCAGTGGCGGACCCCGCGGTCTTACTCCGGCTGATTCGAAATAACTCAACATTTTTGACGTGAAATCACTCAGTATCACAACTCGTGAACTGTTAAGAGTTTTTGTCATCTCTTTTGCTCCCCGTCTCCATTGATCAGTTCAGTCGTTCGAATGAAATTATACTCGCAATGTATTTTTGGAATCGTGTCGAGATTGTTAAGCACCGCTTTATTGTATCGGAATATTAATATTTTTATTTTGTAATTGGTATTGAAGTCAAAGCGTTTTAATGCAGCGAAAGATAATTTAAAGTCGTTTTCAGAGTCCGAAATTACTATTTATCGATTATTCTAGATTTAAATTTATTTAATTTTCATAATATTGAAGGCGTAGCGTGTAGATTTAATGTAAGAATTTGATATCCCTCTTTGTTCTGCTGAATATCGGAAGAGTCGGCTAAATTTGGCAATGAATATCAAACATCGAAGGTATAATCTTAATCCTTCTTCTTTTTCTTCTTTACAGCCTATCAGAGGTCCAGTGCTGAAAATTGGCCTCCCCAAAGATTTCCACAGAGAACGATCCCGAACCACCTGCATCCATCGACTTCCCTTTAAAAAAAAACCTAAAAAAATTAAATTATTTTCATTCAACTCATTAAACCTCTAAAAAATATTCTTTTTTTTATTTTAAATTTAAAATCTTTAAACCTTTTAAACCCTCATGGTAAGCTTAATTAATATAACTTAATTAAACTTAATTTGTAGATAAATATAATAGATAAAACTAATATAAATGCCAGCGTAATGGTATTTGACAGCAACGTCTAAGATGTACAGTACAGTATTGCGGTGTACAGTATTGCGATCACCAATACGCTACGCTAACCGTGCATGGCGATTATGTCAATTCCTCATCGTGGGAACGGCCTATGTACTGCGGTAAGCTTTTACAACGATTATAACATGTGCTTAAATAACTTCCTTAAATACCCCAAACATTTCTCTCATTCATATGTCTTGAAAACGACGCGCAGATTCGTGTGAGTAATAGACCTATGATTATGTACCCTGCTCTACTAATGACTATTCTATCTTCCTTCTACTGCATATACTAAAGTATGAATGGATGGATGTTTGTGACTCAATCCTGCCGGAACGGCGGAACCGATATAGATAAAATTTGACACAGAGATAGATTATCACGTAGAATAGCACACAAGCTACTTTTAATCCCAAGAATCAAAGTATCCCGCGAAAAATATAGGTATTCGTGGACGAAGTGCAGTATATTAATCCATTAAAATAAGCCGTGTCAGCACTAAACAAAATATAAATTTCTCTGTCCCACCTATCTCTCGCGTGCAATTAGCAAAGGGGAAATGAACTCGAAAACATCGTACAAATTACGTATACATTACGCACAAAATATGAAGTGTATGAGTCAGCCAACAGCTTAATAGACGCCGAATTGTATCTAATCTATTGCAAACGTTGCGGCATGGGGAGACTGAATTCGCACGTTTAAATGGGTGTACTAGTAATTCACACCTGCGCCCGCAAAGCTCTATGAATGTCAGCGTGATGTATGCTACGGCGCTGTACGTCGCCATTTTGTTGAGTATATAAGCCGTAGACTGTACCCTTTTAGTATTTTAGTTGGTCGTAAATAGGCACAAAGTATTGTAATGTTCCTGACGTAATGACTTTTATTTGTTATGATGATCATTACAATTTAGAAGGATCCTTTCTTCTGCAACCGCCCGATGAAAGGACGACCGCTTTTAAGTGAGCAGTTGTAACTTCACAGCATATACTCGTACAATATTAATCCTCAATAAACTAATGGTTGACGTTATGGTAATGGCGTAACAATATTGTCGTCGTCTTTATCTCACGACAGGCTCACTACCCTTCACGCTGTTCTGATAAAATTTCTCTGGTGGAATGTGGGGCGAAAGGATTTAACTGTCTAGATCTTTGTCTACCCCAGTTTTGGGAATGGCGTAAAGAAGCATTCCATTCTTGCTGTTTGAAGCGAAATGGAGACGGCGTAATAAAATATGGCAACAAAACCTGCTGTGCAGTAACATTCAACTCGATATCGATAACTCACGCAGCGCGTCATTATAAATCACCTAGACCTTCGCAGATAGTGATGCCCACGTCCACTAACTAGATAGTCGATAAATATTGTAAACTTGTGCGGTTCGTTTGCAATCCATAAAGTAAGAGTAAGGGTCCATCCCTGTGATCTGTATTTGTAATAAATGTATTTGAAATGGAACATTATCTAAAATATTCTTACTTATTTGAAGGATAAGTTATGTCTAACGTCTGTTGTCCAGTTATATTGTTGTAGATAATTTTTTCGACTCACTTATCACCGGAGACATTTTGCACGCCTCATAAGCGAAGCGTTGAGGTGGGTATTACTGTCAGTTTACGCACACCGAGTGATTCTCCAACTTAAAATTTCACTTTTACTAACAGTTACTAACATGATATTTTTAAATCTCTTTTTATTATTCAAACTATTTAAAAAATTGTTTAAGAAAGTTCTGTCTTGGACGTCCGTGTGTCTGTATGTGCGGATCCCGTATCTTTTGGTCACGATAACGATCGAAATACTTACTTATCGAGTTTTTTTATAGTATTTTGAGGAATAGAAGCCTATTACTTTTTATGGTATAATTCGATGTAATTTGATTATTATTTAATAAATTAAATATCGCCTGTTTTTTTAGTACTATGGTATATCTATATGTATATCTATCTATATTTAGAAACAATCTTAGTTTTATTGTAATAAATGAGATTATGAGGCGTGCACTTTTGGATTTACCAACTATTTTGATTTAATATAAATCGTAGGTGACTTTTATAAAAACTCATTAGTACGAGCCTACCACATTGGGATCGAACTCGGGTGTCTCGACTTGAATTCCGATCACTCAACCACTCGGCTGTCCTGTTACGTACATATGATGTATACACATACATATAAATACTTAATATTGCTATAACAACCAACAGAAACAGTCTAAAGTAAACTAAAAACATAATCCACGGTAAATATATAAATCGTTGGCTACATTCGAAAAGGGAAGTGACGAACTTCGCCAATAAACGGAAATCACCCACATAAATATGACGAAAATGTTATAAAACAACCCGCACAGGCGGTCTCGAAAGCGAATGTCTGTCTGTTTATGATAATGTTTCGCTCGGCGACGAGAACGGCATGACGTATATTTTAATGGTGTATTGTAAAATTTAGAAAGATGGGCATATCGATGTTTTCTCTCTGTATGCTGATTTTCTATTTGTTATTCAGTGTCGTTTCTGTCAAGCGTTAGGCGGCGTGTTTGGATAACAATTCGGAATAATGATCACGTGAGAAACAACATGGCTTCATCACATGTGACTTAATTTTCCAGTTACAAGTAAAACTTGTTTGTTTCTAATGTTATAGTAATTAAATGTTTGTTCCAACATTTGATGAGTAAAGCGAATTAATTTAATATCTTCACACACATTACTGAAGCTAAAGTAGATAGAGGTTTAGACATTACAGTCCTTGTTACCTACCTTTCAAGAAAGCCTTTTTGGAAAAACGTGACAAATGACTGGATGGATGGATGATCCTAGCAAGCTGAACATTATATTTATAGATATATTTACATAAACAAATATTCATATATACAAATAGACATCCATATATTGACTACTATACTCTAATGACTACTATATTCATATTCGTCACACAAATGTTTTCCCCTAGAGGTATTTGAATCGGCAACTCTCTTCGAAGGCAGGGTCTCTACAAACTACGCAATCAGTTCGTCACGTCATTGTTATAATATTTATTACCTTAACAAAATGAGTAAACAAACAATTTACTTTATACTTCATTTATAAGTAAAATCAAATGAATCCGATTTAAAAATATAACTATCACTAAAATATAATAATTGCAAATGTTCCTATGTGTATGTGCTCAATCACGCAAAACAATGAAATTAGGCAATCAGATAATTTATTACCTCGATTAAAACAGGACAGCTTTTTACCTCGGAAAATGCAAAGTTCCTTTGGGAGAAATCTGAAACTTGATTTCGTTTAAATGATTTTGACTTGTTTTATTGGCTACCGGGAGGCGACTTTTATCCGGGAAATTAAAAGATCCCACGGGGATTTTTCTGAAGTCGCGGATGAATACTTTTTTATCCCCACGCCCGTTACCTGACGTGGTAGCCACAGAGAACATACTGGATCGGTTAACGATTGTGAAATGTACGTTATAATTCGTTTAGAAAATATAACTTCTATTCTTTAAAAGAACTAACTTATTTCTCTGTAACAATACATAATTTTTACGTATTTCTCCATAAGCAAAGTGAATTTTTAACATCATTAAAATAAAGGAACAGGTGTAGATTATTAATTATGTTTCATTATTAAGGATGTTTCAGTTAAAAAGATCAAGTTCTAAAGTGGATCAAATATTTGCGTGAGTCAAGAGATGGAGAAGACAGCATAGATGCAATCGGAATTTTCTTATGGATATAATTGTGTGAAAGAACGACCTGAAATGACCCAATGTCAAGAAGCATCATACAGAAACAACCCGATGCAGTGCAATATGCCGTGGTTATGATTTAACTGCAATCGTTACCAACATATTATAATTTAACGATGAACATCATCGTTAAATTATAATTTTAAGTAATATAAAATACTATGCATGCATCGATAGGTACAACATCACATACATTGCCCTGATTCTAAAGTAACTTAAGCACTTGTGTTATTCAACCAATGTCCCACAAACACTCACCACCTTAGACCAAGTAGAAAAAGTGGTAATCGGCATTAAACTGTCAGGGAATCTAACCCTGGACTTCAGAGTTGGCGACACCGAACCGATGTGATGTGTACGACACTCTACCACGGAGATCGAAGTTTTAATTTATCTTCAGTTCATTTACTTTTCCAATACCGTTTAATGAAAACATTGTTAATATAATCTTCAATGAATAGAATAATGGAAAAGAAATTATTACACTTGCCATTTCCCCAGTATCAAGCCTTTAATAAACATGACAATAATTACTGTTTCTCGCAGTCGTTCGCCGTTTGCATAATTCTTAGTCGAGTGCTCTGTTGTACTACGCATTGTAGTCGCGGGCGGGAGTTTTGCCAAGTGTTATAAATGTTTGTGTATAATGTGCAGTTTGAAACGACATTATCTATCTATTGATAGATAGAGTGAGGATAACTTTTTAATTTAGAAGCCTTTTTTCAATGTTTAATGTTGGTTTACTGTTTATTATCAATTTAATACATATATAAAGGCTTCTTAACATCTACTAATTCCCGCTATACTAACTTACGTATTTTCACGCACAATTAAAGACCACTTTCACTTTCGCGCCATATATTTTGTTCACCATTCGGTCTTCACTCATTCGCTCCAAGTGCCTGCCCAGCCATCGAATCCCGCCTTTGGCAAGTTTCAGCCCCTCCGTCCCAGTTCTTCCACTTATTACCGAAGCCTTCTTAAAAAACGTGGCAGATGGTTAGTCTATAGTCGTCTTAGTGCCCAAGGTAACGGTAAAATATTCTATTTTCATAGATAAGTATTCACATACAGATAGACATCCGTAACTCGAGTACAAACATTCATATTCATCACACACAAATTTTGCCCCTAGCGGGACTCGATCTTACGATACTTAGCTACAAAGCCATCCTCACATTACCTTTAGCACTATAGCACCCTTAGCATGTAAGCCAACAAGACTATCGGCTCATCATTCAATTGTTATAATATTTATTACCTTAACACAATAAGTCACGATAGCCGAGTGATTGGGTGGTTTCGAGTGGAGAATTTCGAGTCGAGAGACCCGAGTTTGATCACCAGGTGGCAGGCCCGTACCAATGGGTTTTTAAAAACTTATGTACGAATTATATCGTTCTCTATATCTCACCACCTGTCACGTTGTCCCAAAAATATCTTCGGTGGAAGGTGGGTCAAAGGATAATTGTCTAGACTAGACCTCTTATATTACTAGACCTATTATATTATATTTATTTATAACAAAATAAGTGTTTTATATTAAATCAACATATAAACTTCACGACGGTAAACAATATTGAATTAATATCAGAATCCTTCTTTCGATAAGAATAACAATTCTATCAAGGATACTTCAACTTGTTAGTTTTCGAACTTCTTGAATAACGGAAAAGTCAATTTGGTTGCCAATAATATGAAATTCTCATCTCGAATGAACTTTCTTTTAAGTCGAGGTTCTCTGCGATTCCTATTAAAATTAATTATCTAGATAGTAATTGTGTGAAATTCTAAGGTATAAAACTATTTCGTAATCAGAAATTTATAAATAAAATATACTTTTTGAAAGTAAAAAATTAAAAAAAACATTAAAAAAACTTCAAAACCACAAATTTCTTGCCACAAATGGAAGATCGTATCGAAAACGTATTTACGATATTGTTCCAGGAAGCAACAATCAAAAAATCAAATGTTTCGTAAAATCCGTAACCAAATATTACAGTATTATGAACCTAAAAACGAGAGTAACGCAATAAATTTCGAAATAAAATCATGCTTATTTTAATGAGCCGCAGCCAAAGACTTAACGAGCAATTTGAGATATCTAAATAGACCATCACGGACGTTTCAGACTCACTAACCATTGATGAAGCGACAAGGAAAATAATTGACAATGTCTATCTTTCTGTATACAAAAATGATGCTTGAAATAATTAAATTAAGGAGGAAAATAATTTTGCGTTTATGTTTGTTGCAATGTGTTGGCATAGAATAGTATTTTTCCTGAGGGTGTCGTAAGAGGCAACTAAATGAAAATACAATTGGCGACCGCCAGATGACGGAATAACAATCTCGAGAAATAATTGACGGCGAAGAGCTCACCACCTGTCACGTTGTCCCGAAAATATCTTCGGTGGAAGGTGGGTCGAAGGAACTTAAATGTCTAGACTAGACCTCTGTCTACCCCTGTATTGGGAATTGCGTGAAGATATATATTATATATTGAGAAATAGTAAAACAAAATTTAACAACTGATTTTTAAATTTTGGTGCAGTATTTTAGTTATTTGGGGAAGTTTTTATAATTTTCAAAGCTTTTCCCTTATTAAGAAGCGACCTAATTAAAAGACGAATGTTTACTATACAAACAGGAAGAATACAGGGGTATATATTTTTTATCACCTATCCACTTTTACCACCATGACTTATAAGGCGTAAATGGAATAAAATGTTAATTTATTTACGGATTTTATTATTTCAGTCATCTTTTAAGTGTAGCTGTATGTAGGCGAATCGTCAAATCTTCTCGACGTCTATTACCGGTTTTTATTTGGCATCAACCGAAATAAAGCATTTACGAGCCAGTGTATGGCTGTATCAATAAATGTACTTGTTCCCTCGCGAACGTATCTCGAATATTAAAAAACATGAAAAATTGGAGACGCGCCAACCCCGTACGTTGCGACGTATTGCATACGAAAAGTCTTTTATAGTTTTTTATGCGGAATTGTAAAAGTAATTTAATACACACTCGAGACGTGCCTAACAATGTGACTTCAGACAAGTAACGTTTTAAATAAATTTTGAGGAGCGGCGTGACTCGACCAAATATAAGCATCAATATGTGCAAAGAAAAAGCTTTATTCTTTATTATAAAAATAAACCAAAATAATAAATCCTCATGCCATTTCTAATACAGGGGAAGAAGTCTAGTCTAGACAATTAAGTCCTTTCGACCCATCTTTCACCGATGACATTTTTTGGGGCAACACGACAGGTGGTGAGCTTGTCATAAAGACGGCGTCTTTATGACCAAACCAACGACACACATAATACATAAGTTTTGAAAAAATATCCATTATTTGGGATCAAAGGATCGAAATCTCTTGACTCGAATTCCGATCGCCTAACCCTTTGGAAGTCGTGAATGATTGTAACGGGAAGAGAGGGAGTGGCAGTATACTTACACCGATACTTTTGAATGAAACTGGTAGCTTGTATTGAAATCGTATTATCAGTTTAAAAACAGACGGTGTTATCGTGGCATTGATTCTATTGGCGTGGCATGTTTCGCCGCGGCAGTAACGGGCTAATGGCCCGATTGGATTTGGAGTACGGTGACGGTACAGTTCAGGCGTTGACATTGTTCGCTTGTGAAACAAATCAATTATTGTATGGATATTAAAAGAATTTAAACGTTGAACGTTATATATCTTCACGCATTTTCCCAAAACTGGGGTAAACAATTGAGTCGTATCGACCCATCTTTTATCAAGGCATATTTGGGACAAGAGGTGAGTTTATCGCTGCGATTATGCGATATTATACAAAATGCGATTAATTACCAATATTTTAATGAAAAATTAATGAACAGAGTATTTACCTATCAAAGAAATAATGTCAGTATTTTCAAATTTTTTTGTTAACTTTTTCTAGTCCGATTATCATAGCAACCTGTAAAAACTCTCTGCAGAAGATCCCCTGAGGAAGGGTTTACCATGTTTGCCACGCTGATTGGCGTACCAGGCACCTTGCACATTTGACGCTGCTGCCATTTTTTAGATGGATTTACCACTATTATTCAGTAGCCAATTGCAGTTTTAAAGTCATTTTAGGCGTTGTAAGAGATGACTATGGGAAAAGTCTTTAAAATGCAGTTAACATGAACATTGTTTTTAATATGCTTAGGTGAAATGTCTGTTAAAAACGCTTAATTCTCCAGTCTTCTGTGTACGCCTTTATTTAATATACGATGTGATATGTTGATTTGTTGGTTTTCTTCACGCATAGTTTATGACGGGACCACAGAGAACAGATCGCCAAGTGTCACGATCCTTACATACCTCTTACGCTTCTTTCAAATTCATAATTTTCTACACACACCCATGTCTGTGTATCAGAATACTCTTGACCGTCCTCTCTTCGAGCAATGAGACAAATTACATATTGTTATTTAGTTATAATAATACTTCGTATCCAACTTTCGAAATCATTTATAACTCAACTAAATAAGCAAAGCAAAACAATTTATCGATGAGACCTTTAATAGAAATTGACATTACAAACACTCTGTTTTATATTCAACGCATTACAAGTAAATGTGAACACAAATGAAGTTGTTGTGTAACAGCATTTCTTGGACGCAAAGAAGTTGTAAAATGTTCGAAGCGCACTTATCGAGGCGATTGTACATGACTACAAAAACTACATACGTTGAGCGAGCCGAGCGCGCCATGCAAGGATCGAGCGTAATAGCTGCATCGGTGCAATAATCGCATTTACGACATTTTTGCGTCATTATAAAGACATTTATAACGGATATATTTTGGAGACCACCGTGGACGAGTGGCGCGCACACCGGTTTTCATGGTGTCGGCAGCTCTGAGGTCCCGAAATCGATTCCCGTTCGGGTAAACTATAAATTAGAGGAAAAAATCCTCTAATTTATACTTGCGATTGTTGTCACTTGGTGCAATTGAATGATATTAAAGTTGATTTAACCGTCCGTTTTCCCCTTACGGCATCATCGTGGTATTCAATTTAAACCACTTGGGGATCGAACTCTTGACTCGAATTCGGATCACCCAACCACTCGGCTATGGTTACTATTGAGTGCTATTAGGAATTTTGTTTATATGTTTTGCTTCGCATGACCTTTGATAGCGCGATGTGGGCGGTATGTTTCTTGAATAATGCATAAGGATGCAGCTACATTCTATTTCGCTTGGTTACCATAGTCTATAGAAAAGACGCCAAAGACAACTTTCGATAAATACTAACAAACACTACGTTTTGTTTTTTGCAGCTACATGCAATTCAAGCTGTATAATTCTGGACGAATTTATGTCTATTTCACTTTACGTTCCGAGCATTTCAGACCTGTCATCACGTTTGCCGCTAGTGAAACGTAGTGGCGGTATTTCACAATTTTTAAATTTTGAAATTGGAACTCCATACGAACGTCGTTATTCTGCTTACATAAATAACACTAGAGCTTTAATAACTTTGACACTGAAATGATTAAGGAATCCGTTCTGCCCACTTAGGCAGAACGGTTTACTGTAGTGACGAGATGTTGAGACCAGACCGGTTGGAGATAAATAGATAAAAATTTTATTTGTATTACTGCATTAATTTTTTTGAACTGAAATTTGAAACTGAAATCTGAATTTTTAATTTTTATACCACCAGATATAATAGTACCAGCTTTGCTTCTGCATTTAGCTCAGTGAGTTAGGTAACCAAAAATCTACTCCTTAATCCGGCTCCTCTGGATTTGCGGATGTACATGGGCGCAGATAATCACTTAATTCCAAGTGACCCATAGGTCATTAACCATCTTTTATCTTCCTGTTGTTTCAATACTGGGGAAGACAGAGGTCCAGAGAGTTAAATACTATGCACCCACCTTTCAGAGAAGACATTTTTTGGGACATAGTGAAAAGATGGCGACAGGGGAGCCTGTCGCCATCTTTTTGTCCAAGCCAAAGATATAAATAAAATAAAAATTAAAAATAAAAATATCTTCACACAATTCCCAATACTGGGGTAGACAGAGGTCGAATCTAGACAATTAAGTCCCTTCGACCCACCTTCCACCGAAGATATTTTCGGGACAACGTGACAGGTGGTGCCCCCGTCGCCGTCTTTATAAAGATATAAATCGTACATAAATTTTGAAAAACTCATTGGTACGTGATCATATCTTACATATTAAAAAGACAAGCAAAAGTTTTTCTTCATTTTCTTAAAAAAATTTTCCTTCTTCTTTCAATAAATTAAAATTATTTATTTGTTTTCAATTATCTATACAGCATAGTCACTGCGGCTAGATCTTTGATTACAAAATAGATTTGTATTTCAACATAAAATATTAATTTCAATATAATCACGTTTAATTGCAAAAAATTTAAATACATTCAGCTGTGCACTATAAGATCGCGATATAAGATTCGAACGTTGCCACTACAAGATATAAACCGGCAAAATTCGAAATCGCTTAAATTTGTGAAATGCAAATATTCAGCACGGATTTCCAGCGTGCTTCGCCAAGTAGAAAAACATCGTGATATCCCTCACGTCTGCGGATAATTCTCAAAGCCTCGCGCGGTCCGCTCGTCCACGTTGAACGTTTTATTATTATTATATCGGTAACAGGGCGTGCCGTCTTTGAGGGGTGCATAAAAGGTTTTCCGGTAACGTGTATAATGAAAATTTAATATAATTTCGTAATAGAAAACTGTATCCTTAACCACTCATAAACATTGCATTAGTTTTGTATTATATTCAATTTATAAGCGTCTAATGTGAAAAGGATATTGCATATTTGAAAAGATGGCGTTACTTTGCGAAAATTCATTAGTTTAAAGATTTAGTATGAAATCGTTTCGCACAACTTCGCATACAAAAAATCATAAGTATATGCGTATACTACCTGATCTGAAGAGAAGAAGAACACCAACCTCTCTCACACAGATGCGTGCACTAACTTGCACTACAGATTGCACTACCACCACTACACAGACACTACACTCGACACCAGGTAACATACGGCACCACCGATAACAAGACTCATCGACTTTTAAACGAAGACAGAAAAAAACATAAACGAAAGAATAAATAAATATATAAATGTCTTCACGCAATTTACAGGGGTAGACAGAGGTGTAGTCTAGACAATTAAGTACCTTCAACCCACCGAAGATATTTTCGGGACAACGTGACAGGTGGTGAGCCCGTCGCCGTTTTTATGTCCAAGCCATCGATATAATTAATGAAAGAATAAAATATTGCATGTCATACATTTCATTTCATTAAGTCACGATAGCCGAGTTGTTGGGTGGTCGGAATTTCGAGTCGAGAGACCCGAGTTCGATCCCCAGGTGGCAGTACCAATGAGTTTTTCAAAAACTTATGTACGAATTTCATCGTTGGCTTGGACATAAAGGCGGCGACGGGCTCACCACCTGTCACGTTGTCCCGAAAATATCTTCGGTGGAAGGTGGGTCAAAGGGACTTAATTGTCTAGACTTGACCTCTGTCTACCCCTGTATTGGGAATTGCGTGAAGATATTTATATTTATATTTTATTATATTCATTAGAGTTATTTATTATATATTTATTTATTATATTCATTAGAGTAAGTTAGATAGACTACTGGAGGAGAATATAAAGGAGGACAAATAATAATATAGATCAGATAATATGTTTGGGGTATCGCAAACGAGTTTACCCAGGAACTGAACCCACGAGTTAGCTCGCAACTTTTTTGCACTTTACACTTCAAGGTCATTTCATTTCCTGGGTTAAAAGATATTATCACTAAAATTGATAAAGGCGTGCTTCGATGGTTTGGATACGTTGAACTAATGAGTGAAGACCTAATGGTGAATAAAATGTATTGTGTGAAAGTTAACAAAAGAAAGAAAAGGTGTCGAGGTAGATCGAGACTAACTTTCGAAGACTATGTGAGTACTTGGAAACCCAAACCCAAAAAAAGTGCGTGTATGAAAAAAACGATAAATTTGAAAGAAGTGAAATAGGTGTATAAAGATCATAACATTTGGCGATCTGTTATGGCTGGCTGTACCGTCAGGGATTGTGCGTGAAGATAAATATAAAATAAAAATAATATTCATACTTATACCATTATTAACATTATTCAAGTCTTACATTTTTAAGTATAGATTTGATCATACTCAAGTAGCAAAGTATGCGGTTTGCTACCCTCGCTCCACACGCGTATTAGATCAGTTTAACATTCCTTAAACATAGTGTGTCTAAACATTATGTAATATATTCCAACACGTCAGTTATGTAAACTTTTTAACTTAAAGAGGGCAAAGTAAAATTACGACGAAGTCAACCCAAAGTACATACATAATCAAGAAATTATGGCAGAGAAAATACATAGATACATACAACATCACATACATTGCTCGGATACCAAAGTAAGCAGCTACAGCACTCGTGTTACAGAATTAGATACCACAAACACCAAGACCTAGGGCAATGTAGAAAAAGTGGTATTCTACTAGGACCAGACAGAGAATTGATTCCGGGAGTTCACAACTAGCGACACCATGAAAACCGGTGTATAAGTCGTCGTCCACGGAGGCCGCCACAAATATGAATAATATAGGTGATAAGCTTCTTGTCACGTTACCAAAAAGGTTTCCGTAAAGGGAACTACAAAATTAACTAAAATTAATATAAACTTAGAGGTGATAGATTCCTACTAGGGTTAGATGTCGTTCGAATCAGTACCATACTCTTATTTATTTCTACTCCATATAGAAAACCACGTGCAATCCTCCTAAAGTTGCTTGAGTACATAACTTCTTTGCCAACTTCTCCCATACGAAAATCAAACGTCTACAGCTTGTGACTTTGACTTTAACTGTGAACAAACAAACGAATACAATGTGAAGGTAAACTTTGCTCCCTGAAATGCGTCGCTAAGGTATGTAACCTGCTTCGTTCAGGTGCTGCAGATTACCGTGGAATGTTCTTAACAGGGTAATCACACTGTACGACCCCATTTCGAGTCGTAAAAGGTAATTTTCTAGCCGGTGCCTGATTAGACTGCAAGCTATCGACTCAATCGATTCGCGTACGTAAGTGGGTCGCTCACATTCGCTCCTACGAGTCGCGAGTGAAGCCGGCTTAAGCGAAATTAAATTAAATAGTTATTATGTACGTAGATCTGCACTTTGTAACCGTAAGTAATTTTCTTCCTAGCTGAAGTTTCAGAATACATTGTATGTACTTCGGCTTAAGAACGTATGACGTCATAGTATAAGGATGTGAAAATCCAGTCTCGGTATTTGCCCAAAACTGCTTAATCGATTTTAACAATCTTTTTTGTAGTTTTCGAGGTCATCAAAATTTTTTTAGACGCCATATTTTTTTATTTTATCAAATTTCTCTTCTCATTATATATACACACATAACGGTCTGTAAAAGTTCACTGCATGGACCTCGGAACGGTGGGTTTGCCATAATCGCCAATCTTGACATACGGATTGGCGATCGCATCCATTTAATTGAAAACGTTATGTTACTAATATAACTATTTTATTAAAAAAAACGTAACTAAAAAAAACCTTTAAATTCAAAATATTTTATGTCGAATATAGGTCTCCAGAAATAATATAATCAAAATAAAGCCGCTATTAGAGTGAAGAATCGAGTAAAATTTTATTAGTCTTCATAGACTAAGCTTCGTAGATATATAAGACAGATAATCATACATATACATACTTTAACATACTAGATAGTCCGACGTAAATCAAATACAATGACTACGCGCAATTGTGTTTGATTGTTTGCCAAGGATGTCTGAGATTGAAATTTCATATTCAATTTATGGATGCAAGTTAATGTTGGTGACATTACAGAGGAATTAATTAGCAATAAATCTTATAAATTTCAACGAATTTGTTGTCAATTTATTAATGAATCCAGTGTATGCAATTCAAATAGTATTTAAGAATACAATTCTATCTAGATAGAAATCATTTTCAAAATATAACATTTATTATAGCGCCTGATGCTTCTTACCAAGCAAAGCTTGTCCCCCTCCCCCTTAATTTTAAATTAATAACTTTCAATAAAGATGCCTGAAAGTGTTTTCAAGTTTTGAAAAAAAATCTTTTCTTTAAAGTATATATATACCTAGTCAGGTCATAAATTCTATCACATGTTTAACCTAAAATAATTAAAACAATTTTATTCATTATGTAACTATTTATATACCAAAATGAACTTAACAAAATAAAGATTCTTATGACACTAAAGTTTATTCAAAATGACCTCCGTGATTTTGAATACAGGCCTTCAATCTGTGCGGCCAGTCGTCTATCGCAGCACGAACGAGGTCCATGTCAATATCGGCGGCTGCCTTAATCAAGGATGTCTTGAGTGACTCCAAATTGGGACGAGGCTTTGAGCACGCTTTTTCCTCCAAGTGTTGCCATATCTTGTAATCTAACCGATTCAAATCTGGACTAGAGGAGGGCCAGTCTTCGTGCCCGATGAAGTTGATTTCACGCGCCGCCAGCCAGTCTTGTGTGCTTTTCGCTCTATGAGCTGGCGCCAAATCTTGTTGGAATACCCAGTGTCTGTTATTGAACATGGTATGAGAAACAGTTTCCACAAGGTTCGTCAGGACTCTATTTTGATACACAACTGCATTAGTTTTTACACCTTTCTCGCAAAAATGTACCTCTGTTAAGCCCCAATAAGAAACTCCCATCCATACAATGAGCGAGGATGGAAAATGACCTCGTTGGACACGCGGAATACGGTTGCTCGCTTCTTCACTATTGTGTGCGTACACCGTATCATTTTGTTTGTTGTAGCTCTCTTCTACGGTAAAAAATTTTTCATCCGAAAAAAGAATATCCCGACATTTTTTTCCCGCGTACCGCTTAAACAAAGCGCGGCATCTCTTCAGTCTCAGGTGCATTAGACGAGCATTCAAACAATGTGCTGTTTTTCTTCGATATGCCCGAAGTCCTAAGTCTTCATTTAACACCCTTTTCACCGTGGTTCTGCTTAACCCCAGCTGAAGGGCCAAAAGTTTATGCTTACGTTTGGGATTTCTTTGAATTCGAGCCTTCACAGCTTTTATCACTGCTGGAGTCCTAACAGACCGAGAGCGACCACTTTTAGACCTGTCATCTACACTAGAGTCTTCATTGTATCGTTTGTTGGTACGATAAACGATTCTTTTGGTTATATTGAAATTTTTCAATATGTCAAAAACTTGAGTTGGCGCGTAACCGCAACTGCAATACGGTCTCCTTTAAGCGTCCACTCCATATTTAAAAATGAGTAAAATTCTAAAAAGTATGTAGTTTTATTTTCATGAACAATTCGAAATTCGAATTCAATAAACTTTTTTGTGGCCAGCATTCTAAAGGAAAAGTTTTTACTGTGTGACAATACTTATGACCTGACTGTGTATAGTATCCCGACCGATTTTGGCCACAGCGACTTTCTCGCAGGTGACTGACGTAACCGATTTTTGCGCTGAACGTGCGAGCACATTAAGCGCAAATCAGCACCTCTCCGACATAATTAACTAACGTACTCCCTCATACTCTCATACCTTAGTGCTCACGATAATAAGGCATTAGTTAACCATGTCAAACATTGGTCAACACATAAAAATAAAAAAAATCTTGACGCCATTCCCAATACAGCGGTAGACAGAGGTCTCGACAATTAAGTCTTTTCGACCCACCTTCCACCGAAGACATTTTTTGGACAACGTGACAGGTGGTGAGCCCGTCGCCGTCTTTTGTCCAAACCGTAATACGAGCCGTGGGGATCCAACTCTAGTCTCGTGCCTCAAATTCCGATCACCCAACCACTCGGCTATCGTGACTTCTGTTTTAAAAAAGTTAATTTACAAGTTTAGTATGATATGTAACAAATTATAATTAAAAACGTAACTAGGTTTAATAAGAAAGCTACCTAGATGTACTAGGTTGTTGTGTAAAATTTAAGGTAAGCTATTTCCAGACTCTTGTTTACGAGTGAAAGGTATGCGGAACCAAACACGGGACCGTTATATTATTGTAATAATAATACTGTACGAGTCAAAGCAGTAATGACCTGTGAGTGTGAGTGATAAATATGAATACGGAAGATACAATGTAATAAAAAAAGTAATAGTAATATATAGATATATGTAACAATATATTAGTGATGTTACTTTAAACGGTAAGTTTAGTTGAGTAATTGAATACAGATAAAATTCGGTATTTATTAACTTAAATGTCAAATTACTTGAGTAACTCGAGAGCAATAATTATCATACTCCCTATTCATACTCAACACTTTAAGAATTCATTATGTATACTTCCATAAGTTTCTGTTTCGCGACGAGTAGAAACAAATTACTTTATACGAGAGCTCTTTGAAAAACTTTACTTTTACTGTAACTATAACGTACAATTATATACAATCGTAGTTGAAATTGGTTACATTTTGACACAATATATCTTCTTCGTCTTATCACATCTACAAGACATTCATCATCATTAAAAAAAGGTAAAGTCAAAGTTAACTGCAGGACATAGGTCTCTTCCGTAAAAAGCTGTGCTATCATCGCTACGCTTGGCTAATGTAGAAAAACCACTATTTCTACATTGACCAAGGTCTGGGTATATGTGGAAACTTTGAGAATCTTTGAATACTTTAGGATCCAAGCAATTTATATGATGTCCACGTTTATTTCTTAATTTGAATGGTGGCAAGTGACTACAGCAGACCACGAAAATCTGTCACCAATTTGGATGAACAATACTACAAATGCTCATCTTGGCGGATTAAGATGAAATTCCTCATTGCCGGTGATCACCCTGGCGCAGTTTACTGTTTTAACCGGAACAGTTGTTACACAGCTATTAGGCGGCAAAGATGGCTTAAAACTGGTAGTGACCCAGACGACCCTTGGGTGGAGATGGAGTCTACAACGTTTTAACTGCGCAAGAAAATAAAATAATTCGGACACAATGTTATCACCCAAGATATTTTTAGGACAACTTGAGAGGTGGTGAGCCTGTCGCGATCTTTATGTCCAAGCCGACGATATATATTGTACATAATTTATACTATTGGTACGAGCCTAACGTGGGATCTCTGGTCTGGGAACTCTGGTCTCTCGACTCGAATTCCGAACATCCAACCACTCGAATACCGTGACAGATTTAATTATTTCATAATAATAAACAGTTTAATTCGTGCATTCTATAAATTGAAGTTGATATTAAAGCAGTAAATTCTTGCTATTTGAGATTAATGAGTCCCGCGTACGATTTGCCTTATCGCGTTATTGGAGAAAAGGGCCAGGGAGCGATAATATCGAGTCTGCGGTTATCGATGAAATTTATTGATGGAAAGGAACGCTTCGTTAATTCTGGTTAAGCTTTAAAATTATATAAAATGAGGCATTATGTTCGGAATCGAATATTCGGCTTTAATAGGTGAGTTCGGGGATTGAGCATTCGTTTAATGGATTTCGGTTACGAATTACTTTTTGGAATGTTGATTTATATAACGTCACGTTATTGCGTAATTTATAGTGTGTCATAAAATAGTGTAGTGTGTGAAATTTGTCACCTTTCAAATTAAGTTAATAATTAGAAAACAAATTATTAAAACTCTAATATAGCTTACGGTTATGGTGATGTTTTTGTGATTTTGAGAACTAAACTGAATACAACTTATAGTTTAAAATAAAAAAAAAAAACATTCGATGACCTTTGTGGACGAGAGGCGTAAATACCGGTTTTCCAGGTGTCGCCATCACGAGGTCCCGGGGTCGATTCCCAGTAGGTACGGTAGGTAAATGTAGAAAAACCACTTTTTCTACATTTTCTGGGGTCTGGGTGTTTCTGGTGCCTTCGTTGTTTCCGATTCCCATACTACAATGTATGTGATGTGTGTCTGTCTTTGTATTATTATTCTATATATGTGTCTTTATATGTATTATTATTATTATTTATTTATTTAAATAAAATTAACAAAGTGCAAATATCAGAAAATATTATGTTTAAAATTTTTCTCAAAACAGTCGTCTATTAAAATTTCTGTAAGGGATATAAAAAACGTAAACATTAGCGCGCTATATAATGCTGTCAAACATATGGGAATATATATCTCGATGTCCTGACATCTTTAAACAGTAAACACGTTGGGCGCCACCGCCTAAATATTTAATCTATTATTAGAACGATACGTAGTACGTGTGTAAGTAGTACACAATGTCATTTGCGCGACTCGTGGGAATTTCGACGGCCATGGGTCATCACCGCCCGTCCCAAAATTAGTGTCGGTAAAGGGAGAGTCGAAAAGACTTAATCGTCTAGACTTGTCTATCCCAGCTCTGAGAAACGGCGTGAAAATAAAAAAAATATCGGGCATGCAATTCACGGTTTCAAACGTCGTTGAGTAATATCGCCTTGTTAACGCATGGGTGCAGGCAGGGCCGCGGGAACGTTTGTTATGTCCGTAATAGCACCAGCGCTGGCTAAGAAGAGAAAGAGAAGCCTGTTACAGGTCCACTGCTGAATATAGGCTTTCAAGATTGACAGTGAGATAACATCTTCAGTAGAACAGACGTTGGCTCACAGTTACTACTCATAATGCTGTTATGTGCATGTGTGTGTTAATTTCCGTGCTGTTGTGAAAAGACGAGCTAATCTATACAGAAAATGTAATTAAAAGACAGTACAATGTAGTGATCAAGTGTAAAATTTTAGTCTCTTCAACTCACATCGCACCACAGCTTACTTTTCTTTATTCAGATGATATGACTGTCTTGCTCTTGGTGTCAGTTTAGGATACAAACCATAAAGAGTTTAGTAAAATCGTATTAGTCTAAGCATTCAAAACTAGCCACGAAAGCCGAGTGGTCGGGTGATCGGAATTCGAGTCAATACCCGAGTTCGATCCCTATGGCTCGTACCAATGGTTTTTTTAATGTATGTAAGCGTATATGTATGTATGTAATCGTACATGAGTTTTTATAAGGTTGGTTTGGACATAAAGACGGCGGGTTCACCACCAGGCACGATGTTACAAAAAATATCTTCGATGGAAGATGGGTCGAAAGGATTTAATTGTCAAGACATTTGTGTATCCCTGTATTGAGAATATCGTGAAGATATTTTTTAATCGAAACTCTTAAGAATACAGTTTTACAAATGATATATTCACCATCTACCTCAGCAAAAGGAGTTTATGTTAATGATCAAAATAAAGTAACTGAAAATATATGCATACTTAAAAAGGTTTTAGTAGTGGGTGTGGATAAATATTAACATATTTGTTATTAAGGAAAATAACCATCGGACTTGGGAAACATGTAAAACCACTCGCAATTCAAATTGAGTCGAGAAAAATAAAGTGACTCACGGAATTCATTAGTTTGATATTTCTTTATATTTTTATTTCATCGATATTTTTTATTTATGATTTACGTAACACACATATTCTTTGAAACATATTTTTGGTACATCGTTTTTTTTTAATTTAAACTTTTATGCACATGGCTTAAGCTTTTAAGACTTAATGCAAAACGGCATTCTCTGCCAGTCTGCCGTCATGCTAAAAGGAGGTAAAATGTAGAAACAGTGTAGCCAATGAAAGAAAACGCTCTAATAAAATGTGACAAATACAAAAATATTGATGCAGATATACATAAGTTATATCATATACATAAATAATATCCGATACATATATAATTTTGTGGGTAAATTCAACCATCATCACACTGCAATTAATCGATACAAAAGGATTATACTAATTTTACAGGATTTTTAACTACGGGTGGCACATATAATATATAGTTTCTACATAACTTATTTTCTTTTTTTATAACAAATTTCAATCTTAAAAAACAACTGAACGTTCATTTCGCGAAGCTGTAAAATGATACGGTGCATAAACTAAACAAAACATCCAACGACAAAGTAGACTCGACAGCGTCGCCACGATTGAATTTAAAATTAAAATTTCAGTTCATGAAATATTAACACGCGATATAGGTGTAGCTAGACTGCACGGAAATATTTAAATTGAATGCGCCGGCGCTGGCGGACTTAGTGTGAAAGGTCACAAGAATACTGCGGATTTTGTACGCCAAGCTAGGCTATGCTATTCGGATTTCCTATGTGGTTTAACAATTTTTATATAGATGAATATTTTTATTTATTTCATAAAAAAAGTCTGCCTTTTTTCACACATAAATAAACATCGATTTATTCTATCTCATTCTCCCGCAGGTTAAATCCTGTATATAGTATCTTTTGAATTTCATCGAGTTTCAAATCACAACGGTCATTAAGAACTGTTCATCACTTCAAAAACTTAAATGCAGAGAAGTTGACAAGAAAAATAAAGACAATCTGATTGTTTTGTATAAACCCTAATTTAAACCGGACGTCGAATGAAGGTAATGGGAAGGTACATTGAATGTGAATTCCCAATACCAATGTAACTGGCAGATGCTGTTCGGAATTATATTTTTAAAAGATTGTACAGAAATCGCGAGAAAATAAACGGAAGTATAAATGAGGATTCATGCAATATGTATAAGTGTAAAGAGTATCCTCTATCTAGCCTCTTTGTAGCTTTTGGACTTGTTTATTTTATCGATTCTGAGACCATTACGTTTGATATATACTGTTGGTTTAAGTTAATTGGTCAATTTTAAGAATATAACATAACAATAAATTTTAAGTGTTATGTTATATTCTTAAAATTGTTGCAGAGATAATTACGGGAAGGTTTATTGAAGTTATCTACACTCGGAAAAGATTTTTCGTTGCGACATATAAGTGAAATTTTTCTAAGAAATATAAAAAACTCAAAAATATAATTAGTTATCAAATATACATACTTTGTTGATTTACATTAAATCATGCTTGGATTAAAATAAAAATATTTCCCCCGTGACCACGGATGCTGTAAAGCGTCCGTAACGTCGGGAAGTAAAAATAGTTTGCTATAAACTAATTAAAAACTCGATAAAATTCAAAAATCGTTTTGTTTAAAATGGGTAAGTATTGGCGTAAATACAATTAATCATTTTAGAAACATTTCATTATTTTGTCATGGTTATTTGAATACTTACTTTAATTTCAACATATAAAAAAGTCACGATAGCCGAGATGTTGGGTGGTCGGAATTTTCGAGTCAAGAGACCCGAGTTCGATCCCCAGGTGGCAGTACCAATGAGTTTTTCAAAAACTTATGTACGAATTTCATCGTTGGCTTGGACATAAAGGCGGCGACGGGCTCACCACCTGTCACGTTGTCCCGAAAATATCTTCGGTGGAAGGTGGGTCAAAGGGACTTAATTGTCTAGACTTGACCTCTGTCTACCCCTGTATTGGGAATTGCGTGAAGATAATTTCAACATATCTTAAATAGATTTAGTCATTTCTTTTAACCGTATTGCAAACTTGCACACGCGCCTGGTGAGTTATGCAAAAGAACTCAATTAAATCCTCTTTACTAGTAAGCAAAAAGGTAATCTTACATTTTTATTCCGTACGCGGTGCGAGTGGGAACGGGTCTTGCATGTAGAATGCGCGAGCGCATGCCATTAGCGCCGCTCGTGCCCGAGACGAATGCGCAGGCGCATGGTTGTGCACGCGGCACGTATAATGTGGGAGTGGTGCAATTTTACATTTTTCTTTCGAGTAACATCATATTTGTATTCGTTAATTTTATCTCTCATTGAGAAGGTTAAATAACTCTACGTTTACATAGTTTATCTAAAATTGTAATGTAAATGAGAATTTTCCCAAAAATCAGATTTAAAGTAGGTGAAAAGTGACGGAGAGATTAGTAATAACTGTACTGAAACTAAGATATTTTTTCTTGAGCATGCTTGTGAAAAACACGTGAGCGTATCCGCCTTGATATTAATATTTCAACTAGAAAACAAAGTTAAGCATTGACGTATTTTTAAATAGCATGACTTTTACAAAAATAAAAGGTCGTTCTTTTAACAGGCTGCTCCGCCGCTAGCGTCTATATCTATTCGCCAAATACCCTCCAGCTAGAAATCATTATTTTTTCAAAGAACTCGTTTTATTTTTATTTTATACAAAACGATCGTTTTATATACAGTGATCGTGTGATAATAGTATTCATTGTATATCAAATAGAACAGAGTAAATGTGGTATCGCATTATGCGAAGTGTTCTCGGAAAGGATTTCGAATCAATAAATGGACCCTTTCGATTTTAAGTCGAACCGTTCTGTTTTATACTTCTTTTTTTTTGGAGTATTATACTGGATATGTATAATGGAATAATGTTTGTACAGAAAACTAGTTGACTATTATATTACGTTGCTTTGTTCGACGCGATTTATTGGGTTGACATTGTCGCGCTTAGATTTGGCTTCACACTCATGTTTTCTGATTTTGGTAATATAGATATTGCTTTCAAAAAGTTTATCGTTTATTTTATTCACCACATTTTGTGTGTGTATACACAAATTTATGCACATACATAAATTTGTGTATACACACACAAAATGTGGTGAATAAAATCGCTCACATAATACAGATAAGTTATATATTATAAATAAGTTAGTTTAATAATCAATTATATGTTTCATATTAAGAAATTTAGTTCTAATTAGGTATTGAATGATGTTTATACAGAAAAGCTGAAATATTCAGTAAATTTTTTTTAAAAATTTACTGAACATTCAGTTGTTTTTTTGGCTCTGAATCTTTATATATTTTATATGCCTTTTCTTTATTCACTTTAGTTATTTATATCAGTTAATGCCTTAGCTATATTTGTTGCAGTTGCAGAAAATACACCGAAACAGCATTTTCACACTGCTTTAATGAGTATATTCCTTTACTCGAATAATGAAGCGTCAATAGCCTAATGCTTTTTGGTGCGGACTGCGTAATATAACGGTCATAGGTTCGAGGCCATTATTCTACTTTTGTAGAGAAACAGTCCAGACACAAGCATAGTAGCAAGTGAGGAGTGGTTATCAGGAGTATTGGTAATGTACTCCTTGCTTGTTTAGTTTAAAAAAAAATAATCAGATTTCTTATTTAACAAAGAAAAATGTAATGGATCAAGACAAACTTTAATTTCATATTGTACATACCTCACGTAGCCATGAGTCTTGTGTATCGTATGTCATACAATCAAGTGTCTTGTGGATCTGTAACAAAACAATATTACATATTAAAAACATTTACATAATTGAAATACAATATTATTCTAAAATAAAACAAATATTTGATGTCAACAATTGTATCTAGGTATTTAAAATAAAATAAATAAAAAAAGTTTATTACCATTAATTTATCTTAGATTTATTAAGATTTTGGCAATGGGCAGTCACACAGCTCTCGTTGACATAGCATGGGTATACAGGGCTGGTTTCAGGCGCGCCTTTCCTTCTCTCTGAGATATTATCCGAGAGTCGTGAAGCTTCTGAGCTCCCTGATCACCATGTGACATTTACGTAATATTATTAATGGTATCATAAGACAAATAAGCATGGAATAAAAAATCGAATTCATTTGAAAAAAAAAAAACATATTATTCAAAAATATATTGCTTCCGTCAAAGAGTTGAGCAAAGTATTCAGTCATATAAACTAGAAGTTTGAATTTGGAATTGCAGATAAACTGAGAAGAATAGCTACATATTCTATACCAGATTTAAACAGCCGTTCAATAATTAAAAACATATTTTCACGCATTCCCAACACAGTGGTAGACAGAGCTCTGGACGATTAAGTCCTTTCGACCCACTTTCCACCGAAGATATTTTTTGAGATAACGTGACAGGACGCCTATCGCCGACTTTATGTCCAAGCCAACGATGTAAATACTACATAAATTTTTGAGAAAAACCCATCGGTCCGAGGCTGCCACCTGGGAATCAAACTCGAGTCTCTCGTCTCGAATTCCGACAACCCAACCCAACTCGGCTATTGTGACTGTAAGTTAGTTAGCAAAAATAATTGTAGAGTGCACATAAAACAGAATACGCATTGCTTGATCAGCTCAGATGAGTCTAGGGCTGGTAACGTCGAGTCATTCTTTTATATTGCACACTTTATTTCGCTCCGCCGCTAATGAGATCGCGGTAGTAACGGCTAACCCTTCCATTGGGGTGGCGTGCCGTTTGTAAATTATGAAGTCAGTGTGAAAATTATGTCCGTACACTCGGCGGTGCAGTTAATTACATCTGTTCCACGGACTATACAGCATCGTCGACTTTAAACGACGGTATTACGGGCGTAATTCGCTTACAAAGTCACCAGATGGCGCGATAAAGTACATCGGTGATTTCATGCAAGCATAAATAATGTAGTAAGGCTATTCTATTTAATTATTTAATGAAATGGTACCTCTTGTACAACCATAAACTGGGTAATTATATTTCACGTGGTTGAGGATAGTCCGGTGGCAGTTAAAATAGACTAATATAGTGTATTCATTATAAATAGGACTATGAAAATATTTCAGACTAATTTCATAGCCTCGTACTAACCGGTTTTTTAAAAACTTATGAACGCTTTCTACCGTTTGCTTGGACATGAAGACGGCTACAGGCTCACCACCTGTGACGTCCAAAACATGTTAGTGGAAGGTAGGTCGAAAGGAATTAATTGTCTAGACATCTGTCTAAACCTGAATTTGGAATGGCTAGAAGATATTTATATATTTATTTAAAATGTTTAATGTTATATAAACAGCAATAGGCAAAATATGGTCGTGTGTTTACGGCGTCAGAATATACCACCACAGCTTTTCTTCCCGTGGGTATCGTCTCTTAGGACGAGTGAAGCGTTATAGCGCAGTGATAACTAAATAAAAAAAAATAGAATAAAATTAAGCAGAACTGTGACGGGCATTCGCATCTAAGGGGCTACATGTCTGGTACTGCGATCGCCAATCAGCTTGCCAAGTTTGGTGTATATGGCGAACCCTTCATGCGGGAGCGGCCTATGTCCTGCACTGATCTTTTAGAGGCCGTTATGAAAATGTTGTGTTTGTATATTTCTTGAAAAAATATCATAAACTTACTTACTAGGTTTAGCTTACTAAGTGTTTAAAACAAAGAGAAAAAATGTTTAAAACTTCAACTGACGCGGGCCTAAATGAGGGATGAGATTTAAAATTTAAACTGATGCGTGTAGGACACGGCGGCTCTGAGGAAAGAGCGTTGCCAAGGTACGACAAAGGTCGCAGGTTCGAATCCTGCCCGTGACAATTGAAATTTTAAACATCATTTTCTTTAGTTGAATAACAAAAAGTTTGTCATAAAATTGCATAATTATTAGGTTTAGGCATTTAAGAGCAATCTCATTTTGAGAAAGGAGTAAGTGAATTAAGACTGTGATTTTTGACAGAATTACTAAACTAAGAATTTTAAAGTAAATAGGCAGAAATTAGACTAATTCGCCTAGCTGTCCGATGATCGGAATTTCAAATAGAAGACTAAAGTTCGATCTTCTACTGAAAGATTCGCTCCACTAAACTGAAATGGTATCTAATGGAATAATTGCCAAGAACTCTGACCACCCCAGAGTTTGGGAATAATATTGTAAGATTGTCTTCTTTTTATTAATTTTCTATGGTAGTCAGAGGTCTGGAAAATTCTAATCTTTCCTAACCTAGACATGGACTAACCTTTCCGTCCACATATCAACGGAGCGTATGATGGCATAACAGGGTTATTATGTCGCCTTTTATATTTCGTTACAGATCTAAGAATTTCAAGTAATAAAATGTATAACATTAATAGTTAAGTTTGTAAATACTCCCGTAGGGTCCTCAGGTAACCGAGGTCAATGGACATTATCCGGGTCACGGGCCAACCGCACATTCTTGTCAAGTGTATTAAGTTCGTTTCGCACGCAAAGGGCCCGGCCTTTTAACCCTGGGAGGTATTTAGTAAACTTTACTGGGCGTAGCGGAGTACCGGTGTCGATGACGCTGGGTAATTATGAGTGGAGTAATTATGTTTCTTATTTTAAAATGTAGGTTAAACAACTTTAATATGAGCAACATGTTTGAGTTTTGATCTTTGACAGTAAGTTATAAGTTTGTTAGGACTTAAATTATATTTTTTTAAAGTGACAATATTAAATTTAATTAGACTTAATTATCTAGACCAGACCTCTGTCTATCCCTGAATTAGGAATTGCGTAAAGATATAGCAATATTATTATTTATAGCAATATTAAATTTATTGTGACTCAATTAAAGTTACATAAATTTAAGAGGAATAAGTTATAAACGGACACGACAGCCGTACCTTGTCAACACTCTTACCACAGGGGCATAGTGTTCTCAATCACATCAGATAAAACTTTCCTACTATTTACATTTCCTTCTTACGTCTCTTTGCTTTGGCGACATCTGTAAAATCTTATACTAGTTTCTACATACTTTATAACCCAGCATGGCTTTTATTTTCAAAAATTCACAAATATTTTGTATACTTTTATATTAAGCAAAATATGATACCGATTTTCTATACCCGATTCTCGTGTCAATAATGGAAAATCGAATATCAATAACAACAGAGTATATCGTGGTGTACATGTAACATATCTTCGCTTTCGGTAAGCCAACGTTACTGGGATCGTAAGGCTCCATGAAGAGCGTCGCAGAGCGTTAGATAACGTTCGCTCTATACATGAATTGTGTGCAGGAGTTTCACATGCCCGGGTGTAATGGCTGATATATAAATATAAATACTGTATATAGAACTAGTATGTGCGGGCAAATGTATTCGTTAAACTTTTGTAGGTATTTGTGTAATAATCCTAGTATTACATAGTCACTATAATTACGATTCCACGAGTATATAGTATATAGTCACGATAGCCGAGGGGTTGGATGATTGGACCCGAGTTGGAACCCACGTAGTAGGTTCATACCAATGAGTATTTTTAAAAACTTTTGATGTATTTTGTTGGCATGGACATAAACACGGCGACAAGCTCACCTGTTATGTACTCCCAAAAAACGTTTTTGGTGAAAAGTGGGTTGAAGGGACTTAATTGTCAATTGTCTGGACCTCTGTCAATTCAAGTATTGGGAATAGCGTGAACATATTTATTTATTTATTTAATAATGTATGAAGTGAAAGAAATGACTAAGGAGTGATAACGCGATCGGATCGGAGTTCAATCCCTCGAAGAAAATTTAGTCCTATCATGGATTATTTGAAACTTATGAACATTCTTAATTATTGTCAGGACCTCCATTGCCTGGACCTTTGCCTACCCGAGTACGGGAAATTGTTTGAAGATAAATAAATAACGATGTTGATGGTTAGTTTGGGCACTAGCACCGGTTCACGATCGGTCAACAATCTCAACTGTAGTGCTCCGGTTTCAAAGGCATAGAATATCTGTGTAATTACGGTTCATTCATTCCATCTGAGTCCTCGGAGGTGGAATTATGCTTTTTTAAACTTATTTGTTTGAAGTTGTTTGCAGGTATTTATGGTATGTAGTATTCCCTTACCATCAGGTGGTCTATTAACTTATTTATAACTTAAAAAAAAAACACTATAATTAGAATATTTTCGGTTCTGGGTGTTTGAGGTACCTTCGCTATTTCTTATTCCATAACACAAGTGTGTAAGCTACTTACTTTTGGATCAAGGTACCTGTGTGAAGTGCCTATATGTATATGGTTTATTGGAAGCATTTTAGGTGTTGAAAATAGGTTTCACAAACAAATTTCGTATCTCCAAGAGTTAAACCTTGAGTATCATGTATTTGTTTTCAGATATTTTCATGGGATTAATTGGCCATAACATAGTATTTTCTCTAATTTAGAACATCATCTAATCATCTTTTTCAAACTGTCATTAGGTATAGCCACAGGATACGGGTATTGTGACAACACTCGGAAATAGTTTACACCACTTTTAAATAAATATCTCCCTAAATAGAATACGAAGGCTTTCTACATTGTAGGTCTTACGTACGTCAGCTCCCATTTATTACAGCATTGTAGGTCACCGGCAGGCGTTGAAATACAGGTACACCGGCAGACCAACGCGCCGGGAGAGCATTAATTATACAGCTTGGGTAAATCTGGAACGCACGTAGGCCTAAAAGATTTAGGTTGATGAAAAAATACAGGTTTCACTGTATCCCACACGATTCCATGCTGGATAATTTATTTGCCGATTTATCGAAATCGATTGGACCGATTTAAACTAATTTCGAAGGAACGTATTCCAGCTACATATATAACATAAAGCCCGTTAGCTTCATATTATATAATTAAGTATCATGGCTTCATATGTATATGTATTGTCAATTACTTTCAGAGGATATTGAAGGAAAGTTTCAAAATGGTAAGTATCTTGATAAAAGGAATTTATTTCAGATATAGAGATAGTATACCCGGAACCCACTCCCCACCTATTCGAATTCGAACCCTTTTTTATTCTTTTCACGGGTCGGCGTGAATTACGACATAGTATGTTTCTTTTCTTATTTCTATCTGCATCTTCAGATCTTTCTCTCTCAAAGGTCTCATTCGATGATACTGTATAGGCCACAAGGCCAACAGCAGCCATAACTTTTTTTTATAAATTTATGTTTAGTTATGTGTAATGGTCTGACCCGAAATCGTGTATAGATTTAATAATGAACTATTCCTGTTTAAGACTGTTTTCAAATCGACGTTCATGTGCATGCTTCTATTTAAATGAATATCGCTTAGTGGAACAGTACATATCGAATGTTTTTCCACTCAGATATTCGAATTTATGTTTTAGAGTTCGTTTAAAGATATAAAATTCGACGTCGGGAAAAATAAAATTTACCGATTCGTTTCGTACAAGCTAGATGGGGGCAAACGTGGAGTGCTCGAATCGGAAACCGTGTAGGATGCAGTTAATGCGGTCTGCGCCCTCCGGCCGATTCGCAGGGCCGTATTCGTCTTCAGCCGATTCCCCCGCGGCGTAAACAGCCGCAACCCGGCTGTCTGCGGCATGTCGATAAAACAGCACGTGGGTTTTGCACATGTTTACTTTTTGTGCGGTAAGATTTTGCTCTACACGTTTACTGACGTGATTTGATACTGCTGATAAACTACGGATATCTTTTCCCTAAATGTTATTTTTTCGAGTTTCATTTTTTAATTTCTTATTATTTTAAAAGCAAAAGGTGCAGCATGACTTACATGCTTTAAGAATAATAAAAATACAGCATAAAGCCTAAGTTTACTGAAACTGGTTACAAGTTGATAAAGCTTTCGAATGGCAAAGAAAATCGAGCCAATGATGACAAGAGGCTAGAGTTTCTCATGTACACGTCATGTAATGCTTATAGCTTGTTACTGCACTAGTTTGAAAAGCATAGTTTTTGATACTATAACATTATACTGCTGTTTGATGCACGCAGTTCTGACTTTTGATTTGGACGGTTTTCAGACGGAGACAGAATTTTATTTAAAAATATCATTACACAAAATTGAGGTTATAAATTATAACAATTTCCATCTGCAACATGAGACTAGAAAATCAACAAATCATTCAGTCTCTTTATCTCGATCTCTGTTCGTTGACAAGTTGATATTGTGCGTTGGTGGAAGTGACGGGAGTCCGGCGCTGTCTTGAATAAGTTATAACGTTAGTTTCTATAAATATACATCGTAGTATAATTCTATAACTATAATTATAGTATAAATAGTTTCTATAACGTTATAATAAATATAAATAATAAATATCTTCACGCAATTCCCAATACAGGGGTAGACATAGGTCAAGTCTAGACAATTAAGTCCCTTTGACCCACCTTCCACCGAAGATATTTTCGGGACAACGTGACAGGTGGTGAGCCCGTCGCCGCCTTTATGTCCAAGCCAACGACGAAATTCGTACATAAGTTTTTGAAAAACTCATTGGTACTGCCACCTGGGGATCGAACTCGGGTCTCTCGACTCGAAATTCCGACCACCCAACAACTCGGCTATCGTGACTCTTTTCTATAACGTTAGTTTATATAAATACAAGATGGGTAAGTAATCAATGGAATATTCTTCATTTTGCTGTCTACTGTTTTTCATCCCACCTTTCCCCGAGGCTTATTAAAGGACAGTGGTGAACCTTGCTGTCCTAGTGTGCAAGCCATCGGTGCAATAAATTTATGTGAATAGATATTTACATAGATAAATATTTTTATATATAAATTCATAACTCGAGTACAAATATTCATATTCACACAAAGCGCAACTAACCCGTAACCTTTAGCTTCGAAGGCGGGGTCGCTAAATATAATATAAATAATAAAATAACACTAAAATAAACTAACTAAAACTACAATAACAATAAAAAGATTTTAAATTAATCAATAAACAACCGTGGATTCTACTAAACATGTATACATAATTAAAAATATCTAGGAATACTTGTTGCGGTACCTTAGTTGATTCAATAACTCAAGCGTTTTAACTAATTACTTAACGATCAAAGCAATTTACGTGATGCAGTCTCTACATATGTATCTATTTATTTAATAATCTAATGTCCCGAAAATATCTTCGGTGGAAAGTGGGTCGAAGGGACTTAATTGTCTAGACTAGACCTCTGTCTACGTGTGTTGGGAAATGCGTGAAGATATTTGTTTATTTAATATTTATAAAACCAAAAAATCCGTTAAAGTTTTTCACTTAGAACGCACGTAATCCGGTTCAGAGAGTCGCCGGCGCACTCACCTGGCGACTGATTCATGAATCTCTTTACTACAAAATTATGCCGCCCGGGTCGCCCGTCGCCTTTTTATTTCTCCCCTACAAGTAAGTGTTTAAATTAAATGCTATTCATGCGCACCGGCATGTAATGCGACTTGTTCGTTTCGTTTCAGAGAACATTTCAATCCAGATAGTTTCCACACTGGTTTAATTGAATACTCTTTTGGTATTGACGCGTCGCACTGGTGGGTTTAATGTCAGCATTAATGTATTTAATGATTTTATTTTAAGTTAATAAAGTCGGGCGTTATTTAGCGGATATTTATTCAGAGATGTCATTATAATATAATGTTGCACAATTCCTTATGAAAAATGAATTAATTAAATATTTATATTTCATCCGGGATTGTGCAATAAAATTTTAGAGTAGCGTCTATGTGTCTTAATTGATTCGATTATTTTTTCAGTTTTTTTTTTAAAACGATCGAATTCCCACTTTTAGGTTGTCTTTCGTTAGGTTCTAGGCGTGCACATAATTATGGATTCTCGTTGTGATTTTTAATATGACTGATTCGGTGAAAAATCTAAAGCAGATCTCAAAGCATAACTGTTATAAGTATTAGAGGCTATACATACCAAGTACCAATAATATATAATACTAACTGATCCCTGTTAACAATACGATTAATTGAACCATGTTAACTGAGTACCCAATAGCCGAGTGTAGTGCTAGTGACCCTGCCTTCGAAAATGGCTAGGGGTTGTGGGTTCGAACCGCTGAGTGTAAACATTTGTATAAAGAATATGAATGTTTATACACGCTTCATAGATGTTTATATTTTAAATAAATAAATATCTTCACACAATTCCCAATACAAGGTGGACAGAGAGACAAATGAGTCACTTTGACCCATCTTCCACCGAAGATGTTTTCGGGACAACGTGACAGATGGTGAGCCCGTCTTTATGTCCAAGTCAACGATATAATTCGTACATAAGTTTCTGGAAAACCCATTGATTGTCACCTGGAGATCGGTCTTGGGCCTATTCACTCGAAGTTCCGACCACTCGGCTATCGTGAATTTATTTCTTAAATAAATATTTATCTATGTAAGTATATGTAAATTACTGTATAAGCTTGGACACTAAGACGTTGATATGCTGACCACCTGTAATGTCCCAAAAAAACTCCGGTGAATAAGGAATGCATTGTATCTCTATCTAAACCAGTATTGTGAAATACGCGTGAAAGAAAAGTAATTGTCGATTCATAATAAAACAGCACAGTACAGTTTTTAACAGTGGTAGAGCCACGCAACAGCTTTTGTTGTTGCATGGATGGGCCGGCTCGACCGGGGAAGTACCACGACCTCACAGAATACCGGCGTGAAGTAGAAGTCTGACAAACTTGTGCGTTTCGTCTGGTGAGTGCAGGTAACCGGTGGCCCACACACCCCCTTCCCCCAATTCTGGGGGGAGAGGGGCACTCAAAGGCTGGCAACGCATCTGCTATGCCTCTGGTATTGCGGATGTTCATGGGCGGCGGTAATCACTTACCATCACGGGAGCCACCTGCTCGTTTGCCTCCCTTTTCTATAAAAAAAGCACGTCGAAGACCGTTATGTTGGTGTTGCTATTAGTAAACTAGAAAATAACACGATTAGGCATCTCGTTTAGCTTTGAATCATCGATATAACCGAATTAGCGAATGCTCGATGTATCGAATCAATCATGTTAATTCCGGCCGCGAGGCGGCTGAGCGAAATATCCAATTTTAGTTACGTCATCGCTCAAAATTGACGCCAAGCCAAACATTCTGAAACGATAATGATACAATCTGTACAGCTAATTCACTGTGTTCTATCGTAATTGGAAGCTTCCCCGCGTTTAATCTCATTGTTTACACAGTCGGAACGTATTGTGGGGGTAGTTAACAATTTATTAATGTAATATTTACAGTTTTGTATTTATTACGCGACTGTGCCTTGGTGTAATATTTTTAGGGTTCATATCTGTATGTTTCTTTATTCCAACATAACTTTTTAATGCTTGTCTTAAAAACACATTAGCGGATTCTCAGATGATAGACTCCGCCTAGTGTGACAATCACAAACAAATCGTGTAAAAAGTACGTCTTTAAAAAACTATGTACCGTACGTGCCGTATGTATCCATGCCATGCCATATGTATGGCAAATCTTCCCTATGGGAGAGGCCTATGCCCTGCAGTGAACTTTAACAGGCCGATATGTATGTAATTATATACATTAGATAAATATTCATGAAAAACAAATATTCATGTATACATATAAACATCCATCCACGTTTATATTCATCATCTAATTGCTCCTAACTGTATTCGAACTCGCAAACCTTAGCTTCGAAGTCCCGGTACCTACCAACTCGGCTACCGGATCGTCTTTAATCATAAATCATCTTAATAACATGAGATGACTTTTTTCTATCATCGAATCGATCAGCTAGCGTGCATTGACCTCCCACCCAATCGTTCCCAGAGGATCGTAAGTTTTTTACAACGCACGGAAACGTTCCCAGGAGCAATTCCAGAAATCTCCGTGAAGAATGTAATAGAGCAAGAGCGAATGAAAGATGGGCGTAAAGAAAAAAAAACACAATAATTCGAGACGAAGCGAATCGACATTCACCGAGGAAAATATCAGTTGTTGTAGGCGAAACGAGAGGCGTGTCTCAATCCATGGAGATGCTTGCGTTTTCGGAAATTACTTTTCTGGTGTTATTTCTGAGATTCGTTTGCAGAAAGAAATTAATAAATAAAAATAAATAAATATCTTCAGGTAATTTTCTACACAGGGGTAGACAGAGGACTAGTCTAGACAATTAAGTCCCTTTGACCCACCTTCCACCGAAAATTTCGGGACAACGTGACAGGTGGTAAGCCCGTCGCCGTCTTTATGACCAAGCCAACGATATGATTCGTACATAAGTTTTTGAAAAACCCAATGGTACGAGCCTGCCGCCAGGGGATCGAACTCGCGTCTCTTGACTCGAAATTCCGACCACCCAACCACTAGGCTATCGTGACTTATAAATTAATGGAAAGAAATTAATCGAAATTTTAAAATTGTTTCGACAATATTTATTTTTAGTTGATAAATACATACATAGATAAGGACAGCATAACGTACATTACTTTGATTCCACATTAACTAAAGCACTTGTGTTATACGAAGATACTACAAACACCATGTAAAACGTAGTTTTCTAAGTTAACCCGGCCGTGTCGAACCTGGGACCTCAGAGCAGGCAACATCATGAAAACCGGTGTGTACACCACTCGTCTACGGAGGTGGTCAAGCCCAGCCTTTGCTTACATGCGTAAAATTCACAAATATTATGAATTAATGCACACGACAATAACCGCATAGCAGAATTTAATCTTAGACCAGTATTTTTAATAGCTGAGTTTTTGTACTTATAATAGGATTAAATAAGAGTAGATAGTTAGTTAAATGTAAATAAAGTAACAAAGAATTCTCGATAAATTTCTTGGCCGTAATGTGTATTGTTTCTTTCTACTTTAATTTTTGTATTTTTTTCTTCTATATAAGTGCTGCGTGACTGTATTTCAATAAAATATATGAATAAAAAACAGAACTAATTTAATTAATACTAAGTTAGTTATTAAATTGGTGGTGACTAAGGGAGCTTATTGATAAGTTCCTGGGACTGAAGTAAGAAACTTGTAACTTTGAATGGTGATAATATCTCATGTACTCTTATAGCGATACGAATACTGAGGAATATTTACAGAAGGCTTCAGCCCCTAAAAACTCAGTTTTCAGCTTCTTGTAAACATAATTTTTATAATCAATGTATCGTATTACGTAGTCACAATAACCGAGTGGGTGGTTGATCGGAATTCGAGTTAAGAGGCTTAAGTTCGATCCACAGGAGGTTGGCTCGTAACAATTTTTTTTTAAATGTATGATTTGCATGGTTGGCTTGGACATACGGATGGCGACAAGCACAGCACCTTTCACATTGACCCAAAATAACCTACGTTGAAATGTGGGTCGGAAGGACTACATTTTGGAGACCCCTGGCTAACCTTATGTTGGGAAATGTGTGAAGATAATGTATCGTTTAGTGTACTTCATAGGTATGTTATTGCATCAGTGTATTTAATTACCTAATTTCGTCAGATTTTGGGTAAAACAGAAGTCTACTGTGTAGGTATAAACGTTTATTTATTTTATTCAAATACAAAAAGATATTTTTCTTTTGTCAAACTAGATTTATTCACCACCCTTAATTTTGTTAGAGAGGCGATGTCGAGTTATTAATCCAATTTGTCACATTTTCATTCCATTACGTTTTTATTCAGATGTTAACTTTGTTAATGAGTTACTATAGTGAGTTAATGGAAAAATCTCGTATTAGAGAGAATATTCGTCGTTAAAATTGTACAAGGTTCATAAAAACATGCTTTATATGATATTAAATATGAATTTAATAAACTTTTTAAAATTATACCTACATAAAAAAACAACATATCAGCTTGGTGATCGGGACTCGAAGTTAAAAGACCCGAGTTCGATCCCCAGGGATGGAGACCAAGGGGTTTTTTTTAATTTAAGTACGAATTATATTGCTGGCTTGGACATTAAAACGACGGCGGGCTTACCACCTATCATGTTGTCCTAAAAATGTCTTAGGTGGAAGGTGGGTCGAAAAGACTCAATTGACGAGACCTCTGTCCTGTATTGGGAATGACGTGACGTCACTATTATGGCTATACAGCCTTCTTGTATTATTGTTTTGTTTTTCTGAAACAATTTTAAACTCTTTTCTTCAAATGACCCTGTTTGGACAAAAATTGAAGTTCACAAAAATCAGTGTGTTAGTTATTATTGATTTTATATTTAAGACGAGTATAAAACGAATGTATGATTCTTTTATCATACTGGTATATCCACAATTAAAGACATTAAAAACTAAAAACTGAAGACAATCACGACTAAACTGCAATTTGTTTGGTTTATATTTTATTGCAATAGCCAACCCGCGTGGCGATAATGACAAATCTTTGCTGTCTGCGTGAGGCTTGTGTCCTGCATTGTACTTTAACACATTATGACATTATGTACGTATCATGCAACAATAATCCAAAAACCTATTTCCAAATATCTACAAAGCTACAATAAATCTCATTAAGCAAAGCCCATGTGTAAACAAACACAATCACAATTTATTAATCTGTAAAGCGCAATTCCACCGCTAAAACGATAATTCATAAAAAGGGTGACCACGCAATTGTGGATACTAGTATAATTACCGCTTAATGTCTTGCGGCGGCAGAGACGCTAATCGGATTATTATGCCGCCTGTCCGCGGGTACAAGGGTTAGGGTGACTATAAATTTGTGAACTGTCCACACTGTTCAGATTTATATTGAATATGAACGTGTCATATTAACTATAAATCTGACAGCACCTTAATAAGCAACGACTGTTATTTAAATTACAGAACATTTATACATGATTGACGAAATTTCTGGGAAAGGAGATAGGTCTACAGTAGAAGTGATTCCGTACCACCTTTTCACTGAGGCTTATTTAGGACAATGTGACAGGTGGTAAGCTCTTTGGAGTCTTAGCGTCCAAGCAAAATGTTGTGCTTGTAGCGTAGCGTAGTATACAAGTAATATTTAAACCTAGATAAATTTACTTATATACTTATAAACGTCCATGATTGGAATAAAACATTGAAATCCATCATACAAATGTTTTCTCCTATCGGGATTTGAACCCATGACCTTAAGCTTCGAAGGCAGGGTCTCTACCAACAAGGCTACCATCTCGTCATATATACATACTATTTATTGTATAGTATATTAATATTACTGAATTAAAACAAATAAGAGTAGAGTAGCGACATGTCTGATTCATAATACGCATGCCGGGCGTGGCAGTTATGGAAAATCCTGTTTACATTAGTATAAAACAAATTCGGAGCCAAACCTTTAAGGGTAAAAATTGGCTACCCTAACCGCAGGTGCGGCGGAGTGATAATCCGACATAAATAAATCTTACTCGAAAGGTTCAAACGGTAATACGAAAAAATTAAGGATACATGCTGAAAAGCGGTGCAATTTCACTAATTCCGTTTTAAATAACGTGACATGTTCATTTTAAAACGAATTTGATAACCATTTTTTGAACTTACACAAAGTTGAAGAAAAATTTACTATTTGTGTTAGAAAAATAGAAGATGAAACTGATTGCTTCTGTGAAACATTGCTTATACACTCTTGTCGAAAAGCAATAATTTAAAACAATTAAAAGTTTATTAATTAATTATTATTTAATGTAATTAAAAGCATTATTTGAAGATAGTGTAAAAAATATCAATTAAATCTAATAATCAGACAATTGCTCGTTAAACTCGTAAGTTTAGTAGTTTACTTTTAGATTAGGAGATTGCTTGTTTGTCAATGTAATATTTCAATATATTTTTGCCCATATTCTTTATTAAAAGTACATATTGTATGCAATATTCAGCACATATTGTATGTTTTGTTTTGTAAATCGCTGTTCGATTACGAGATAAATAAATAAATATCTAAAGGCATGAATATAAAAAGTATATATTCACGCCTTTAGACTCATAATCGGGAAGTGACTCACTTCCTGATTATGAGTATACTATTATATAGAGTTGACTACTATTATATACAAATTTAATGTTACGTAAAACTACGCTACGTGACCAATGCATAACGTCAAATATAATAACAAAAAACTTATTCCTTGCCAACTTCTTCTCGTTTATACAACGAATTAGCAATCGACGAACGCCCACTAAATTAGCCAACTTTCATTATTACCCCGGAGACATCAGCACGCCGATGTTCAGTTCACTCAATTTCACGACAAAACCTCGATCTCATAAAGGTCCCAGCGCGTAGCCCGCGTTGTTTAACTCGAATAATTTATCAGCAAATAGGCTATTACGTCGGGGAATAAGGAGCTCCACATGCTACCGCGGTGAGTACCGAAAAGTACTGACAGTTAACCCAATTGCGTTATATAGGTCAGATGAAGAGTGCATTTATTGTTTGGACGAATTCGACGCTTCCTGTCTTCTCAATTCGCAACTGAAATTGTTGAGCAGGTAACGAGGACTCGATTGTCATTAGCAGATGCCGCGAGTCGCCTGTTACAACCAGGATGTTATTTTTAATTTAAAGTTATAATGAAGCCGTGGCTGCAGCAATTAATCTTTTATCAAAAGCGTTAATTAGTTTCGTTAAGGTTTTTATTTTTTCGCATGCTGTAAATAGAAATTGTTGGCAGTGTACGTCAACCCAATACAAGATGTAGTGAAGGGACAATGCCGTGGGAAATCGATGAATGCAGGTGGCTCGGGACCTTGTCTTGGGAGGATTTACGGAGTTCCTATATTCTGCTTTGACTCTTGTTAGACAAGATAGGCGGTGAGAAATCGAAAGATACTTGACTGAGATTTAAAGAAAGAAAATAGTAAATATTCTTAATTGAATATGTCAGTCATTTTAAGTGTATGTGCTATAAACTATGTTTAAATTTTAAACATATATTTATTAATTTTAGAGTATCCTTAGTTACTAAAATATTATATAATATTATTAGTTTTATCAGAGATTATTTTGTAGAAAACCTTCACCCGCATCTGTTGTAGCGACCTTTACTTAAAATCTGTACATAGGCGTTGCGCTCAGTTAACACTTGGAATTTCCCCATGGAATATTATTTTGCCGTTAATCAACCCTTTCATGGGTCGTTGAGACCCTATCGGAGTCTACACGAGCAACGAATCCCAAGTGATTAATTGATTAAGAGGTGGTTCGTTTGCAAGTAATTTTCGTGATTTATTGCTTCAACTCACAGCAGCGCTGCGGTTTCGGATGGCTAAGAGGTCACTACAGCGGTTTCGACCTAAAACGGTTGCTGAATACGAATGATAATTCCTTAAATGTTTGGTCGGACTGTCGAACGATGTTGACTGTCGAGACAGCCGAGAAATGGGCTGTAAAGCACATTAATTAGGAGGCATAAAGCATGCAAGATCTAAACACAACAGTGAGATATTCATTATAACAGATGGAAAAGAGGATCAATTGGTTTTTGATTTAACCGTTAATCTTATAACAGATATTAGTCTTTCTATTTTACTAATATTATAAATCAATTCAAGGAAATTGATGGATAGATATGTGTAACACTTCCACGCAAAAATTACTGAATCAATTCGCAGGAATATAGCTTATACTTCCGAATAGCCAGACTTTGTTTTGAGATTATCTCGCCGTTCGAAAACGAAACGAAAAGATTCAAAACACTGGAGGTTTGAAATATGTCCTAAAATTAATAGAAAAAATAATCATATGGCTAAGAAACATATGTAAAAAAAGTTTACGTCAAAGTTAGATTTATAGTATACACTTTTACTAATAACTACATATATACATACATATAATCACGCCTCTTTCCCGTAGGGGTAGGCAGAGACCACTTCTTTCCACTTGCTACGATCCTTACATACTTGTTTCGCTTCGTCCACTTTCATTATTCCCTTCATACATTCTTTTCGATTCAGGGTATTCTTGACCTGGCCTTTACTAATAACTTATCTTATTTATTTATTTATTTAACTTTATGAACCTTATAAAATTTATAAGTACAAAAGGCGGACATAATGCTTAAAGCATTCTGTGCCTGTCAACCTTGAGGAGTGGAAAAACATCGAAGGCGGTTATTATAATACATAACAGTAAGCTATAAGAAATGTAATGAATTTAGAAATTAAAGCATATGAACATAAAGATAAAAAAATACATATACCATACATACATACATATATATATATATACATATATATATATATATATATATATATATATATATACATATATATATATATATATATATATATATATATATATATATATATATATATATATATATATATATAGTGGGTTCAAGGGTGGATGACGCGCAATACAGACTCTGGGTCAAGAAAAGTCACTTAGCCTCCTCCCTGGAGATGTAGGTCGACAAGCAGCATGGGAGAAGGGGGTCCGGATCATACAGTCACTCAGTCCGGATATCGTGCGTTGGCAGCAGGGCGCTACGATTACACATGCCATCACTGCGGTGCAGAAGGCAACGGGAAACCACTGCACTATATTCCCTAGAAGTTAGCTTTATGGAAAAGTCAGATATAGCCACGGCCCCGAGTGCCCGGCGTCTCTTAAATGGGACAGGGGTGCTAAGAATCCCCGGGCGGAAAACACTAAGAATAGGAACTTGGAACGTGAGAAGTCTAAAACAAGATGGAAAACTCCCCAATGTTGTAAAGGAAATAAAACGCCTGCGGGTGGACATTCTTGGAATCAGCGACACTAAGTGGCCAGGACAAGGCAAGCACTTCACACCAGATGACCATGTTCTCTACTACTCAGGAAGCGACCAACCAACAGAAAGATATGGTGTGGGAATTCTTCTTGCAAAGGAAATGTCTAAAGCGGTTACAAACTTCATTCCTTTGTCCAACCGAGCAATGCTAATCAGACTAGAGGCCAAACCATATAACAGCAATATCATACAACTGTATGCACCCACCGGAGACAAACCTGCAACTGAAATAGAAGAACTGTACAAAGATGTTGACACACTATTGAAAACCAACAAAAAACGCGAGGTGATTATCGTTATGGGAGACATGAACGCAAAAGTGGGTTAGACCACTGTTCCTGGTGTTGCTGGTGCTTATGGACTTGGCATCCGAAATGACAGGGGTGATATGTTGGTAGAATTTTGTCAAAATAGCGAGCTTGTAATTACTAACACCTGCTTCAAACTACCACCACGCCGTTTATACACATGGACATCACCAATGCACACAACAGATCACATTGTGAGGAACCAGATAGATTACGTGATGATTAATAAACGGTACCGCAATTGCGTCAAGAAAGCACAAACTTACCCTGGAGCGGACATAAGATCAGACCACAACCCAGTGGTGGTGGACTTGAAATGCAGACTTAAGAAGGTACAGCCAAAAGACTAGATAGAAGACCAAATGTGCGCAAACTTGCTGAGCCCGATACGCGAATCAAGGTGTACAATGCTATTAACCAATGGGCCACCGATCATCGCACCAGGGCTGATACTCCCGATCTCGACACATGGACCAGTCTCAAGGAAAACTTGTATGATATCTGCAACAAATATCTACAACCACCGCCACTGGTTAAGAAGCAGGATTGGATGACGGACACAATCCTTCAATTAATGGAAGAGCGACGACTGTACAAGAGCACAAATCCAGACAGGTACAAACAGATCGATGACACCATTCAATTAGAGATAGCGAAAGCTAGGAACACCTATTACGATAATAAATGCGCACATTTGGAAGATCTCTTTCGCAAGCATGACAGTTATCATGCGCATAAACACATTAATGAAATGGTAGGTCAAAAACGTAAAGTCAACAGTACCTTGGTCGATGACGGAGGGTATCTGATCCTGGATATCGATGATAAAAAGAAACAGTGGTGTGGGTACGTCTCGGAGATGTTTGCTGACACTTCAAGGAATATTTCAATGCCCAGTAGAAACGAAGGTCCTCCCATTTTAAAATCTGAAGTTTTACGCGCCTTGAAGGCTGCTAAAACAGGTAAATCGCCGGGACCCGACAACATACCCATTGAAATTCTCAAGCTACTGGAAGAGGATCAACTTGACGTACTGACAGAGCTCTTCAATTACATCTATGATACCGGTAACATCCCAATCGATTGGTTAAAGTCTATGTTCATCACAATACCCAAAAAACAAAATGCCAGGAAATGTGAAGAGTACCGTATGATTAGCTTAATGAGCCACGTCCTCAAAATGTTCTTGAACATCATACAGAACAGAGTAAGACCGAAATGTGACGAACAACTAGGTGACAGTCAATTCGGATTTCGGTCGGGGGTCGGTACTCGTGAAGCTCTTTTGCCCTCAACGTTCTTGTACAGAAATGCATGGACATGCAAACCGACGTACTGTTGTGCTTCATAGATTACGAAAAAGCATTCGATCGAGTCAAGCACCAACATCTTCTGCGTCTATTAACGGATATTGGACTCGATGACAAGGACGTCAGGATCATCCGTAATCTGTACGAGAACCAAGCAGCAACAGTCAGAGTTGAAAATGAGGAGACCGAGGAAATCAAGATCTGTCGTGGAGTTCGACAAGGCTGTGTGATGTCTCCGCTGTTCTTCAATATTTATTCCGAGGCAGTGATGTCTGGGGCTCTTGAAGGTCTGGAGGCCGGAGTAAAATCAACGGAACGGTCGTAAATAACTTACGGTACGCGGACGACACTGTTCTGATTGCATCTTCTGAACATGACCTCCAAACCATCGTAAATAAGGTCAACGAGTGCAGCGAGAAGGCCGGTCTGTCAATGAACATTAGCAAGACCAAGTTTATGGTAGTTTCTAGAAACCCAGACTTACATCCTAGCATATCGGTGTCAGGGAAGCAGCTTGAGCGGGTACGGCAGTACAAGTACCTCGGTGCTTGGGTAAATGAAGCATGGGATCCCGACCAGGAAATTAAGACCCGGATAGAAATTGCCCGAGCCGCTTTTAACAAAATGAGGAAAGTTCTGTGCTGTCGTAAACTTCACATTAAGCTCCGAGTCAGGTTACTGTTGTGCTACATATGGCCTGTCGTCATGTACGGTTGCGAAGCATGGACCCTGAAAGACGAGACTACACGATGCCTGCAGGCATTAGAAATGTGGTGCTATCGTCGTATGCTGCGCATAAGCTGGACCCAAATAATCAGGAATGAAACCGTCCTCCAGCGCGTTCAAATGCCCCGAAAACTATTGCAGACCATCAAAAAACGTAAAATGGATTATCTTGGTCACGTGCTCCGACACGATAGATACTCACTACTACAATTAATTATGATGGGCAAGATAGAGGGGAAGAGGAGCGCTGGACGCAAAAGAAAATCGTGGCTGCGAAACATCAGGGAGTGGACCGGCATTACTTCAGTCGAAGAACTGTTCCGACTCGCGGTTGATAAGACAGAGTACAAGAAGCTGACGGCCAACCTTCAGGATTGAAGAGGCACTTGAAGAAGAAGAAGATATATATATATATATATACATATATATATATATATATATATATATATATATATATATATATATATATATATATATATATATATACACATATACACACATATACACATATACACATATACACACATACACACACATATATATCTTCTAATATTAAACCAATTTGACTCTTATCTATTTAACCCATAAAAGTAATACATAGACAGATAGATAGATTGATAAGAACAACATCACATACATTGATCTGATCTCAAAGGACGCACTAGTAGTATGGAATTAGAAACAATAAAGGTACCACAAACACCCAGACTGAATGTAAAAAAAGTATTTTCTACATTGACCCGACCGGAAATCCTACCCAGGACCTCTAAGATGGCGACGCCACTCGTTCACGGAGGTCGTCAAACATGCCTGTTCAGAATTAAACAAAAATATAACATTACCCGCAATTGGGATATCATACAAAACATAATAAATTCACAAAGTACTAAAATCGGTCTATAAATAAAATATCAATCCCGTAATAATACAATAATCTTTCTTTAAAATTATCAACATAATTCAGTCTCGAAAATGGTGAAAATCGAGACGGAACCGGGACATCAAACGTGGATCGGCATCGATGGCCTAATGTCAATAACATCGTTTACAAAGACCCGACGAAATTCGGTGAATCAATTCCAAAACCTTTAATTGGCCCTTCGCGAGCAAGGCAGGGGAAAGGCAGAGCTTTTTGATGTCCCTCCACCCCACCCCAAGTGACTTAAGAAAATACTCGCGAGGAAGGCACGACAAAAGAATTTAATTGATTCGAACAAAGAATGTCCTTCAGAGTTGGAATCTCTTGCTTTTTCTACATCTTTCTTATTGAAATACTTGAGATTTGCTTGTAAATAAAACATCTTTTGAATTTCTTACTATTGTAATGTTTTAATGGAACAGCATTATTGTTTTTGAAATGTGAATGGTATCTTATTCTATTTGTAATATAAAAAAATATAATATCTTCTCACAACCCCAATACTGGGGTAGACAGTCCTTTCGACCCACCTTTCACCGACGATTATTTGAGATAATATGATAGTTATTTTAAAAAAGGTCTGGTGAAATATGATTCAAAAGAAACTGTCTTTTCCAGTGCACCTAGTCCGTTCCGAGTTCGATACAAATAGGTTTATCCAAAACTTATGTACTATTTACATCGTTGGCGGACTACAGACGGGCTTACTATCTGCTACAGTGTTCCAAAAATTGTCGGTGGGTGGTGGGTCGAAAGGAATTAGATTAAAGTCTAATTAAGTCTAGATTTCTCCATTATTGGGAATATCCTGAGCGCTTTCTTATCATCAAAAGATCATATTTAAGAAGGATAGGTAATATTAAAGATATCTGCATTTAAAATATTTTCACACTATTAAGAGTGGTAGAGACACGCATCAGCTTTTGTTGTTGCATGAATGGGCCGGCTAACAGTGGTAGAGCCACGCATCAGCTTTTGTACTTGCATGAAAGGGCCGGCTCGACCGGGGAAGTACCACGACCTCACAGAATACCGGCGTGAAGTAGAAGTGCAGGTAACCGGAGTCCCTCACACGCACCTTCCCCAATTCTGGGGGGGAGGGGTGGCACTCTAAGGCCGGCAACGCATCTGCTATGCCTCTGATATTGCTACAAGCGTTTGAGCAACATACTCGTATAGAGCAGACATTTGAAGTGTCAATAGCTTTATACTTTAGGGTATGTACTGAAAAAATATGACGTACCAGGTTCGAGCCCATCATGCACCAATTACTGTTGAAGTAACAACAACAGTAAATGTCGTATGGTGGACTCAAAGTTGTCTAGTAAATAACAGTTAATGCAAACATTTTGATGCTTCTTTTTAACATTTAAGCGTGCCTAAAATTAACAAGTACTCCGATACCTAGACGTGCATGTATGAAGAAGATAATGTATCTGAAAGAAGCGAAAGAGGTATTTAAGGATGGTGACACTTGGCGATCTATTCTCTCTGGCTACCCCGTCAGGGATTGTGCGTGAAGATAAGTAAGTAAGTAATTAAGTATAATATTAACCCTATAGGAGGAACAATTTTGCTATCCTTTTGGATCAATCCCGATATTTCAGTACTCCGGAGAAGGTGCGCGGATGAAGACGAGAGTAGTAACAAGATATTTTGTGCGTAGTAAATATTCGATTTTACAATTAATTAATACCTCTATCGTCTGAGAGAGCATGAATTAATGGTAACATATCATAATTTTTACCGTAAGTTCCTAATGCTATGTGTATATGCCAACATTCGTGACTGTTTCCTATTGCAGAAGATATAAAGCCAACATTTAACATTTACTGCTAATATCTACCTGTAAGCTATTAATATCTATAACAGTCAACAACATAGCAACCCACAATTGATCACAAATACTTACAGATTTTCTCAAAGAAAATCCCGGATGTGCAATTACTTCAGCGTTTTGGAAACAGTAAACAGCTAATAACGATGAGTCTGACATTTTCAACTTGGAAAATCCAATCGAATTGATTTCGAGGAAACACAGGTACGGGACAAAAGCTTTCCTCCGATTCTTAACAAAGCCGAGCAAAGGGCGGAGCAAAGTAGCTATTACAAAGGAAATGAGAATACTAACAATCACAGCTATAGCGACAAGATTCGTACTCATTTATATTCGACGACGTAGTTTTTATCTAATGGTTACAACGTAAGAATATATCATATCCTTTCGTACTGTGAGTGTCTTAAGAGGCGAGGTGAGGTCATTTCCCTTAGTCGCCTTTGTGGTCTAATGACGTAAACAATAATTTTCAAGGTGCCGCCTGCTGAGATCTCCTGTACGGTTTCCAGAGGGGTCAATATAATTAAACACTTTTCTATATTATCGCGAGTCTGAGTTTTTGTGCTATGTTCGTTGTTAAAACACAGTTAAAGAATTAGAAACATCGAACTATTGTAGCTTACTTTGGGATTATCAGAGCAATGTATGTGACGCTGTCTGCATATAACTATTTATTTAAAAATAAAACCATGAAAATGCAATTGGTGAATGACAGATTGCATTTTCATGGTTTTATTGAGAAAATACGTGAAGAAATAAATAAATGATCTATTTGTAATGTTAATTTACAACTGAAAAAGAGCTTTTAAGGCGGTTCAATAATTTCTGTAACTACCTTTTTATAGCAAAGAAAATCACAAACAGGCTTGTGTATTAGAGCAGAAGTAAAAGAGGCTTTTTAGCAGAGCTTTCATAAAGCCCATTTCATTTAAAATTTTTATTTTAATCCAAGTTTTAATTAAAAAGTTCTATTTATAAAGTATTTTAAAATTAAATACCGCGTGTATAATGATTATACCAGCCTCTAGCTGCGCGTGGGTGTCTTAGTGGGTGATTATGAGAAAAGCTGGTATATAATATCCACTTTGAAAAATCAGGACCGAAATAGAGTTAACCGGTGACAGGCAGCAGCGTCTAAGCTGGAAGATGGCTGGTGCTGCAGCACCAATCCGCACGCCATGCGTGGCGAAATCTCCTTTACGGGCGAAGCCTTCGTCCTGCATTGGAATTTTACAGGCTGTAATGTTTCAATATTGAACATTCATAGCTTATTCAAGTTAAAATATTATCCTGTCAATTTTCTTGTAAAGTGACTGACATGTTTTTAAAATTTGGAGTGCCTCGTTTCGTAGTGACATTTTGTGACAGTATAAGGGCAATGACCCTCTACACGTCACCGCCCTCAATGTTTACGTAAGTTTACATTTGCAACTTGCAAGAAAGTTTCGGAAATCAGAGATCACAAACTGGTTTGTTTGGATCTCATACCGTTGGTTGGTTTTATCTGGCATCGATACATCGGCCTGTGCATCGGATCTCGTTCAACGCGCAACAACCTCATCCATTTAAAACTTCCGATTACGGCAAAGGACACGTTTAAAGCGTCCGTAATCAAATTTCACTCGAGTCTTTAAGGGTTGAAACCGACAACTTTGAGCCGCCCTAATAAATTATATTGCCAACAAAACTGCTCCCGACTACGACACAGTTCGTTGACTCATCTAATTGGTACAAATTTTAGTCGACCCGGGCTTATAATTGGACCGAATTTCGGGGTTCGTATGCGCTCCCCGAAATTACTACGAATTCGAACATTGGCGGGATTAGGTTGAATGTCGCGGAACCGCAATACTAATGCGGCGATCCCGGTAACATCAAGTTTTAGTGGAAAAGCTAACGAATTTCGATGAATTCTTAGCCGTATTTCGCGGTATTCACTTAGTTTCCCGAAACGCTCTTTGAATACATTAAATTCTTGTTTAATTAACGCGCCTACCGCAAAGGTTCATATCGAAGACGGGTAACTTTGTCTCGACACACCCGTACATATAATTTATTACGACGGTGTGCACCAACAGGAGGCATACTTGATTGGAAATTATTAAGGCGCTCGTTCTACAATCAGATTAACACAACTTGGCAGCTTGTGTTACCTTCCCCACACACATATAATATATATAGATATCGCAATATCTATATTGTCATTTATACACTTCATTTATGCCTAATGCCTTTTACACAGAGATGTTCACAGGTCATAGATCTGGTGGTTACTGGCCAAGCGTTATAGGGCGTGGATTTACATAGCACATATATCACTTACGTGTTGTCTGAAAGATTTCGCATAATTTTGGGTGTCTATAGGCTTTTAAGTAGATGTTAATTCAAAATTCGGAAACCAGGAAACTTGAATTCGGTCCCCAAGAATAACACCCAATTTATTCATTACTAAACTCAAATGAGGCGAAAACTAAATCTCTATCAAAAAATCTAATCTACTAACTAATCAAAAATCTACTACTTTTGCTGTGTTTAAGTTTCCTATTTACGCCAAACTTACAAATTAACTGTATTTACCTGTCCGTAGTTAAGCTTTGACAGAGAAACTGTTGTCAATTCAGTTGAAACAAGAATCAGCGCTGTGTGGTAGCTAAATCCGGGTTTCCGTCAATCAAAGCTCGCCTCTAAAGCCTTAAATCCTAGATATATATTGATCTGATCCACTGAGTGTCTCTATTATACCGAAAGTCGAATGTTTTTAAGCCACTCTTTCATATCGATACAAATTTTATTTCGATATAAAAGGAGGGTTTTTTTCAAATAGTAGCAATACATTCCACATAATAATTATAACCACTTTTATCAACAAGAAAGATAAAAAGTATATCTTCACGCCAATAACAGAGAGATGTCTAAACAATTAAGTTCTTTCAACCCACCTTCCAACGAAGACATTTTTTGCGACATCGTCACAGGTGGTCGACAAGCACGGCGCGGAATTTATGGCCAAAAGCCAACAATACACAAATCGCACATAAGATTTTTGAAAAAACCCATTTGAAGGGTATCGAATTCTCGATTTCTCGGTCTATTGACTCGAATTCCGATTAACATGGCAAATCAACACCTGTCTCCGATCACTCGGCGATTGCAACATTTTAAAACAAGAAAGATGAAAACAATCGCAGAATCGATAAATGTTTTGGGAGTGGTAATGTTCCATAGACAGGTGATGTAGTAACGTATTATAGAGGGATTTAGATTACACTTTAAATAATAACCATAAAAATAAAATATAAATAGAATAGGTATGAGACAAAAGGCACCCGCAGATAACCGATTAAGATGAAGTCAATAATTTAAATGAAATTTATGAATATTTCTAGGTATAACATCAGTAGTATCAAAAGTAACTCACAATAAAATATGATTGAATAAAAAATATACGCCCCCGATGTGCAAATGGCGATAGAGTTACTAGTAAGTTAACCATGAACTTTCGCAATTTGCTTCAGTGTATTTATCCCACTGAGTGTTTGGGCCTCGGTACCAAATTTTCCCAGTGTTCGTCTCCTTTCATCTAGTTTAATGAAAATATTTTAATATTTACATCATCAGTAATTAAAAATAGAAATGAATATCTAAAAATAAAATAGTAAATACAAAAATACGCCAGAACTGACCTGGTCAAAATTTTGGAACAAAACAACTTCGTAGCGTAGTGAAACTCAATGAAAAAATTCCGAATTGAAACAAGTGAAATCTGTGGAAGCGAATTCTAAATTAAGTTCGGCTCGTAACAACGTAACATATTTGTACAGACAAACAGATAAAACAGAGCGGCCATGCGAAAGCTCCGAGGCGAACTCGCGAAGCTCAACTTCTACAATCACCGTTTGTTCGGTGCCGAAATGTATTTTCACGACAAAGCGTAGTCTCAAACATTCCCAATTAAAGCTGCGACAGTCTCGTCGAAGTTTCTAGTAAGTTCCAAATCTTGGAGGCGAAAGAATTTCTCGCTAATTAGTATAAGTTTATGCAACCGAAGGTAGGCGGTTCAGCCAACTTTTAATTACTAGTACATTTCGGCGTCAATCAAGCCAGTTCCGAACTGTTTTTATTGGCCGATCTCGATAAATCTTCTCAGCAATTATTCTCGGATTAACGGAGGTCAGATGTGTCGAAGTTTTGTTTTTTGTTTGCTTAGACTTGGACGTAATGAATTTAACTCGAGCTGCGTGCGCTCGACCGATCCGAGGATGTCGATATCCAAACGTTATTCTGATATGTGGAATTGTATTAAAGGTTTTTATAACATTAGTATGACTTTCTTATTATGTTCCCATACATGCATTGTCATCGGATGTGATCGGAGACATACGTTTTAGAATGAATGCTTTTAAAACTTGTAAATCAAGGCTTAAATTAAATTTTAGTAAAATAATTTTTTTTTAATGTGAGTGTAATGGTTTTCAGATATCAAAAAGTTAGACAATAAAATTAATATTGATCTATAGGTATACAGACAGTAAATCGATATGTATTAATGGCATGAATGTTTAAAAATAAAGAAAATATGTTTTAATATTTACTAAGGAACGTATAGTAAACATCAGGCTATATATTTTCTTGATCAGCGAGTGCAAATCATGGGACATAGCCATTAAAAAAATATGGCATAAATTAAAGGTATTAATGCACATATTTGTTTGTTAATTCATTAAAAGTATAACTTATGGTATGTCTGGTATATCTCGTTATCTTATACAAGTCTACGCAAGAAGACCCAGATACTAGTTAATAAGCGCTCTATTTCTAAGCAGTGGGTCAGGGGTGGTTGGGTCACGGGCATATTAACCCTCTCTACGCTGCGCTGAAATATAATGGAGGTTGTGAGTAAAAATAATTAACGTGTCAGAAGCGAAGCGGCATTTTGCACGTCGTCGGAAGCAATACGATAAAATTAATGCAGTGAAGTTAACACTTCAGCAGTTTCTTAAATGCTTTACGTAGGTAGATATTGGAGATTGGTTTTTCTTAATCGGTATTGTATAAGTAGGTACTTAAATTTCATTCTAAAATTCATTTCTTCCTTAATGAATATGATGTATTTAATAAAAATTTGTAAATATTTATTTAGTCGCACACCACTTAAAATATTTTATTTTATATTATGCTTTAATAAATTTGGTTGTTGTAAATCTTAATACGGGGAGGCGTAAGTATGATCAAAAATTAATTTAACATGATTTTTTTTTACTATTTAATGTAGGTATATGAATAGTCAATAAATAATTAAAAAAGAAATGAATAGCTTTAGTGTCTTTCACAATTTAAACATTAAATTTCATTGTACTAACTGATTCGTCGATTTAACAGTTTGCAACAATAGACCACCAATTTCCAATTTAAATGTCAATTCAAAATTACGTCGCAGAGATCATACATTTGATTACGCATTGAATGTACGAATCAAAAAGCTTATTGCTTTAGTAATCCACTAATTATCGTAACTTCCGTACGCATTATTTATTTCCATTCGTTTCGTGCTACTTTCTTAGGTCCATTCAATGTTTATCCCTTCCAACCGTCGTTTGTTACCACGTCAGCGTGATTCGAACAAATCATAACTCACGCGAACAATAAAAAAGTGCCGATTCCTTTTCATTCGCCTCCCTTTCAATAATTCGATGCTCAGTTCAATGGGTCATTAATTCAATTCTCGGTTCGTAAGCGTGATATCTCTGTTGAGATTTTGTTAAAATCGCATGAAGGTTAATTGCTGGTAAAGTACTGTAAAGTGTTATTTAGGTAGTCAGCAACGAGCAGTGACATGAATGCGTTTGAATTCTAACGAATGTATCGAGTTTGGCGGGAATGGTAGCAACGGTTTTATAACTGGCAAAATTAAAATTCATGTTTCGTTAAAAAAATCGCTAAACTGTTTAATTCAACACATGTTACTCTGTACTAGTTATATATATGAATGATATTCTGTTTTGCTAACGCAAAACCGATTTTGATGAAAATTAATACGGAAATTGATTGACCCCTGAGAACAGATACACTTTACGGAAAAAATTTAACGATGCTGCGAGCAACTGGTACTTCTATACAAATTGCATTTATTTACATTTGTAATATACGTACTTTATAACGTATACGTTATAAAGTACGTATATTATATGTACACGTATAGTACATATACACGTAAAAGGAATTAGTGAAGAACGATTTGTTAATATCCCCATGCGTAAACATGTCACAGTAACCAACTTAGAGGATTTGTGAAAATAGATGAAAAAATGTAAGCAATAACAAAGCATATCAATACCTCAAGGAAAAGAAAACCGGAAGTAGTGCAAAATAACGTATTTATTTCGTCCTGTCCAACTCGTCACAGATTAAATATAAACTTTCCCCCGGTGTTTGCGCAGACTGACTGCAATATCCGCGGGGAGCGGGCAACTTCGCAGACGGCGATTTGTCTGTTTCCGTCAGCGATCCAGATACAACCGGATTTTTTGAATAAATCAAACTGTTTGTGTTGAGCTACTAGGATCAATTGTTGTATTAGTTTTCTTATGATTTTCACGCTTCTTTCCCAATACTGGGGTAGATGGAGATGAAGACGACCCACCTTTCACCGAAGCGTGTTTGGACGAGACGTGACATACGGTGGACCTATTGCCCCTTTAGTGTCCAGTGTCCAGGTTAACGGTAAAATATACTAACATAGATATATATTTAAATAGATTAATGCTCATCGAGACAAAGATTCATATTCAAAACTCATATGTTTTAATCTTGCGGAATTCGACTCACAACCCTTAGCTTAGCTAAGGCAGGGTATCTATCAACTAGGCTATCGGATTCTAAAAATAAATAAAAAAAATATCTTCACGCAATTCCCAATACAGGGGTAGACAGAGGTCAAGTCTAGACAATTAAGTCCCTTTGACCCACCTTTCACCGAAGATATTTTCGGCACAACGTGACAGGTGGTGAGCCCGTCGCCGTCTTTATGTCCAAGCCAACGATGAAATTCGTACATAAGTTTTTGAAAAACTCATTGGTACTGCCACCTGGGGATCGAACTCGGGTCGCTCGACTTGAAATTCCGACCACCCAACAACTCGGCTATCGTGACTTAATAAATAAATACATATATAGATAAAAAAATACATATATAGATAGGGACAACATCACATACATTGCTCTGATCCCAATGTAAGATGCTAAAGCACTTGAGGTATGGTAATCGGAAACAACGAAGGCACCACAAACACCCAGACCCGAGAAAATGTAGAAAAAGTGATTATTCTACATTAACCCGACCGGGAATCGAACCCAGGACCTCGAGATGGCGACACATTGATAACCAGTGTGTACGCCACTCGTCCACGGAGGTTGTCACAAAATATTTCCTTGAACACAAAGACATGCACTATAAAATATAATTAAACAACAAGACATATGTTACGTCACTATTTTTATTTCATCGAGACGTGGCTGAGTCGGCATCGTAAAAGGCTCGTTACATACGTAATCTCACGGATCGTGAACAGGCCAATGAGTATAAAGGCACTGAACGTAGCGAAACGCACGAAAAAGGGGGGAAGAAAGGGCGATCCTGTAGAAGAAATATTATTTATATATTTTAGTCGACGTCGTGGTAATCACATTTGCTTTTGTTCGTTTCGGTCCTTTCATTCGCTTAATCGTGTTATTTCGGGACTTCGGCAAAGCAATCTTTGGTGCCTATGTTATGAAAGGAAGCGAAAGAATAATTTATCTTTTCAATTAGGTATATCTTTTAATATTATTAGTCACAATAGTTGAGTGTACATAAGTACGAATTATATCGTTGGAATGGACATAAAATCGGCGGCGGGCTCACCACCTGCCACGTAGTACCGAAAGATGTTTTCGGTTGAAGGTGGATCGAAAGGACTTAATTGTCTAGATCCCTGTCTTTATCTTTTAAGATATCGTTGTGTACGGTTCAAAGTCCTCCAGGACATATGCCTTACGTAAGAATGATTTCCGTAATCGCCACAGAAAGCAAGTGTCACGGCGATCGTAATATCACCACTTAAATCTCTGCAGGCCGTCATTTGGTCTGCTTGAAGACTAAATTCTGCTTAAAGACTAAATCTGATATTATTCGAGATGGTTATACCCACTAATCTTTGATTGTCGTTGCTCTTTTTTAATTTTTTAATTAAAAAAAATATTTGTCTATTTAGTAAAAGGTAAAGATTTATTTTTCAAAGAAAATATTTATTTCCCATTTTCGATATTAATGCGTTAAAAGTTACTACACAAATGACTGACTGAATCTCCAGAAATTAAGCTAAAGCTTTTAAGACTACCAAATCATTGTTTTAATTATATGAAAACATATAATTTTTATTATATCGTTGGCTGGGACATTAAGAGGGCACTCACCACCTGTCTCATTGTCCCAAAAATGTCTTCGGTGGAAGGTAAATCGAAAGGACATGATTGTATTGGGAATGGCGTGAAAATGAATGAAAATACTTTTATTGTACACCACGAAATCGAAAAACATTAAAAACTAAAAAATCTGTACAATATGGGGGCCTTATCGCCTGATATTTTTTTTTATAAATTAATATGTAATACATATTAATTACATTTCAATACGAACTTTAGATTGCTTTACAACTACAATAAAACACGTCGAATAGCAGAAACAAAAGTTTCATTAAAACTGTCCAGTATTTGCGTAAACATAACAAATCATTAATGAATACTTTCAAAAAGCGTCATACATAACATTTATAAAATCGCAAAGCTGCATTGAAGAGTTTTCAATTAATTCAATTACGTTAGTCGGCGCTGCCTGAACCTGCAAACCGCGGCCCTTGAAGTTGCTCCAAACTTTCTGCGCTGCGGTGAGAAACTCCGTTAGTGTGATGTAAGCCCAATTAATTTTTTAGATATTATTTTATGATGTGCTTATGACAGTTTTTTTGTAGTTCTCAAGTAAATGGCGTATTAACAAACCGATTAGAATGAGAGATTGGGTTTACTGACTTGACATATTCAAAATATTTTTTATGAGAGAGGAAATAATCATAATGATAATTATGATGTTTTTTTATTTGAAGAAAACGAAGAATAGAGAAAAAAATATTACACCTTAAATACACTAAGTATCCCTGTCTAGTATTTAATTTAAATTTACTTTCCGTTTCAGTTCTCTCCTTAAGATAACAATATGTTATCGGCCATCTCTATTGATTATTGACGGTGGTAGAACGTAAGTGGCGGAACGTAACAGATTTGCATCCTGACTTGCTAGGGACAAGGCATTTGTGTGATGAATACGAATGTACTCAAGTCATAGGTAGTTGTATATCGTAGTTATATAATTAAGATTCTGCCTAACAACTAGGATCATTTGTAACTAGACTTGTGTGATTGTTTGAAATATTATATTATAGTTATTATGATATGAAAGTATCGGAATCGATCCTGTTGATATTTCTTACGTTGTTTATTATAAGAGAAATATGAAAAAAAAAAAACAAAGTCTCGTCTATTTTAAATTTATTTGGTGTATTTGGCACCTATCGCAATTAAGTACTTTAATTGAATTAGCGTATACGTCGCTTGCAAATTCCATTGGCTACTGACAGATTTCAGTATAACATCTCAAAAGATACTGGAGCAAAACTCAGGAGACGTCTCTCTTGAGGTGTCTTGTCCACTTGGTAAGCTTGGCGATTATAGCAAATACTCCGGGATCAAATCGTACGGAAGAGGCCAATGTCTTTCGTACGGAAGAGGTCTTTTTTGCAGTGGACTTTCTCAGGTCGTTATGGCACCAAGAGGTTGCATAATAAAGTATAATTTTCCCGTAGTATAAGCAAGATCTTTTAAAGGAGACTATATTCTTTCTGTATTCGGTCCTTGGGAGCCCCGTGCGATGCAATTGTGTCCGCGACAGGTCGTAGCCGCTGGTGATAAGAGAGCAGGTTCTTTTTTGATGAACTGTTAAGTCTAGCCATCCCACGTCGGAATGAAGCCAGTGTTCTTGGTACTATGTCACAGGGCATAGGGCTGTACAACTATTGTAGTTTATATTGAAAGTTTATAAATATATAAATATCTTCACGCAATTCCCAATACAGGGGTAGACAGAGGTCTAGTCTAGACAATTAAGTCCCTTCGACCCACCTTCAACCGAAGATATTTTCGGGACAACGTGACAGGTGGTGAGCCCGTCACCGCCTTTATGTCCAAGCAAACGATATAATTCGTACATAAGTATTTTTTTTTTGAAAAACTCATTGGTACGAGCCTGCCACCTGGGGATCGAACTCGGGTCTCTCGACTCGAAATTCCGACCACCCAACCACTCGGCTATCGTGACTTTTTAAGTTTATAGAGTTTATAAAGTTAATATTTATTTATTTATAGCATAGATCCTCACAGGGTAGAAAGAGGGACCAGATCACCAAGTGTCATGATCTTTACATACCTCTTCCGCTTCTTTTAGATTCATCATTTATTGATTAATAAGTACTGTAAACATAAACATAATATTGTTTCACTAACGCACAGTTTAAAATCAATAAGCGAGTATATATTTTTCAAATGATAAAAAATTTACATGTCGCTTTTATCTCATCGCTTGCACCATTCCACGATGGTCCAGCGGAACGGAAAAGGAAGGAAACAAGTCGCGGACATCGGGTCTCAAGATAGTTGTGTGATGCGGGCATAAAAGCCGCATTTGGTGAACAATGTTCTTTAAATGGCAACTTTGGTATAAATGACGTTTTGAATAACATTTTTGTACACAATAGATGAGTTAATTCTTAACAAATTGTCATATTTGTATAGAAGAATTATAAATTAAAATGTTAACAATGTTTTTGTACAAATATAGGTAATTATATACATTAGAAATATACATAAGTACACGAGTGATAGAGTTTGGATTGATTTTTAATATATAAAATTTAATAAGTAGTTTACATACATGAATTATTGTATAAGTTTCATGTTTATTGAAATTTTGACTAATTATTGAACATCTGATCAAAGTTTTTTTTTGTAAACAAGTTATTATTCAGTGTTCAATAGGAACGTGGAAGTGACGTAATTAAGTCTGCGTTTGATTCATTCATTCTGCCTACGCCTGAGAACTTGCTAGGTTTAAAAACTTACATATTACTATTCAAACGTTAGAGTTAAAGCCTTCGCTTATTGCAATCTTTACTACACTGTAACTGTAACTCAAGAAGTACCTATCGACATGTTTTAATGATTAGTACACAAAGTAAACTGAGCAAGCTGGTCGTTTAAACTGCAAACAAAAGGCAGGTGCTGTGCGTGTCTCGGATGACGTCAGTTTTTTAGCTACTTGTTTTTTTGCAATGGACCGGCAAATCGTGAACATACCATAACTTTACATTATGCTAACTTGAGTAAATATATTTGTATGTAACATATTTATTTACTTAATATGTCGCACTAACCTCCTGTCACGTTGTCCCAAAGAGATTCCTGATGTAGTTGAAAAGACTAAAAGGTCTTGATCTGACAGCCTACTGTATGCGTTAAGACAAATAAAAAGAATAACTAAAACTTAGAATTTACGATAGTAGAGTGTTTGGGTCGCGATAGCCGAGTTGTTGGGTGGTCGGAATTTCGAGTCGAGAGACCCGAGTTCGATCCCTAGGTGGCAGTACCAATGAGTTTTTCAAAAACTTATGTACGAATTTCATCGTTGGCTTGGACATAAAGGCGGCGACGGGCTCACCACCTGTCACGTTGTCCCGAAAATATCTTCGGTGGAAGGTGGGTCAAAGGGACTTAATTGTCTAGACTTGACCTCTGTCTACCCCTGTATTGGGAATTGCGTGAAGATATTTTATTTTTAGAGTGTTTGGGTGGTCGGAATTCGTGTTAAGAAATCCGTGTTCGATCGCCACGAGGTAGGCGATCAATGGGTATTTTCAAAACTTATATAAGATTTATATCACGGCTTGGACATAGAGACGACGACGGGCTCCGCATCTATCACGCTATCCCAGAAAATGTCTAGGTCGAATGGTGGGTGGAAAGAACTTAACTGTTTAGATCTCTGTCTATTCCAGTATTGAGAATGGCGACAAGATATTTATATCTTTTTGTACCTTATTCTGTCGGAATCGGCGTAAGAATCTACTTCTTTTCTTGGCGTGAGCGTCTTCGTTCTGAATATTTTAAATATTCAGAACAGATTATTTTAAATGGCAACGACTACTGGCAAATGTCATTATAGAAGAATATTTGACCACACCGAAGTAAATCGGTGACGTAAGGTTACGTATATACTTTCATATATGGCCCGATAGCCTGGTTGGGTATGTCCCAATTTTCGGAGTTGATGGTTGCAGTTTCAAATCCCGCTAGGGGGCAAACATTAGTGTGGTGAATGCCAGTGTTTGTAGTCAAGCCGATGAAAGAAATGTGTTTACTCTTATGTATCTCATCAAAATCTAGACTAAACACATTGGTCTCACAAAGACACATTTATATAGACACACAATTATTTATTTATTGTTTAACGTTATTTAATATTGTTTATACACTGATCAAAAGTTCTTAGTACGAAGATTGAAATGAACATGAGCTGTATGTAAGTTATCTTATCCTGGTACAAATTTAAGAGCTTTTAAACAAATGTTAAACTTTACTATTATCTACAATAATAATAGTAATAATTAAATTTTCAACTTTTTAGTTAGTCCTTTCACCCACAGCAAAAAGTCATTATTTCTAACCCTTCTTTACTCATTGTAATACTCTATAATCCCTTAACCGGGTAAGGAAGTTAGAGGTAACACCTAGAAACAATTGCAAAGAAAAGGGTTGAAGAAATAATAAATGTTTTTATAGAGGTATAGCAGTAGAAAATAATAGATGTTTATCACAGACAGTGTGTGTGATACGGTCGGGAGGCTTTTATGACCGACACTATGACTTGCCGAGTGGTCGAGTGGTCGGACTACGAGTCGAGAGATCGTACGATATGATATTGATAAGTACGGAAGTACGGAGAGTTTAGAATAATATAGATTATAAACAAAACCGATGACGTGTTAATGTAGATGTCGTAGCCTCGTGGGAGCTTCGTGACATTATTGACATTTGAAAACGCACTTTACCGACGCTCCGACTCTCCAATATTTACCAATACATCAGTAAATGTTACGTAATGAACCATGTTCAAATATTTTGTACGAAGCCCTTCACTTGTATTATGCTATGGTTACAAGATGAGTTAATAAGTTGAACCGACTGAATGAAAGGAGGTTTAACGAAATATCTTTTGAAATTAGTGTTCGTTTTTATTTATTTTTAACGTGCCAATAGACATTGCAATATTCAGTTTTTTCATTAGTTGTCATTGACTCACATAAACTCACACCCACGGAAAGGATAGGATTATTATTGCGAGAACAAAACACGGCAGTTTTATACGAGTACATAAACGTAGATAGATAGAGAAACATGCATTTCATATGCATTAAGCTGATTCCGAAGAAAGTAGCTAAAGTACTTGTTGGTATGAATCAGGAAAAACAAAGGCAGCATATCACCCAGACCCCACGACAATGTAGAAAAGGTAATTTTCAACATAAACCCTGGAATCTGATTCGGGAACATAGAGCTGGCGACACCATGAAACCACCAAATTGGATAACGAAGTAAAATAAATCATAATAAAATAACACACACTTCCTGTATTTGTCTATAGCGTCAAACACGTCTACTCCGCCCACAGCTCGAGCGATTACTTCATACAAATTGTTTACCTACTTCACTCTCAATCGAGGCTTTATTCAGGTGAAATCGATTCGAAATCATTGAATGTTTCGCGACTCGTTCGCGTGTTTAATGATCACAATTCATAGACAATTTATGTGACTTTGTCTCATACCGGTTTGGTTTATGGAAGGTTCGTGTTGGAGTCGACGCTTTATTGTAGACATATTTTATCGGTTTTCACTGTTGATTAATAATGTAATATCGTTGCTTATCGTTGATGAGCATATTATTTTAAAAAGCGTAATATTTCATTATATTCTAAGGTAAATTAACTTACCGTCGTATAAAAGCTGTAGGACATTTATGGGTATTTCCCATTAGGTCATAATCGTCCCGCTTGGCAAGCGGAATGACGATCCCAGTACAAGATACCTCGCACCTTAACGATGTCGCCCGTCGCGTTTTTGAAAAAAAAAAAACCTATTGGTGTTCGCCTGCCACCGGGGACCGAACTCGGGTCTTTTGACTCGAATCCCGATCACCCAGCCACTCGGAAATCGTGTCAATAATTTTTTTTTTTATTAAATTTATTAAAACATTTTTTTTAAAGTCTCATTAGTGTTCGGAATTGTCTGTTTAATTTGTATTCCGTAACAGGGTTCGATACTGCATATCTAGAAAAATGATATCACCGCAGACGCGACGATTTTTTGTCGTCCGACTCGCTCCGTGCTATCATTAAATTGCAATCCGACAATTTATAATGTCATTGATATCTTCAAAAATCGACTCTGCGTCAAAGGATCAAGGATCCTGATAACTGTCTAAATAATTTGGTTAATCCTTATCGAGCAACCTGATGTGACTAATCGAATCAGAATTAGTAAGTGGCGGACAAAATTTGCGTTCTTTAAAACATTCCTTATTACAATCGGATAGAGTTTAAAATGTGTTTGAACCATATATATAGTTTGAGCTATAAAAACATACGCTATGTTTGGTTTGTTTTATAATATTTCGCAATAAGGCAGCGCTTCCTGTTGCAAACAGAAACAGATTTCTCGGGAAATTCTCTCAGTTTAAATTTTAAACATACAGAGGAGAATATTTTTCATTCAATTTAAGGGAAAATTCGAATTTAAATTCTATAAAATCTTTGTGGATCAACTCAGTTTATGTTAATCCTAGGATAATTTAGGATAATATTTATGAGTGAAATGTCACGACAGAACATGGGGTGAACTTACTAATCAGTTTTTCGAAAGAAAACAAACAATACTATACATAGTATAAGTCACGATAGCCGAGTTGTTGGGTGGTCGGAATTGCGAGTCGTGAGATCCGAGTTTGATCCCCAGGTGGCAGTACCAATTAGTTTTTCAAAAACTTATGTACGAATTTCATCGTTGGCTTGGACATAAAAGACGGCGACGGGCTCATCACCTATCTCGTTGTCCTGAAAAATATCTTCGGAGGAATGTGGGTCAAAGGGACTTAATTGTCTACCCCTGTATTGGGAATTGCGTGAAGATATTTTTATTTTATTTTATGTAATTCTTTCTGATTCCATTGCCAATATTTATTTGTTGCCAAGGAATCCGAATTATTGGCCGGATGACGTGTAAAAGAAATATATTAAGAAAATTCACTTACTTAAGCTATTAATTATAGTTCTTAGATATAGCAATTTTATTCAACTAAGAAGCATGAAGTCATGCTAGACTTTTTGTTATTAAGTATTTAGAAATTTGAAAAATAATTTTTTATTGATTTTAAAGCATATAAGTTATGCTGAACTTTTTGTTATTAAATTACAGAGAATTGTTTACGAACCCGTGACCTTTGCCTCGGTTTGGCAAAGGTGCGCGTTCAATCCCGCCCCTGTCAGTTGAAATTTTAAAAACATTTTTTCTCTTCAATTTAATAATCATTTTGTAAATTTGTGGTACATTTTATAAGTAATTATTGTGTATTTCATATCTTTACGCCTTGCATATTTGAGGACCTCTGTGGACTAGTAGTGTACACACCGATTTACATGGTGTCGCCAGCTACATTTTCTCGGGTCTCAGTTTTTGGTACTTTCGTTGTTTCGGATTTCATAATACAAGTGCAGAAGCTGCTTAAATTGTGTTCAGAACAATGTATGTGATGTTGTCTGTATCTATATATGAATACACATATACACAACAGCGTGTACGTATGTGCATTTACGTGTTACTATAATCTGGCATGTTAATATTTTAATTACACCGGCATTGTTTCCAGGTCACCATAAAATATTTCTAGTTGACAAACGAATTTACCTAGACCTCCATTCAGGCACATTGTTTAAGAGGTTAAGCCTTACAGCTTACTGCTATAATGCCTTTGTTTTAAATGTGAATTAACAATGCAAATGGGGGCGTAACGAATAAATATTAGCGGCGGCACGGGATACGTACTTATGGCTTAATCATTTGCAAAAGAGGTTGCTCATTAAATAATGTAATAACTAGTGTACTTAAAAAAATAGGGCGTTGCGTAAATTGGATTACTTTTTTTGTTATATCTTCACGTTTTCCAATACTTGGGTAGACAGAGGTGTTTCACCGAAACCTATTCGAGACAACTTGACAGGTGGTGAGCTACTGCCACCTTAGTGTCCAACGATACAATGTACTTAGATACATATTAAGACAGATAAACATTTATATATTCGTATAAACAACTATGTCTAATAAAGACTCGAACCCGCATTCCTTATCTTTGAAGGCAAGGTCACTACTAGATAGGCTATCGGGATGTATGATACATTGGTTTCGATTAGTATGGTAGTTGTTATTTGATATATATGTATGATATTTAGTAGACTCGGCTATCGTGACTAAAAGTCACGATAGCCGAGTTGTTGGGTGGTCGGAATTTCGAGTCGAGAGACCCGAGTTCGATCCCCAGGTGGCAGTACCAATGAGTTTTTCAAAAACTTATGTACGAATTTCATCGTTGTCTTGGACATAAAGGCGGCGACGGGCTCACCACCTGTCACGTTGTCCCGAAAATATCTTCGGTGGAAGGTGGGTCAAAGGGACTTAATTGTCTAGACTTGACCTCTGTCTACCCCTGTATTGGGAATTGCGTGAAGATATTTAATTTTTAATTTATATTTATATTTAGTAGACTCGGCTATCGTGACTAAAAGTCACGATAGCCGAGTTGTTGGGTGGTCGGAATTTCGAGTCGAGAGACCCGAGTTCGATCCCCAGGTGGCAGTACCAATGAGTTTTTCAAAACTTATGTACGAATTTCATCGTTGGCTTGGACATAAAGGCGGCGACGGCTCACCACCTGTCACGTTGTCCCGAAAATATCTTCGGTGGAAGGTGGGTCAAAGGGACTTAATTGTCTAGACTTGACCTCTGTCTACCCCTGTATTGGGAATTGCGTGAAGATATTTAAATTTTAAAACATTTTTCTCTTCAATTTAATAATCATTTTGTAAATTTGTGGTACATTTTATAAGTAATTATTGTGTATTTCATATCTTTACGCCTTGCATATTTGAGGACCTCTGTGGACTAGTAGTGTACACACCGATTTATGGTGTATCGCCAACTGGTGTTTTCTCGAGTCTCAGTTTTGGTGCTTTGGTGCAGAAGCTGCTTAAATTGTGTTCAGAACAATGTATGTGATGTTGTCTGTATCTATATATGAATACACATATACACAACAGCGTGTACGTATGTGCATTTACGTGTTACTATAATCTGGCATGTTAATATTTTAATTACACCGGCATTGTTTCCAGGTCACCATAAAATATTTCTAGTTGACAAACGAATTTACCTAGACCTCCATTCAGGCACATTGTTTAAGAGGTTAAGCCTTACAGCTTACTGCTATAATGCCTTTGTTTTAAATGTGAATTAACAATGCAAATGGGGGGCGTAACGAATAAATATTAGCGGCGGCACGGGATACGTACTTATGGCTTAATCATTTGCAAAAGAGGTTGCTCATTAAATAATGTAATAACTAGTGTACTTAAAAAAATAGGGCGTTGCGTAAATTGGATTACTTTTTTTGTTATATCTTCACGTTTTCCAATACTTGGGTAGACAGAGGTGTTTCACCGAAACCTATTCGAGACAACTTGACAGGTGGTGAGCTACTGCCACCTTAGTGTCCAACGATACAATGTACTTAGATACATATTAAGACAGATAAACATTTATATATTCGTATAAACAACTATGTCTAATAAAGACTCGAACCCGCATTCCTTATCTTTGAAGGCAAGGTCACTACTAGATAGGCTATCGGGATGTATGATACATTGGTTTCGATTAGTATGGTAGTTGTTATTTGATATATATGTATGATATTTAGTAGACTCGGCTATCGTGACTAAAAGTCACGATAGCCGAGTTGTTGGGTGGTCGGAATTGCGAGTCGTGAGATCCGAGTTCGATCCCCAGGTGGCAGTACCAATTAGTTTTTCAAAACTTATGTACGAATTTCATCGTTGGCTTGGACATAAAGGCGGCGACGGGCTCACCACCTGTCACGTTGTCCCGAAAATATCTTCGGTGGAAGGTGGGTCAAAGGGACTTAATTGTCTAGACTTGACCTCTGTCTACCCTGTATTGGGAATTGCGTGAAGATATTTAATTTTAATTTATATTTATATTTAGTAGATAGAGTAGATAGAGATTTTTTGAGTTTTTATAATGATAGTTTAGTTATTAGATAGATATTTATATGGGATCCTCACTGTAAAACCAGAAGGCTACGGTTAAAGGAAGGAATAGAGATAGGGAAAGACGGGGAATGAGGGCTCGAGTCCATCTGTTATCCCTCGACGAAACGTAGAAGCTCATATCTTCACATTAATATTCTGTCATCGATTTAAATTATATTAAATATTTGTGGATCAACTCAGTTTATGTTAATCCTAGATAGCGAAATTAAATATCTTCACGCAATTCTAATACAGAGGTTGATAGAGGTCTAGTATAGACAATTAAGTCCCTTTGGCCCACCTTCCACCTTCAGATATTTTTGGGACAAAGTGACAGGTGTTGAGCCCGTCGCCGTCTTTATGTCCAAGCCAACGATATAATTACATAAGTTTTTGAAAAAACCCATTGAGCGATTATACGAGCCATAAAATATTAATATAATTTTTGAATTAAAAATTATTAACTGTCAATCCACAACCGTTACTTATTCTTTGCCCACGGTGAATTAGAAATAGGCCGTATAGGTAGCGTCCTTGATATTTGAACCTCTCGCTCCAGTGGAAACAAAGAGGCACTGGCTGGTTCGACTTTTAGCGGGGTTAATTAAAATGTCAACGGCACTTATTAATCAAAATGACGTGCAGGGAGCGTTCGGCTGAGCACAGTGAACGCTTTAATTTATTCTGTATTAAATTAGGAAATCTTTAACGTTTAATAAGATCATAAACAATGTTCCACGTTGTTAATTTAATTATAGGAAGAAGAATTATGAAAGTTTTATGTTGTATATTAAGATTTGAAGGTATTAGTATTATTTTACACTTATATCTTACATTTCTAGAACAAGTTTTTTTTCTCTGCAGACCACATAAGTATATTTTGATTTGGTATAAATACAGAAATATCTTAACGCCATTCGCAGTACAGGGGTAGACAGAGATCTAGTCTAGACAATTAAGTCCCTTCGACCCACCTTCATCTGAAGACATTTTTTGAGAGAACGTGACAGGTGGTCAGCCCCTGGCCGTTTATATGTTCAAGACAACGATAAAATCGTACGTACATTTTTGCAACCCATTGATACGCGCGTTGGGAGTCGAACACGGGTCTCTTGAACCGAATTCCGATCACCCAACCACTCGGCTATCGTGACTCTAAATTGAAAGAAATCATTATTTAAAATATTTACAAAATTTGAAACATTTTTTATGTATATTGATAACGATTTCGTCTTGAAAGTAAATCACTTTACCTACAGATGGAGTATGATGTTTTCTTTTTGATAGAGGGATGGTTGATAGACCAAATTAAAACGCGCACTCTCACCGTCCGAACGGCCACAGCGTGACGTAAGACGTGACGTAGCCACAGCGTCATCAATCACCCGGCGTCGGGGAAGTAAATAAGTGCGACCGCATTGAAAGCACGCCGCGGTGCTGTAGTGGATGAATATCTAAGGCCTTGATATTATCTATGGAAGCACGAGGTGGATTTAATTTGTTATTTTTATTACTATGATCCTCCTTACCAGTTAGTAAACAAAGGTACACGAATAATAGGATGAAAGAAGCACGATAGCCGAGTGCTTGGGTGGTCGGAATAACGAGTCAAGAGACCCGAGTTCGATCCCCAGGTGGCAGTACCAATGAGTTTTTCAAAACTTATGTACGAATTTCATCGTTGGCTTGACATAAAAGACGGCGACGGGCTCACCACCTGTCACGTTGTCCTGAAAATATCTTCGGTGGAAGGTGGGTCAAAGGGACTTAATTGTCTAGACTTGACCTCTGTCTACCCCTGTATTGGGAATTGCGTTAAAACATTTTTCTCTTCAATTTAATAATCATTTTGTAAATTTGTGGTACATTTTATAAGTAATTATTGTGTATTTCATATCTTTACGCCTTGCATATTTGAGGACCTCTGTGGACTAGTAGTGTACACACCGATTTACATGGTGTCGCCAGCTACATTTTCTCGGGTCTCAGTTTTTGGTACTTTCGTTGTTTCGGATTTCATAATACAAGTGCAGAAGCTGCTTAAATTGTGTTCAGAACAATGTATGTGATGTTGTCTGTATCTATATATGAATACACATATACACAACAGCGTGTACGTATGTGCATTTACGTGTTACTATAATCTGGCATGTTAATATTTTAATTACACCGGCATTGTTTCCAGGTCACCATAAAATATTTCTAGTTGACAAACGAATTTACCTAGACCTCCATTCAGGCACATTGTTTAAGAGGTTAAGCCTTACAGCTTACTGCTATAATGCCTTTGTTTTAAATGTGAATTAACAATGCAAATGGGGGCGTAACGAATAAATATTAGCGGCGGCACTGGATACGTACTTATGGCTTAATCATTTGCAAAAGAGGTTGCTCATTAAATAATGTAATAACTAGTGTACTTAAAAAAATAGGGCGTTGCGTAAATTGGATTACTTTTTTTGTTATATCTTCACGTTTTCCAATACTTGGGTAGACAGAGGTGTTTCACCGAAACCTATTCGAGACAACTTGACAGGTGGTGAGCTACTGCCACCTTAGTGTCCAACGATACAATGTACTTAGATACATATTGAGACAGATAAATATTTATATGGGATCCTCACTGTAAAACCAGAAAGGCTACGGTTAAAGGAAGGAATAGAGATAGGGAAAGAAGGGAATGAGGGCTCGAGTCTATCTGTTATCCCTCGACGAAACGTAGAAGCTCATATCTTCACATTAATATTCTGTCATCGATTTAAATTATATTAAATATTTGTGGATCAACTCAGTTTATGTTAATCCTAGATAGAGAAATTAAATATCTTCACGCAATTCTAATACAGAGGTTGATAGAGGTCTAGTATAGACAATTAAGTCCTTCGACCCACCTTCATCTGAAGACATTTTTGAGAGAACGTGACAGGTGGTGAGCTACTGCCACCTTAGTGTCCAACGATACAATGTACTTAGATACATATTAAGACAGATAAATATTTATATATTCGTATAAACAACTATGTCTAATAAAGACTCGAACCCGCATTCCTTATCTTTGAAGGCAAGGTCACTACTAGATAGGCTATCGGGATGTATGATACATTGGTTTCGATTATATATATATATTTGATATATATGTATGATATTTAGATTCGGCTATCGTGACTAAAAGTCACGATAGCCGAGTTGTTGGGTGGTCGGAATAACGAGTCAAGAGACCCGAGTTCGATCCCCAGGTGGCAGTACCAATGAGTTTTTCAAAAACTTATGTACGAATTTCATCGTTGTCTTGGACATAAAGGCGGCGACGGGCTCACCACCTGTCACGTTGTCCCGAAAATATCTTCGGTGGAAGGTGGGTCAAAGGGACTTAATTGTCTAGACTTGACCTCTGTCTACCCCTGTATTGGGAATTGCGTGAAGATATTTAATTTTTAATTTATATTTATATTTAGTAGATAGAGTAGAGTAGAGATTTTTTGAGTTTTTTTATAATGATAGTTCAATATTTATATGGGATCCTCACTCGTAAAACCAGAAAGGCTACGGTTAAAGGAAGGAATAGAGATAGGGAAAGAAGGGGAATGAGGGCTCGAGTCTATCTGTTATCCCTCGACGAAACGTAGAAGCTCATATCTTCACATTAATATTCTGTCATCGATTTAAATTATATTAAATATTTGTGGATCAACTCAGTTTATGTTAATCCTAGATAGCGAAATTAAATATCTTCACGCAATTCTAATACAGAGGTTGATAGAGGTCTAGTATAGACAATTAAGTCCCTTTGGCCCACCTTCCACCTTCAGATATTTTTGGGACAAAGTGACAGGTGTTGAGCCCGTCGCCGTCTTTATGTCCAAGCCAACGATATAATTACATAAGTTTTTGAAAAAACCCATTGAGCGATTATACGAGCCATAAAATATTAATATAATTTTTGAATTAAAAATTATTAACTGTCAATCCACAACCGTTACTTATTCTTTGCCCACGGTGAATTAGAACAGGCCGTATAGGTAGCGTCCTTGATATTTGAACCTCTCGCTCCAGTGGAAACAAAGAGGCACTGGCTGGTTCGACTTTTAGCGGGGTTAATTAAATGTCAACGGCACTTATTAATCAAAATGACGTGCAGGGAGCGTTCGGCTGAGCACAGTGAACGCTTTAATTTATTCTGTATTAAATTAGGAAATCTTTAACGTTTAATAAGATCATAAACAATGTTCCACGTTGTTAATTTAATTATAGGAAGAAGAATTATGAAAGTTTTATGTTGTATATTAAGATTTGAAGGTATTAGTATTATTTTACACTTATATCTTACATTTCTAGAACAAGTTTTTTTTCTCTGCAGACCACATAAGTATATTTTGATTTGGTATAAATACAGAAATATCTTAACGCCATTCGCAGTACAGGGGTAGACAGAGGTCTAGTATAGACAATTAAGTCCTTCGACCCACCTTCCACCTTCAGATATTTTTGGGACAAAGTGACAGGTGTTGAGCCCGTCGCCGTCTTTATGTCCAAGCCAACGATATAATTACATAAGTTTTGGAAAAAACCCATTGAGCGATTATACGAGCCATAAAATATTAATATAATTTTTGAATTAAAAATTATTAACTGTCAATCCACAACCGTTACTTATTCTTTGCCCACGGTGAATTAGAACTAGGCCGTATAGGTAGCGTCCTTGATATTTGAACCTCTCGCTCCAGTGGAAACAAAGAGGCACTGGCTGGTTCGACTTTAGCGGGGTTAATTAAATGTCAACGGCACTTATTAATCAAAATGACGTGCAGGGGAGCGTTCGGCTGAGCACAGTGAACGCTTTAATTTATTCTGTATTAAATTAGGAAATCTTTAACGTTTAATAAGATCATAAACAATGTTCCACGTTGTTAATTTAATTATAGGAAGAAGAATTATGAAAGTTTTATGTTGTATATTAAGATTTGAAGGTATTAGTATTATTTTACACTTAAATCTTACATTTCTAGAACAAGTTTTTTTCTCTGCAGACCACATAAGTATATTTTGATTTGGTATAAATACAGAAATATCTTCACGCAATTCCCAATACAGGTGTTGACAGAGGTCTAGTATAGACAATTAAGTCCCTTCGACCCACCTTCATCTGAAGACATTTTTGAGAGAACGTGACAGGTGGTCAGCCCCTGGCCGTTTATATGTTCAAGACAACGATAAAATCGTACGTACATTTTTGCAACCCATTGATACGCGCGTTGGGAGTCGAACACGGGTCTCTTGAACCGAATTCCGATCACCCAACCACTCGGCTATCGTGACTCTAAATTGAAAGAAATCATTATTTAAAATATTTACAAAATTTGAAACATTTTTTATGTATATTGATAACGATTTCGTCTTGAAAGTAAATCACTTTACCTACAGATGGAGTATGATGTTTTCTTTTTGATAGAGGGATGGTTGATAGACCAAATTAAAACGCGCACTCTCACCGTCCGAACGGCCACAGCGTGACGTAAGACGTGACGTAGCCACAGCGTCATCAATCACCCGGCGTCGGGGAAGTAAATAAGTGCGACCGCATTGAAAGCACGCCGCGGTGCTGTAGTGGATGAATATCTAAGGCCTTGATATTATCTATGGAAGCACGAGGTGGATTTAATTTATTTATATTTAGTAGATAGAGTAGATAGAGATTTTTGAGTTTTTTATAATGATAGTTCATTTATATGGGATCCTCACTCGTAAAACCAGAAAGGCTACGGTTAAAGGAAGGAATAGAGATAGGAAAGAAGGGAATGAGGGCTCGAGTCTATCTGTTATCCTCGACGAAACGTAGAAGCTCATATCTTCACATTAATATTCTGTCATCGATTTAAATTATATTAAATATTTGTGGATCAACTCAGTTTATGTTAATCCTAGATAGCGAAATTAAACATCTTCATGCAATTCCCATTACAGGTGTTGACAGAGGTCTAGTCTTGACAATTAAGTCCCTTCAACCCACCTTCCACCGAAGATATTTTCAGGACAACGTGACAGGTGGTCAGCCCGTGGCCGTTTATATGTTCAAGACAACGATAAAATCGTACGTACATTTTTGCAACCCATTGATACGCGCGTTGGGAGTCGAACACGGGTCTCTTGAACCGAATTCCGATCACCCAACCACTCGGCTATCGTGACTTCTCGATAAATATATACATAGATAGGGATAATATAACACACAATGCCCTGATCTTAAAGTAAGTAGCTAAAGCAGTTGTCGTAAATCGGAAACGCAGTACCAAAATCACCCAGACACGAGACAAAGCGGCAAAGTTATAAAAGTGGCTTTCAACATTGATCATTCCAGAAGTAAAGCCTGGACCATAGAGCTGCCGTGGCTCGTCCACTTAGGTCGTCTATGTTTTTGATAATGTCTACATTACTAAATAAGTTATATTTATTATTAAAGACGTTAATTTTTTTTGTCTAATTTATGGCTTAATTGTTTATGCGACACGGTTTCGCTACGTGCATTCAAAACTAATGAATGGACCTGCATCTATAAAAGCATACTGACATCAATTCGCCTAATGCCTTCTGGTAACATATGCACGTCTCCTTTTTTGTCACTAATTGCTTTCAAAGTGTAAGTAGCGTTGAGCTTGAAGAAAGTCCCCTGTGTCCCAACGTCCTACCCCGCGCTTTGTGCTACGCATCTTCATAACACAAGTGTCAAATGAGTGTCACACGGGCTAATGAGCAAAAAACTGTAAAAAAGGGGTTGCATAATGACGCTACCACTTCAGTTGCTGGACATAGATATACTTATTCTTTGATGAGTTCCAGTAGGCACGTACTTCAGCATATTAAAAGTAAAAAAAATAATAAATAAGTATCTTCACGCAATTCCCAATACAGGGGTAGGCAAAGATATCTAGAGAATTAAGTCCACTTGAACCTTCCACCGAAGATATTTTCAGGACAACGTGACAGATGGTGAGCCCGTCGCCGTCTTTATGTCCAAGCCAACGATATAATTTATACATTGGTTTTTAGAAAACCCCATTGGTATGGCCACTTGACGATCGAACTCGGGTCTCTTGACTCGAAATTTCGAGCATCCGACCACTCGGCTATCGTGACTTCTCGATAAATATATACATAGATAGGGATAATATAACACACAATGCTGTGATCTTAAAGTAAGTAGCTAAAGCAGTTGTCGTAAATCGGAAACGCATTACCAAAATCACCCAGACCCGAGACAAAGTTGCAAAAGTTATAAAAAGTGGCTTTCAACATTGATCGGACCGGGACCATAGAGCTAAGCCGTGGGCTCCTCCAATTAGGTCGTCTATGTTTTTGATAATGTCTACATTACTAAATAAGTTATATTTATTATTAAAGACGTTAATTTTTTTTGTCTAATTTATGGCTTAATTGTTTATGCGACACGGTTTCGCTACGTGCATTCAAAACTAATGAATGGACCTGCATCTATAAAAGCATACTGACATCAATTCGCCTAATGCCTTCTGGTAACATATGCACGTCTCCTTTTTTGTCACTAATTGCTTTCAAAGTGTAAGTAGCGTTGAGCTTGAAGAAAGTCCCCTGTGTCCCAACGTCCTACCCCGCGCTTTGTGCTACGCATCTTCATAACACAAGTGTCAAATGAGTGTCACACGGGCTAATGAGCAAAAAACTGTAAAAAAGGGGTTGCATAATGACGCTACCACTTCAGTTGCTGGACATAGATATACTTATTCTTTGATGAGTTCCAGTAGGCACGTACTTCAGCATATTAAAAGTAAAAAAAATAATAAATAAGTATCTTCACGCAATTCCCAATACAGGGGTAGGCAAAGATATCTAGAGAATTAAGTCCACTTGAACCTTCCACCGAAGATATTTTCGGGACTACGTGACAGGTGGTCAGCCCGTCGCCGTATGTCCAAGCCAACGATATTATTCTTACATAAGTTTTTTGAAAAACCTATAGGTATGAGTCTGCCACCTGGTGATCAAACCCGGGTTTCTTGACTCGAAATTCCAATCACCCAACCACTCGGCTATCTTGACTTCTCGATAAATATATACATAGATAGGGATAATATAACACACAATGCCCTGATCTTAAAGTAAGTAGCTAAAGCAGTTGTCGTAAATCGGAAACGCAGTACCAAAATCACCCAGACACGAGACAAAGCGGCAAAGTTATAAAAGTGGCTTTCAACATTGATCATTCCAGAAGTAAAGCCTGGACCATAGAGCTGCCGTGGGCTCGTCCACTTAGGTCGTCTATGTTTTTGATAATGTCTACATTACTAAATAAGTTATATTTATTATTAAAGACGTTAATTTTTTTTGTCTAATTTATGGCTTAATTGTTTATGCGACACGGTTTCGCTACGTGCATTCAAAACTAATGAATGGACCTGCATCTATAAAAGCATACTGACATCAATTCGCCTAATGCCTTCTGGTAACATATGCACGTCTCCTTTTTTGTCACTAATTGCTTTCAAAGTGTAAGTAGCGTTGAGCTTGAAGAAAGTCCCCTGTGTCCCAACGTCCTACCCCGCGCTTTGTGCTACGCATCTTCATAACACAAGTGTCAAATGAGTGTCACACGGGCTAATGAGCAAAAAACTGTAAAAAGGGGTTGCATAATGACGCTACCACTTCAGTTGCTGGACATAGATATACTTATTCTTTGATGAGTTCCAGTAGGCACGTACTCCAGCATATTAAAAGTAAAAAAATAATAAATAAGTATCTTCACGCAATTCCCAATACAGGGGTAGGCAAAGATATCTAGAGAATTAAGTCCACTTGAACCTTCCACTGAAGATATTTTCGGGACTACGTGACAGGTGGTGAGCCTGTCGTCGTATTTATGTCCAAGCCAACGATATTATTCTTACATAAGTTTTTGAAAACCTATAGGTATGAGTCTGCCACCTGGTGATCAAACCCGGGTTTCTTGACTCGAAATTCCGACCACCCAACCACTCGGCTATCGTGACTTCTCGATAAATATATACATAGATAGGGATAATATAACACACAATGCCCTGATCTTAAAGTAAGTAGCTAAAGCATGTCGTAAATCGGAAACGCAGTACCAAAATCACCCAGACCCGAGACAAAGTTGCAAAAGTTATAAAAAGTGGCTTTCAACATTGATCGGACCGGGACCATAGAGCTAAGCCGTGGGCTCCTCCAATTAGGTCGTCTATGTTTTTGATAATGTCTACATTACTAAATAAGTTATATTTATTATTAAAGACGTTAATTTTTTTTGTCTAATTTATGGCTTAATTGTTTATGCGACACGGTTTCGCTACGTGCATTCAAAACTAATGAATGGACCTGCATCTATAAAAGCATACTGACATCAATTCGCCTAATGCCTTCTGGTAACATATGCACGTCTCCTTTTGTCACTAATTGCTTTCAAAGTGTAAGTAGCGTTGAGCTTGAAGAAAGTCCCTCTGTCCCAACGTCCTACCCGCGCTTTGTGCTACGCATCTTCATAACACAAGTGTCAAATGAGTGTCACACGGGCTAATGAGCAAAACTGTAAAAAGGGGTTGCATAATGACGCTACCACTTCAGTTGCTGGACATAGATATACTTATTCTTTGATGAGTTCCAGTAGGCACGTACTCCAGCATATTAAAAGTAAAATAAATAATAAATAAGTATCTTCACGCACCTGAATTAGTGGGTAGACAAAATATCTAGAGAATTAAGTCCACTTGAACCTTCCACCGAAGATATTTTCGGGACTACGTGACAGGTGGTGAGCCTGTCGTCGTATTTATGTCCAAGCCAACGATATTATTCTTACATAAGTTTTTTGAAAAACCTATAGGTATGAGTCTGCCACCTGGTGATCAAACCCGGGTTTCTTGACTCGAAATTCCAATCACCCAACCACTCGGCTATCTTGACTTCTAGCATAGTTATGCTGAAGTAATATGACAATTAGCTTCTTTATGTGTCGTAACAGTGGCGTAGTCAGAGGTTAAGACAGTTTAGTTCTATTCAGCCACATTTCACCGGAACTTATCTGAGACAACGTGATACGTGGTAAGCTTGTCGCCGTCTTAGTATCAAAACGGATGATACATATTGTACTTCTAAGAGCTTTTCTAGTGGGGATGAATCTCGAGTTATCTGATTCAAATTACGATCACATAAACACTCGACGAATGGATTTCTTCATTAGCCATAAAGTTTGAATATATCAAAACCTTTTTTTATTAATATACTTTCTAATGATACCGCTAATTTAGAGCTCTTAGATAAGAACGTTTTCTTTCAAAGTGCTGCTAGCTAATACTCTTTAGAAATACGCTAAAATAATCCCCTAAGCATGTGCTCTCCTGAGACTCCGAGCAAAGCTATGATCACACATTTACGCTAACCCAAAACGGTACTTAGACGTAGTTTTCTGGCGAAGTGTCTATTCGAATCGCATTTAACGACACCCACCTTAGTGTAAAAGTAGCGATTCGATAGTTTGAAAGTTTCTTGTGTGCGATACGAAAAGAAGTTTCGCGAACGTGATTAGACTGTAGCGAGACACTAAATTCTTCTCTACGACTGATACTGGTGTGTCACGTACTATTTTTTCTTCAGCTTCTAATATGTATCAAACATTATCATAAATGTTTTGCTTTTATAAATTGAGTCAACACATTTTCTTTACGTTACTCTTTTTTTTGGTTAGGTCTACAAAACTAATCAAAAATATATAAAGACACTACTTTGTTCTCCTTTTTATAAATTTATAGCAATTTTAAATACACAAATAAATTTAGTATAGTTAGAGTTTATATTAAAGTCACGATTGCCGAGTGGTTAGGTGGTCGAAATTTCTAGTCGAGAAACCCGAGTTCGAACCCAAGGTGGCATGATCGTACCAATTGGTTTTTCAAAAGTTATGTACGAATTGCGTGAAGATATTTATTTATTTTATTTATTTTAAAAATCGCAGTCGAATTTCGAACACTGATCGGGACATTAGTATTTACATATCTATTTATTATTTACTGGTATTGTGTATTGTGTGTGCAGAGGTGCAGTGTGGTCTGAAAGCAATGCTTTTATGCAATATTTTACTTATTTATTTTATTTATATCAATAACAATATTACAATTGAATGTTGACGTATTTTTATCATTTTTAATTTACTTGTTTGTTTGGTGCACATTAAAGCATATTTCATTCATTACATAATTTTTTTTCATAAATGAATGTAAGGTCACTTATACACTCTTAATATATAAAACATTAAGCAACGTACCTATAAAATTAATATCAATGTTCTCGTTTTACGACTTTGTACAAATACCTCATGTTTATTTGTTATTTCATGTCCATTGTTCGAAGAAGCGGAAGTTCCTATTGTTCATTTTGTTTACTCTTTAAATAATTAACAAGGTAACACGAACGTTAGAGATGAACTAAAAATGCAACAACAGCTTCGATAAGTGTTTTTATAAATTATTGTTTAATGTTATCTGTATGATGTTAGTTTAGAAATTGTATGTGTAAAATTATAAGTAAGATACGAAAGGGAAAAAAACTCTGTGTCTATAAGAATTTAAACACGGAATAATGTTAATAAAAGCGACGTCAGATATAAATTTTACGTAGCAGTTTAAGAACAGTGACACAGAACTAGTATTAAGTTTCGCTAACAGATTTCTAAACAATTTTCGCTGAGCTTGAAGTCAGAGCAGTACCGTTTATCGGATATTATCCGTAAGACCCGGCAGCCCAGATGATTCTGGCTTCGAAACTAAGGGCTGCGGATTCATATCCCGCCAGAAGAAAACATTTGTTTGATAAATATGAACGTTTGTACTCTAAGCCTGGATACATTTTTGAAAATTTATATTAGTAAATATATATGTATGTAAATATATTGTACCGTTAGGTTAGACATTAAGACGGCGAGACGTTCACCACTCTTCGGTAAAAATTGGGTCAAAACTTTGTCTAGACGTCTACCTACCTCAGTATTAGGACAATGCTTGAAGAAATCATCAAAATATCCTTTACAAGACGAAGCAGAACTCGCGTGTGCGAATGGAAGCTATGAGCGATCTCGTCTGGCGATACGCAGCACGCCACGGTCGCGGAGGTCCTTAATTAAAATTTATGAAGCCTTATGACGTTATCTACTGGAAACTACATATCCCATACACGCCTACTCTGTCTATTGTGCGGTGTGTAAGTAATCTTTACTTTTAAAACCCGATTTTAATTTAGTTGCTAGCGTTTGCGGATTCTTCTACCTACCACAGTATTGGGATGTTTTCCCATGAGCCCTAGGTAGGCCCTAAGTAAGCTTCATTGCCTGAGTTTTTTCTCTCTTTATTTTAAGAGGGTTTGATCAAATTGATTGATTGATGTCTTCCCCGTGGTTACAAATCACAATATACATACCGCAATAAAAAATCTAAAGAATGATTACCTATTATTTAAACGTAAAATTGCTAATTTACAACTTTTTTGCCCTTTCCGACATTGAAAAATCATATTGCTTGAGTTTACACTTTACACTTCAAAAGCTTTTTTCAGCTTACACTTCTTAAACAGAAGCACAATAGTTATAACACTAAACTAGGTCAAGTATTTACTACAACAGTTAACTACATCAACAACCATTATAAAGTATTAATAGAAGAATAACAAGAAGTAGTCGGGATAGACGAGTGGTTGGGTGATCGGAATTCAAGTCAAGAAACATTAGACCCAAATGATGAATTGAATTACAGATCGTGGCATATAATTTGAGCGGCGATGAAACAGCACGTCTAATTAAGCCGAAGAAGCTTATCGGCAATCGAATTCGTGATTTCTTCGTTCCTTAATGGAGAAATTTATCGATCGTAAATTTTGTTACATAATTTTAAAGTTCGTTGCTAAATAAACATTAGCTTTTACGTGTATGTATAGTTAAGTTTGTGTATGAAGTATACGGTACGTATGTATATACTTTACTAGTACATATGTATATACATATATTTGACATTTATTGGATGCGGAATTGAGGAAAATAATTCTAATTACATCTTTTTAATAAGAAAATCCCATTATATATTCTTAAAATTTCACATTATATCTGCAGTATCACTGGTTCTGTAGGTGTTGTTAGTACTCATTTACCTACAAGACAATTACTTGTTTACCAGGTACGCTTCAACAAAAAAAAAATATGGGAAAAAATATCTTAGTTATAGTACTAGCAAATATATCGTTATCTGCATCGAAATTTTAAATCCTACATTTGTTATTTAGTAAAAGTATATTTAAAGTACATTAAAAGACTATAATTTTTTAAGAATTACGGAGCGTAGGTACGTACGCACAGAGGCCAATAAAATACGCGGAACTGTCAAATGTAAAATAAATACATGTGATAATAATTATCGTTATAAAAAACAGTCATACGAAATATTTATATAACGAAATATTTGTAGCAATACGCTTACGGCTTTCAAACATGAAGAACATTCTGGCCGCGAATAAACGACAGTATTTTTTTTCGATCGCCCGTTCTACAGTTACGCGCGATTTCGCGTTTGGAAATGTCAAAGTGAAGGCGGGAAAAAATGGCGGGGTTATTATGCACGTACGGTCTCATTGCCGTTGACGTTAATGAGCTGTCAGTTCACGATAAATGATCGGAATTCGGTGAATTTTTCGGACAAAGTTTTCAAAAAATAGTAACTGCTCTTTACGAGCACTCAGGAGCATTTAAGATGTTATTTTTTATTTTACTGTTAGGTTCCTTGAATGGCAAACGTGGCTATCAAATAATTTCTCACCTAATGGTGGTAAGTACCAAATACCACACATAAGAGTCACAGGTGCCTTATAGTTCTTTAATATGGAGGACGGGTACGGGACCGGACCAGGGTGTGAGCTTCTTCTACCTAACTGACTGTACGGTACCTATTGGTACAAGATGCCTGTATGCCCGTATTCTGTATGGCTGTGGTCCGGCCCTAGATGAACAGTAATGAAGTTTTTAACAGTGGCAGAGCCACGCATCAGCTTTTGTTGTTGCATGAATAGGCCGGCTCGACCGGGGAAGTACCACGACCTCTCAGAATACCGGTGTGAAGTAGAAGTCTAACAAACTTCTGCGTTTCGTCTGGTGAGTGCAGGTAACCGGTGGTCCACCCCCCCCCAATTCTGGGGGGGGGGGTACTCTAAGGCCGACAACGCATCCCCTATGCCTCTGGTATTGCGGGTGTTCATGGGCGGCGGTAATCACTTACCATCACGCGAGCTACCAGCTCGTTTGCCGCCCTATTCTATATACGTGAATAAATGCTAGAACTCGGTTGCAGCACAACATACCCAAAATCCACCCACTAAAAATTAAACAAAAATTCATCATGATTTGACGTCTCGTAAATGACTCATAGAGGAGTTCGGTGATACATCTATCAAAGTATTATAAACGTACAGATCAAAGAACACTGACATTTATTTACTATAGATAAATAAAACGAAGTTCAAATCGCAGTTAAATCAAAGCGAATGTTTATATTTATCCAAAAAACAATAACATTAGAATGATATATCAAAACAACCGCATCCCCACGTATTGGATCCGGATAAATTTAACTCGATATTTTCTGGTTGAGATATCACAAACAGTGCCCCCTCTAATATCTTTCCGCCGTCCGGAAACAATGCTCATGCCAAAAAAACCGAAGAATATAGTTGTTCAAATGTGAAATACATTTTAATACACATAAATTGTTTTAGCTACAATTGACGTGTGGTTGGGTTGGAATCAGGAGTTTTTTCTAAACTATTATATTATTTGTAACGTTGGTTTGGAGACTAAGATGGTGACGGGCACACCACTTGTCACGTTGTCCCATATACGCTCTGGTACAATGTGAGTAATGTGTAAACTTTTTACTTCTTTACATTCCATGTGCTTTAGGGGAAGGATCTATAGATTTAACATAATAGAGGATCTAACTTTCGAAGACCATGGGAGTAAATTGCTCGAAGAGGGGAGGGTCAAGAGTTCTCGGATACCTAGACGTGCATGTATGAAGAAGATGATGTATATGAAAGAAGCGAGAGAAGTGTGTAAGGAACGTGAAATTTGGCGATCTGTTCTCTCTAGCTATCCGGTCAGGGACTGTGCGTGAAGATAAATAATAATAAACTAGATATGAATGCGACCGAGCTTCTTTTGATGACCAGGTATTCGGCAGTAAAAAGAAAACATTGTAAATTAATTTTAATAAAAAAAAAATTACGTAAAAAAATATGTATGAGATAGATATATCTGAAACATATTTTTTTATATCTTCTGTGTAAGGTGGATCGAAAGCACTTAATTGTCTGGAGGTCTGAATAGCGTAAAGATAAATGTTGTCTTGCAAATCCCATGTTATTTATGTGTAGAATACACATTATTTTGTTTAGTTTTAATTTTGTCACTAAGTCTAATTTTGTTTTATCGTTCAGTTATCCTGGTTAATCTTTTATCGCGATTTGTTCTATGTAATTTTTTTTTCTTTATTATCCTTACCGTCATATCAGACCGTTGATTTAGACTTAATTACTATAGACGAGTTTTTGGGTGATAGGAATTCAAGTCAAGAGATCCTAGCTCGATCCTCAGATGGGATGGCTTGGACTAATGAATTTTTCAAAAACTAATGAAAGATTTTTATCGATGGCTTGGACATAAAGACGGTGACAGGCTCACCACCTAAAGTGTCGAGGTCTCTGTCTACCCATCTGTACTGTGAATTGCGTGAAAATATGACTTAGAGTATCTTCATCTACTACACAAAATCTCACACCACAAACGCAGTGAACGAATTCAATACAGAGACTAGACGCTACCGTACTCTCTTTTCAATGTACGTTCATAAATAAAAAAATCCAGCTAAAACCGCATTCACGGTAGCGGGCGGTAGCGGGTGGCTGAGCGATAGCGATCGCTGAGCGTGCGCTCAATACTCTAATACCGGTAATGGACGCCTCCACGGTCGGTCTCCGTTCGATTTTCCGTATCGTTTGCGCCGCACGGCGGGACAGATAACGAGAAACGTCGCGACTATCGTTTTATGTGCATCGAAGATTGCCCGGAGTGTTCAATTCAGTACAGCCGCCTTGTAACCCCCGCCGGTTCTATCTGATGCGTACGTACCCGAATAGATGGGAATTGGTTATTGATAATTTTCTTAATACCGTTTATAGAAGTATGAAATGTAGGTTCAATTTTGGCGGAGGAAGAATATTCCATTTTAGAAGTAACCGTTTGTATTATCTTAAAAGAAAAAGTAAGTATATTTTTAAAGCTGTACTGAAATTATTGGGTACTGCTGTGCGTGGTTATAGAACCCCGACGAAATAGTACTGTTATTCTTTTTAAATACTTTTCTTTTGCGTGACTAATTAATTATACGATATTATGTTTGATAATGGTGGCGTGATTTTACATGGAACTTTATTTAAATGTTTTGTTTGACAAGGAATATAGTTCATAGCTTATAGTGAGTCGGCATCACTAATGTTTCGTTTTGATTATTTTTATTGTTTTTTCTCTCTAAATTATTAATAATAGCTGCAAGTGTTAACTTATGGTGTTCCGACTGTTTCATCCAGGTGTGGTGTATAAGTACAATATAGTTTTCTTTCTTTATAAAGTAATATTATGCGATTCGCTAACAGGAAATCCTTCTGGAAATGTACGGTATTTATCAGGTGGTTATTTCTTTTAGAGAGATCTGTATTCGCCTCCCACCAACTTGCTGGTGGTGTCGCCAGCTCCTTAGTCCCAGTTTAGGTCAATGTAGAAAACAACTTTTTTATATTGTCACAGGAGTCTGCGTGTTTATGGTACCTTCGTTATTTCTGATTCCAAAAGACACTTTCTGTAACTACTTACTTTCATTTCTGAATAATACATAATTAAATGTGGACAATATCAAATATGTTGTTTTGAGAATTTATTTCTTTATACATAAGTCTGTACGTAATATATGAGTAATGGTTCCCTAGACCTGTAATCCAAACTTGAAAGAGTAACAAACTAGGAACGAAAATAGTAAATAGAGAAAGGAATGGCACAATCTGTGAGATTTAAAATTTAACGTACCAAGAGAAGTGTTTCATGGAAAATGAGACTGTCATTCCTGGTATATCTGAAAAAAAAAAAACCTATAATCAGTAAGTTGTTTTATTTATCACGTATAAATAATTTGTTTAAGCTTTAGTTTTTACTTTTTTACTTTATGCATTATTATAAGATTTCCTCAAGATATTTTCCCTCAACGTTGAGCCCTTGCTTAAAGCACATCGTTATCGCGAGGAAACCAACTCGACAACGGCATAATTTATTATTACGACCATCCATTGAAGTCGTACACGCCGGTTTTCAATGTGTCACCAACTCTGGGGTCCCGGGTTCGATTCCCGGAGAGGTGAATGTAAAAAAACTAAAGTGGTTTCTATATTTTCTCTGGTATGGGTGTTTGTGGCTTCGTTGTTTACGATTTTATAATACAAGTGGTTTAGTTGACTAATTTGGGATCTGAGCAATATATGCGATGCTGTCCCTATCTATGTACGTATTTATTATAAATAAATAAATATATAAATATCTTCACGCAATTCCCAATACAGGGGTAGACAGAGGTCAAGTCTAGACAATTAAGTCCCTTTGACCCACCTTCCACCGAAGATATTTTCGGGACAACGTGACAGGTGGTGGGCCTGTCGCCGTCTTTATGTCCTACTACCTAACAACTCGGCTATCGTGACTTGCGTATTTATTATATGTTTTCATTTATAATTAAAAATTAGAACAACTCGACGTTCCAATAACCTAGTTGGTACTAATACTGCCTTCGAAGTTAAGAGAGACATATGTTGCGGAGAGCAAAGATATTATCATCTATCATCTAATAAATATATCCTTCACAAAGAAACAGAAAAACAAAAGTGGCATCCATAAAGTACCAACTATTAAATTTAACGACTATACGCAAGGACAAATGACATCATATCCAACCGAATTAAAGCGGGAGACAATCGAGCGGGGCTTATAATAAAGAGAAAGATTCTGATGTGATCTGCCTACGAGGCGATGCACAGACTTACAAAACATTTCGATTAATCACGCCGCTAAGTACACTCGTGGAAACAAGTGCGTCAGTCTTTTCTTATTAGTTTTTGTTGTGTTATGTATTTATATGTTTAAGCGGGTCCCGGGTTCGATTCCCGGTCTGGTTAATGTAAAAAAGCACTTTTTCTACATGTTCTCTGGTTTGGGTGTTTGTGGTACCTCCGTTGTTTCCGATTCCCATACCACAAGTGCTTTAGCATTTTATATTGGGGTCGGAGCAATGTATGTGATGTTGTCCCTATCTATATATGAATTTATTTATTTTATTTATTTAATACCATTTACATAATAATGTTTAATGTCTTAAAATTTTACCGATTTTCAATCCGAATGTACCAGTGAACGCGTGGGAATGCGACGATGCGAAATATCTAGATTACATTCAAGCTCCCAGCGAGTTATATCGAAGTACAGTCAGTGTCGTAACTGGCTGAAGCGACAATGTGAACTGTACCTTTGTAACGCTCATTATATTACGCGATTAACACTGATGCTATCGTTTTTATTTGTCATCGGTTTGAATTAGCTCGTGAGGTAATAGTGAGCACAATAAACATGACAAATGTTATGCAAATCAGCTAGTAGGGAATAATACTGGCAGTATTTTTATTTCTATCAAGGAAAACACTAATTAAAGTGATGAGGTACGGAAGAATATGTAGGGCATGATCCGCGCAGTATCTTTATGTTCCCTCAGGATCCCATCCAGCTTTGAATAATACCAGTGCTAAGGAAGTTTAAGTCCTTAACAAAAAACATAACAAATTTTGATCATTCACCTGTTTTACGTTTGAAAATAGCTTCTTTCGTTATAGCTTAATAGTTAAACGAAAGTGTAAATAGTTAAAGCTATTTAACAAAAAAAACTGATTAATTTAACTTGCATTTCATTGAAGCAGACATCGTGACTAGCATCTATTTCCGTCTTCCGTAACAATTTGATTTTATTACCCCTCCAGCAAGCAACAAGGGTGTTTGATGTTACCTCGGGGAGTTTTTCCAATTTACCCTACCAGGTAGTGATTCACTAGTGGCTCATCTGTTTGCGGTAATTGCTGCTATTTAACATTCAGATGGCAACACTAATTTCAGAACACGGCTTAACTGTAAACGGAATGCGTTTTCGGAATTATGTGTAGCTGTAATTAGCTTTGTGAATAGACGTTTAATTAATGTCTCGCAAATACTTGAAATGTTTCGTATAATATTTTAAATGATAATTGAAAGTTAATATATACTTTAATGTATACTTTGACCGCCGTAAGAGGCGACTAAAGAAAATGCTTTAAAGTAGCTACGGATGTCGAATAAAAAATTAAATGTATCTAACAGATAAGTATCCGCTTGTTATACCCATTACCCTTTAGTTATAATATAAATTTATGTTTAAGTATGTCGTGGTAATATCATTATGATTTAAGACAGGCTGCCGTGCTATTTGCCCAAGAATATACCACCCTTTTTCCGTGGGTGTCGCAAGAGCTGACTTAGGGTAAAGCATAAAATACCAATGGCTGCTGACACATGGCGAGATAACTAAATACTAGCGAATGATTCAACAGATAGGTGACGCGCAGCAACGTCTAAGGCGCAAGATTTCTGGTACTGCGATCGACAATCCATTTGCTTATCACATACATAAGTAAAGTAGTAGCTTAAGCACTTGTGTAATTTAGACGAAGGGTCTGGGTAATTGTGGTTATTACCCAGACTCAAGGAAATGTAGAAAAATTTCTTTCTACTCGTACAATGGCTCAACCAGCAATCGAATCCGATGAAAACCGGTGTGTACGCCACTCGGCAATAGAGGTCGTCAAATATATAAGAATCAATAAATAAATAATAAATATCTTCACGCAATTCCCAATACAGGGGTAGACAGAGGTATAGTCTAGACAATTAAGTCTCTTCGATCCACCTTCCACCGAAGATATTTTCGGGACAACGTGACATGTGTAATAAGAGGCATTTATTATCGTTGTATCTCACTTATTCAAACGTCTCGTGTAATCTTTTAACGTATGTACAACCATAACATACCTCCCCAGTCGCAACTTTGCATAATAATAGCGAACACGGTTACTTCGTTTGCACATGACGCACTAAGCGTTGTCAAGTCGTAGCTCTGCCCAGTTAATTATCGGTGTCATCCATATCGCCCATGTGTGGTCCGCATTGGAAAGCTATTATTAACCAAACCTATTATTTTGCTTAAGATATTCCACGCGAAAGCAGTGCTTAACGTGTGAGTCATGCAAGGAGTTTAATCTATTTTCGTTTTTGATGGAGAATAAATGTGCACAGTAATACAACCGTGGCGAGAACTGCGGATAGAACGGTCGAATAGACTTAAGTACTGAAACAACTAAAGAATAGAGTAGTGACGGAAAATATCACGGATGATACCCTATGTACTGAACCTACACGACGTTCCCAATACTGGAGTACACAAAGGTCCAGACAAATAAATCCTTTCGACCCACATTTCAACGAAGACATTTTTTCGGACAATGCGACAGGTTTTGAGCATGTCGCCGTCTCTATGTCCAAGCGAACGATATAAATCATATACAAGTTTTGAGAAAACTCATTAGTACGAGCCCACCATCGGAGATCGAACTTGGATGCCTCTACTCGAATTCGGATCACCAAACCACTTGTATTGAATAATATTTCGAGGATTGGTGAAGTTAGCCAAGAAGAACTGGAGAGGCGAGGCGGACGTCCACATGCTTTAATCTTTCACAAAGAATATTCAAGAGAAGGCCTTAGTTCAGCAGTGCAAATATACAGGCTGCCCTACTACTAGATTTTTTACAGTAGTGTGTGTCATATTTTCATATTTCATATACATTTTTTAGGGCTTTAAAGCTATGCTGGTTTCACTGCCAAATTAAAGAAAGAAGCACATTGTCCTCCTGTTAAAACATTTAATTTAAAGATATTTTCCGCTTGACATAATTCTTTTAATAATTCAATATCCAACATGGCGTCAACAAAATCAAATTACAATCGAGACTTGACGCTATTCAGACGTTTTTTTGTACTGTTTACTGATATTTTTAATTCGAAAATCTCCAATTTGATTTTCAATTAGGCGTCAAATTTATTTAACTAGATTGCGCGTCTGGTGTATAGTTACGTTTAATGAAAAAAGTAAAACTCTTTGTATTCGCCGCGAAATATTCCCCTAACTTAAATTAAACCGAGTTTTGCCTCTTTGCGAAACAATAAAAAATAACAGAAACATTTTTTAAAAGATACTCGGCACCCGTCCTAACTGTTTTTACTAACAAATTAAGGAAGTGTCCCGCCGGCTCGCTTCGGAGATGAAATTAAGTAGGTTGTAATCTTGGCGTGGTCTTTTAGAGAACAAAACTTGGGAAATTACATTTTCAAAGTGTATCATACGTTATATTGTTTGTCATTTAATGCATGCTATTATTTTGCATATCAAGGCAAGCACTTAAATGTTGTAATTAGTAGGCAAGTTACTACGTTGGTTTAATTATTTATAAATAAATAAATATCTTTACTCAATTCCCAATACAGGGGTAGACAGAGGTCTAGTATAGACAATTAAGTTCCTTTGACCCACCTTCCACCAACGATATAATTCGTACAAAAGTTTTTGAAAAAACCAAAACATTGGTACCTGGGTTGCCACCTGGGATCAAACTCGAGCCTCTTCACTCGAATTCCGACGAACCAATCGGCGATGGTGACTTATATTGAAATGAGAAATAAAATGTTCGTTTTTTGGCAGGACGATAATATTATTTTTAATTAGAGATGGTTATTTCAATACAACGCTTATATTTTTTAGATACAATAATTGTTTCTCTGATACAAAATACCATAACTTGAAAAAAAAAAAAAAAAAAACGAATTAGTCAATGTAAAAAAAAACGATATTTCTATTATACTTGTTAGTTTTGCGTCGGACATTAGGAAGCAATCCCTGGATGTAAGCCGGTCAATCCCGGTCAACCGGGATGCCGGCCGGACACGTGACTAATGTCGCGGCGGTACGGACAAGTAGTCCTTTGGATTAGTGACGCTTTGATTAGCTTGCTTAAGTGGTGTTGTTCGTCGCTTGCTTTGTTATGCAACCGTGGTAGTTTCTGCTGGGATTTATGTATAAATTTATATATAAATAAATAAATATCTTCACGCAATTCGCAATACAGAGTCGATCGAACCTGGGGATCGAACTCGGGTCTCTCGGCTCGAAATTCCGACCACCCAACCACTCGGCTATCGTGACTTTATATAGTAATTTAAATTTATATAGATTTCAACATATTTGCATGTCATTGATATAGGCCTCTCCCGTAAGAGTAAGCGTATTGGAGATCGAAGCATCAGGCACCTTACACCAAACTCATGGTAAGTGCCTTACCTGGGGATCACACAGAATCACACGGTAAATGATACTTCATCTGTTAGTTTCACATTGGCTGATTTTAATTTACAATGGTCCATAAGATTACACATTATCTATTGATCGTATTGTTTATTATTCTGTGGTCCCGTGTGTCTGCATGTAATTGTATAATTATTTTTTCAATCGATTAATAATTGAAGAGGAAGACAAAAATTCAATTTAAATTAAACAGTACAATATGAATTCACTACAGTAGAATATAAAATAAAAAAGTTCAATAAAAATTCAATTTAACATTTTTTTTAAATACGATTACGTAGTCTATCAAGAATTTAATAAAATATTTCAAATTCTTTTACTGTATTCTATTGCTTTAGCGTATATCCTGTTTATATTTAACATAGAATTCCTAAGTTACTGTCACATTGCATAAAGCGATCCTATGATATAGTATATCATCAGATTGTTACAAGTCGAACGCCTTCGCTGCGGATGTTCGTAATCTGTCATACGGGCGGTTTAATAGGACAAATTAAATGAATCGAGTGTTTGTCGGCGGGCGATAGTGGGTTCAACTCTCGTACCGGGCGGCTGGGAACTGACTCTGAACAGGCGAATGTGTCTTAGCGAAACTGTCACTTAGATTTAGATTTTTGGTCTTTATATATAAATAAAATGAATAAATAAATATCTTCCCGTAGTTCCCAATACGTAGGGGTAGACAGATGTCTAGTCAATTAAGTCCCGTGGACCCACTTTCCATCGAAGACATTTTCGGGACAACGGGAGAGGTGGATAGCCCGACGCCGTCTTTATGCCCAAGCCAACGATATAATTCCAACATAAGTTTATAAAAAACCCATTGGTACGAGCGTGCCACCTGGGGAACGAACTCGGGTCACTTGGTCTTTATACCTTTTAAGAATTTATTAAATCGAAGTGGTAAATACCGAATGGCGTGGAAAATATATAATGCGAAAATTAACATCAAAAGGTAGGCCGAGACTAAAATTAGAAGACCATGAGAACAAATTGCTCGAAGACGGGAGGGTCAAGAGTACTCGGATATTTAGACCTGCGTGTATGAAGAAAACGAGAAAAGAGGCGGGTAAGGATAGCGACACCAGGCGATCTGTTCTTCCACGTCGTGCATATTTATTTTATATTTTTTAGTATTATAAAAAATGTATGTTCACGCTATTCCCAATACGGGGGTAGACAGAGGTCTAATCAATTATGTTCTTTCGACCCATCTTTCATCGAAGTTATTTTTTGTTACCTGTTGCCTTTTTTAAGTCTAAGCCAACTTTGTAAATCGTACATAAATTTTTAAAAAACTATTGGTACGATCCGACCACCTTTGGTTTTTACGTACAACAATAATTACAATATTCACATTTCAGTAGGTTTCTACAGATAAGTGTATGTGAATATTTCATTGGAAAATGTTTATAAGTAACAAAGAAATTAATGACTGAGTTTGTGTACACTGGATAAACAAATATATATATATAAATATATATATATAAATATATATATATAAATATATATATATATATATATATATATATATATATATATATATATATATATATATATATATATATATATATATATATATATATATATATATATATATATATATATATATATATATATATATATATATATATATATAAATATATATATATATATATATATATATATATATATATATATATATATATATATATATATATATACACATATATATATATATATATATATATATATATATATATATATATATATATATATATATATATATATATATAAATATGTATAAAATTTAAATCAAATACCAAAAGAGACAGAATAAAACAATACATGTTATAGATAATAAATAAATATCTTCACGCAATTCCCAATACAGGGTAGACTAGACATCTAGTCTAGACAAGTCCCTTTGTCCCACATTCCACCGATGATATTTTCGGGACAATGTGACAGGTGGTGAGCCTGTTAAAGATAATGCTGCTAATAATTCAAGTCTTGCTCTGGAGTCGAACTCAGGAAATCCGGTACACGTTGCATCCGATACCGTTGCACCACTGTCCTCAATAGAGGTCAATACAAACAAACATTTCAATTGTATCGCAATCGAAACATGAATATACCTTTAATTCAAAAATGATTGTACCACTATGGCCAATGATATTATGACTATAGATTCAATATCAAATCTACTGTCTCTGGGACGTCGAGACTTTGATCTTTGGAGCTATCAACAATACACTAGAAGAACCAATTAGATGAACCCCTAAATTGGTATTTGCATCACAGTATCCAGTGTCTCATTACACTGGCAATTATCGTGTATGTAGCGTTATATCAAAGTCATCATTCATACCCTTTGCAGCGTCACGACTTGCTCGAGGCGTAATCCAATTTAAAATTCATCCAGCTAGCTGAAAAAGTGTGGTTAATTTGACAAAGTAAAGGAAGAGAAGGGCACTTCGGATTTTCGTTGGGTAGCGTCTTGAAAAAGCGTGAGGGCGCATTGACCGCCCTATTTAAGTATTCACCACTTTTGAATTTGAATTTATTTTTAGGTGCGCCTCCGCGGGGACATGTCTTTAATCATAAAAGCCGCTCGCATAAAATGAGGTATAAAAATATAATGTCTGATTATATTTCGAGCGTATTACCAATTTATTTTGCAGTAATAGTACTTCGTGGAGAAATATATGGACTTTTGTTTATCTACACACGATTTCCTTACACTGAGGTAGGCAGAGGTCTGTACAATAAAGTCCTTTCTACCAATTTTCCCCCGAAACACATTTGGGATAAATGCAGGTGGTAATTTTATTGCCGTCGTAGCGTTAAGTTATGCGTGAACAAAAATTTAAAAATGTAATAATAAAAATCGTTATAGATATAAAAATTTACATAGAACACATTACAATGTCAAATCGCAGTGTGCAAATAATTCTCGATTTTGAACTCTACACCGTTGTTTCACTTAGGAATTCCGGCGAAGCGCTCTAGCTGGCGCGCGTAATGAATGACGCGAAAAAGGGACCGCTCTTGTTTCTACCGTACAGGTGCCAGAATTCGCTCCGCATTAAACTGATTGATGTAGAAGCCTCCGGCGAGAGACCCACTTACCGTAATTAAAACCTTTAAAGATTTCCCGCCCAGCCCCGCTTTCGGTATTCGCCGCAATTTCCGAATGCTTTGGTGGTGTTATCGGCTTTTTGAACTGATTCTATTTTCGAATTGATGTTTACTTTTTACAGAAAAATCTATTTTTTTTTGGATTTTAACTTTTGTGCCGGCCACTAGTATTAATTGATAATTTAATTTAATTAACAATTTATTAAATTGTGAAGATGACGCCGAAATGTTAAGTTTGATCCAGTCCTTTGTAACTCGTTTTGCCTTTAAGTTTTCCTTTTTTAATCAATTTTAATTCACACCTGTCAATAATATTTATTTGTATGTTATGTTTACTTCATACACAGGCATTTTCCGATACTGGGGTAGTCGGAAGTCTACACAATTTTGTACTATTGCGGAACATTTAAACGAAGGTTTTGTCTATCGCCGTCTTAGTGTTCAGGTTACGGGTAAAATATACTTATTACAGTACAAACATTCATATTTTTGAGACAAATGTTTGTCTCTAGCGGGATTCGAACTCGTAACCGTCAGCTTCGAAAGCAGAGTCGCTACCTACTAAGCTGTTGGGTCGTCTAAATATAAAACTACAGATATTTTTCTGCACTGCACAAGAATTCGGCCAGTGTGAACGCACCGCAACACCAAAGTTACTAAGCAGAAATAATCTATTGTATATTTTGTCTGCTTTTAATGTCTCCTCGTTGATTATAGTAATATTTAGCGTGAAACGCGCTATCAAAGGAATACCGCGTTTGATACATTGCTACATTAATACTTGACACAGCCACGGTACACAAATTGTCGCCTTAATAATGGTGGGTAATAAGCTGTACTTTTGTCCGGAATTACGTCGTTTGAACCATTTCAACGTGTTTACACGGAGCTAGTCCACTACACTATTACGGCTGAATTGCAGTCATATTTTAAAAATAATAGCTTAATTTTTTTATTCTTTAATAACGTGCACGGTGTAACAATGTTATCAAGCGTTTGTACTTGAGCAAGTTTGTAATGAGGTGATGATTATTTATTTATAAAGACTGGTTGTAAAGGAAACCTTTTGTAAAATAAAAAAATATACAAAATAATGATATGCTTGAGGGAACGTTTTTGAAATTAACTTTTTATTTAATAGCCAGTATTTTTTTCTAAACAATTTATTAAACAAAACTCTATGCTACACAACATTAACACCTATGCTTACAAATAAACATTGTAGTGTGCGTGTAATTGAAACACACAAACAATACGCTCGCCACAAAACACTCCGGTCACGCTCGTGGCACATTAGCGCTATTTTTTCTCGGAAACGAACCGAAAATGATCACAAACTAGATTTACCTCATTATGACACTCTCCCTCTGGCACGTGGTTCGATGAACTTTAAGTGAATAAAAAAAAAATGACCGACCATTTGTCCCGCATGTGTCACGCACACATCTTCACATTACAGCAACTCAAGCTTAAATTATTATTTAAATATCAATTCAGAAACAAGATCTATTTTTAAAAGGCACGTTTAGTAGTTATTCATAACTGATAGTGTGAAAAGAAAAGTCTCGTTAACATCGGTTCAGCCATTTAAGAGATTAGCCAGAACAAACAAACAGATAGACAGAAAAAGCACTTTAAATATGATTTTTTATGTAACTTCCTATTTGTATGTATATACATACACCATATGCATAAAGTGATTATATGTAGATATACTCGTAGATGATAGATTTAATTTTATCTATGAATATTTAAAAAGGTTTTCCGAATGCAAAGTTATGGAACGTAACCATTGAAGCAAAATGCCAGCTTCAAAGCTACGCTAATGGGCTGGCCGCGCAAACCGGCGTGAAGTAGCCATGGAAGATCGGGCACTTACTTCTGAAGTGGGTCGTTATGGTACCGAATTGCTTGAACCTGTGACCTCAAGTTTCGTAATCCAACAATTTCCATCAGGCTATTGACGCCGAGAGAATTCCTACATCTTTTTTACGTAAAAGTGAGCAGGAAAATTAAGGATAAAAAAACAGAGCACTCATATCAAATTATTATTTTACCATCATTATGATAATGTAATTCATGAAAATTATTCAAGGCTGCTCCAATAAAAATATACATAATAAAATTAGGTTTTTTCCATGATAAGTAAATTCGAAGAAAAGAATAGCGCCTGGAATTTTAATTCTTTGAAAAGGGTGAAATCAGGCTCAGCCCTAAATCGGATAATCTGTCAATTAGCGAGGAGATTAATTACTAGCGAAATTTGCTTTGTTCCTGGTCAAATCTTGCCGGGAAGAATGTCGAACCGCGGAGTTAGAATAGAGTATAAAATATAAGGAAAATGTGTATTGAATTTTATATTAAATCTCTATCTATTTATTATTAGATCTCTCTCTCGATCTCTGAAATATAGAAGCTCAAAGTTGCTCAGCATGCTATGGAAAGAGTTATGCTCGGTATTTTCCTGGCGAAGTAGAAAACGCAGGGTCTTTGACAACTGTGCGGCGGGATTCTCATGTCTCTTTTCAATTTTGCTTTTGAAAAAGAATAGTTTATACAGTTTAAAATCAGCGATATTACTCAAATGTTTCAATTAATCAAAATTCTTTGTTACATTTTAATAATTAATGTAGGAACTAGAGACTTTGTTATTGAAAAAATTACTTCGCAACCCTCCGCATGAAAATATAAAAAGGTATATGCTACCTGGTCCGAAGAGAAGAAGAGCACCACCCTCCCTCCCACAGATGCGTGCACCAATTCCACAGATGTGTGCACCAATTCCACTGTATGCACCACCACCACTACACTCAAACCGCAGAGTCTGCGGTCGCTCATCGTAGAGTCTACTCGCTTGAGGATGCCTTGTTTTGAGGCGAAACACGTGTCGCGTTTTCGGTGGTGGTGTGTGTTACCTGGTTTGAGTGTAGTGGTGGTGGTGCATACAGTGGAATTGGTGCACACATCTGTGGAATTGGTGCACGCATCTGTGGGAGGGAGGGTGGTGCTCTTCTTCTCTTCGGACCAGGTAGCATATACCTTTTTATATTTTCATGCGGAGGGTTGCGAAGTAATTTTTTCAATAACAACTTTACAATGAATTTCCGTAAAGTAACGCCTGAGTCAATTAGCTATATTAACAAGAGACTTTATCGCATGCGATGTATGCGATAAAGTCTACTGTTCATTTATACTATTTTTTTATATCTATAGTTTTAGGTTGACAGTAAATATGTATATTTATATTGCACCACATGCCTCATTTCTAAATATTTATCTTTTTACGCCTTTAGTTAACAGGAAGAGCTCGCTGTGCAGGGATACCTGATAAATGTACCTGCTACCTAAGTTTCTTGTTCCTTTGTGTTTTTTTCTATATTTGTTTGTAGTGTACAGTAAAATAATTACCATACAAGCTCACCACGTGTCACGTTACCCCAGAAAATATCTTCGGTGTAAGGTGGTTCGAAAGGACTTTACTGTCCAGACTTCTGTCTACCCCGGTATTGGGAATCGCGTGAACATGTCATTAATTCAGTAATTCATTTAATCACATTAGTTTCCACGATGCATTACTAAAATTTTGTTAATACAAATTTGTTGAGGATTTAAAAAACTGCATTCGCATTTCTGGTTAGACAACTTTAAGGGGGGTCGGGAACTCGGCAGCCGTTATCACAAACCGTGAAATTGCACGTCAGCGCCAACTCGTCTCTGATTTCACTAAATTTCAGACTCAAGAATAAGAGCTTTAACGTGTTTGAGAGAAATGTTATTTTAGTTGCATAAAAGGTCGGAAGCAAAGCGTTTACTATTATACAGGCAGAAGCGGTCCGGTTTTTTTTCATTATTGTTTTAAGTGTGAATAAAAAAAAGTATTAAGTTTATTTTGTAAAAAAAATATCAGTCGCAAAGCTTAAAATTTAAACTATGTGTTCAATTAAAGTTAGATTGGACAGGAGTAAGAAATATTTTTTAAATGTGCAATGTTTATTTTAAAACATTTTTTTAAAATATTCAATAATCTGTAACTATTGTTAACCTTACCTATCTCTTTTTTATAGAGAAGGGAGGAAAACGAGCAGGTGGCTCACGTGATAGTGATCCGCAATACCAGGGGCCTAGCAGATGCGTTGCCGGCCTACTGAGGTAGGTATAGGCTCTTTTCTTGAAGGTCCTTAAGTCGTATCGGTCCGGAAAAACAGCACATTCCATAAAGTGCAAGTGCAATGCAGAAAATTTCGCGATTAAGATAGTGTTGAAGGAATTTTTGACTATGCCGTAAGGTACGATGGTGAAATTCAGCGGCTGGGATTAATCCGAATAAATCATTCAACATCTCTTTCGCTTCTTTCAAATACATAAATTTCTTCAAACACGCACCACGTCCTGTTGACAGATTTAAGAAATTAACTAAAAACTAAAATTGAATTGTGGTCTATACTCATATCATAATTTAGCAAATTTAAATCCATATGTGTTCGTTTAAGAGAAACATTCTGAACGTAAGCCAAGCGATGGCAACGTTTCGACCTGTAACATTCACATTGAACGCGATGTATCCAGGTCAAACGAGGGTTTGGCGACGACTTTAATATCTGTAGAGAGCGGCTTGTGTGTCACGTGTCCCTTTTTATAAGCAGTAAATAAGCCATCACAATCATACGGAGCTATGAATAATATAATACGTGGAGAAATATGAGACCGCGAATTGTTTGTTTTTAAATGTCAGCCTGAATGTGGGACGTGATATACCCTGATTTTTTTAGGTTTTAAAGGTTTCTTTTTTTTTAATTTTTATTTACGAAAGTTCGATAAAATAACGAGGTCATACTCCTGGTTACAAATCACATAAAAACGCAGGAGCGTATTAATCTGAGGAACCAGTACCACATGGTCACGATATCTAAGTAGTTGGTTGATCGGAATTCAAGCCAAGGACCCGGGTTCGATCCCCAAGGCTCGTATCAATCGGTATTTTTAAAAAAGTATGTAAGAATTATATCGTTGGCTTGGACATAAAGGCAGCGACGGGCTCACCACCTGGCATGATGTCACAAAAAATGTTTTCGGCGGAAGGTGGGTTGAAAGCACTTTATTGTCTAGAACTTTGTCTACATCTGTATCGGGATTGGCGTTTAATCATGGGCACTGTAGCTTTCCACCTTAGTTCTCTAGATTGATAACGCATATATAAACTTCTTTTGAAGTTGTTCGCATGTGTTCTATGAAAAAAAAAGTTTAAAGTCAGTCATTATATAAGATAGACTGAGGTACAGAACTAAGAAATAGCTTTGAAACTACACTCAAAAACATTACCTTCATTCTTGGTAGTCGGGTAAAAATAACTTTTCTTCCGAACTATGAGGTTATTTATTACAATCGGGGAACAAGGGTAGTTTGACCCGTAAACTTTTGGATCACGAATAAGTTCGTAGGTAACTCTTTCAATTTCTTAAAAGTATGTTATTGGCGAACATATTAGGGAGTTTACAAAGCTGGCATGCGTGGAATTAATAGTTTACGATGTTTATGTATGGAACTAACGTATACGTAACGTATAAGTACAGGCAAGCGAATGTATTCACATTTGTATTCACAAGAAAATAAATGAATATAGATAGGAACGCCATCACATACATTTCACTGCTCACTGCCAATATAGCTTAAACACCTGTGTTATGAAATCAAAATCAAACCACAAACAATGCAGTAGAAGTTTTCTACATTGAGCCATCGGGGAATCGTAGCCGGGGAATCGTACCTGGCGATACAATAGAAATCGGTGTGTACGCTTCTCGTAGGTTGTCAGATTTGTCGATAGATGTGTTGTACAATTTGTAATGGTGTTGGTTCGCGTGTTGAGTACTAAATAGCATATTACAATACTAAAATAGTTCGCAATTTTTCTTAGAATGTATCAATAAGCATATTTACTGTTCAAATTATGGAAAAATGGTCATAAGAGAAGAGCGACTGTAAAAAAATAAACGTAATAAGGAAAGAAAGTATTGTATTATGAATTATAATATGTAACTAATCTTTAAGGTATTAAATATCTTCTTTCTTCTTCTTAACAGTCTGCTGAACGTGCAATGGACTCTTGATACCCTAAAATTCGAAATAAAGAATGGTCCTCAGCCACCTGCATCCATCGATTCCTTGCGACATTTTGCAGGTTATTACAGGTTGTCACAATTCAGGTATTAATATATTACTCTCGTATCATGATGTTGCTCACGACAAAGTCCGAAACTATCCAACCAATTTCATTACGTTTTATTTAAATGCGTTAGTTTGCTAGCGTCCCTAAGATAGGTTAGTTTTTATCACATATTTTTATGCGACGGGCTCACCACCTGTCACTTTGTCCCGAAAATACCTTCGATGGAAAGTGGGTCGAAGGGACTTAAGTGTCCAGACTAGACCTCTGTCTACCCCTGTATTGAGAATTGTGTGAAAATATGTATTTTAATTTTACATATTTATGTATATATTCCGAGACAGGGCTAACTCTGCCGTGCCCTGCCTATATCGTTTTATATTTAGCTATTAATAATATTTCCCACGGGAAATTTTCGTGTAAAAGATTTCTAACATATACACAAATAAAATATCATCCATGGCTTGAGTACAAACTCATATTCATCACACGAATATTTGCCCCAGCGGGACTCGAACCAACAACCATTGGCTTCCAAGTGACCCTGCACTACTAGTTAGACTACGGGGTCGTTACTGTCTTGTTAAGTTTATTAATTACATCAAAGAAATATTGTGAAATTTCTAAGAACTTCAGTTATATGAAAAAATGTTCATAACGATGAAGTATTTATTTAAAACATCAGACTTGAACATAAGGTACTGAGAAACAACGTGTGTTTTATTTACATCTCCTTTGATATTCATGTCGTAGTATGAAGAAGTTTCTACATTTGTACATTTCGAGAATAATAAGTCATGTCTCTATAACGTTTATTTCATAAATGTCAAAGAGTTTGTGTATTTTTATAAAAGGGAATGTAGAATTTAATAAAACACATTTATTCGCTTTTGCTTTCACTTGTTTGTAAAGTTCGCATGACGTCTCTCGCATGGCTTCTTTAGTAAGGTGGATTTGCCATAATCGCCACACTTGGCGAACAGCTTGTCGAACACCTCCTACTTTAAAGACTGCCGGTTATCGATCTGCCTCGTTATAAAAAGTTTTCTAGCCATCGGTCAGTACCAATATTTAGCCAGCTACATATATTTATTAATTATTAGTAGCTATATTATTTATATTATTATTAATTATACGTATAAAGTTTTTACTGTCCGAAATCCAGAAAAAGACAGGGAAATGGTAACTCAGACAAAACATGACACTTTAATGTTTGGCAACCATGGACGCCACTCAGGCCGAAATGGATTCCACCATCTTTAGTTTTAAAAACATTTACCGAACACCCTTTTTTATTTGTTTGTGTACAAAAATATTGATCGAATATATGTTATAGCACACCACATAGCTCGTAAAACTGAAATCCGTTGTTGAAAAAAGATTATCGAGTGGAAACCTCGTACAGGCAAACGTATAGGATGACTCCCACCCCCAATACGACCTGCATAATGTTGCGGAGAGTCGATGGATGCAGATGGCACAGGACCACTCTATGTGCAATCTTTGGGGGAGGCCTATGTTCAGCAGTGGACTTGGAATAGGCTGATGGGATGATGATGTTATAGTGTTGCTTGTATACAACAATGTCTCGTATAATTAAGTAATAATATACTACTTATGTCTTTACGCATTTTCCCAATACTAGGATAGACAGAGGTTTCAAAAATTGAAGCCTAAAGACCCAACTTACCACCGAAACCTATTCGGCACAGCGTGACAGCTGTTGAGCCATACATATTTAGATAGATACATATTTATATATACAAGTAAATACATTCACATTCATTTCACAAGCAATTGCCCCTTGCGGGACTCGAACCCGCAACCAAAACCCTCGAAGGCAGGGTTCGTTGATCATAATAATTGATCGTTTATAAATAAACCAATTAGCCGCCATTGCGTCTAGTACCACACGGTTCGAGAAATCTCTATAATACTGATTTATAATTAGAACGAATCATCGCATAAAGTAATCCCGATTTAAATTGTGATAACATCGCTGTACGTATGACAAAGGAAACACAATTAACACGATCCGTCATTCAATAAAGCGCATTTAAATTGAGTAATCCTTTGATATTATCTCATTGAATTTAATCTTTATAAGACCGCGTTCATACTGGAGCTTAAACATAAATAATAACAAGTACATACAAAAGTAGGGACAACATCACAAAAAGTACAAAAAGGAAGTGAATACATAAATGAATAGGTGAAACAATATTAGATACATAGCGCTGATACCAAAGTAAAAGCACTTGTGTTATGGAATCGGAAACAACTAAGGTACCACAAACACCAAGACACGAAAAAATTTATAAAAAATTGTTTCTTACAGTCTGTTTACCTGTCAAGGAATCGAACCCGGGACATCAGAGCTGGCGACTCTATGAAAGCCGGTGTGTATGCCACTTGTCCATCGTCATGAAGAATAAATGTAAAAGGAAATATTCAGAGGTATGCAATAAATTAAAATATACACTTTATAGTAGGCAGAAGCTCACTTTGAAGTCCATGTGAGCAAATTGTACGAAGATCGGAAAATAGAAGCGAGCACCCGGATATACAGAGTGAAAGAGGTATGTAAATTTGTATTTTACATTACAAATTTATCTGGACAGGTGCCATATTTGTGGATCCATTTACATAAAAAAAATTAAAATTATATTAATGCGATAGAATTTTTACATCAAATTCATTCTGCCATTTTGGCCGAGTGGTTCGTTAAACGGAATTCGAATTGTTATACTCAGGTGGAAGACAAGTACCAAAGAGATTTTTCGAAACTTATTTACTTTTATCGGTGCTTAGTACATTAAAATGGTGACAAGTTCATCACCCCAATCACAATTAGGCTCCGGTGAAATGTGATTCGAAAGAACAAATTTCTATAACTCTGACTACACTAGTATAGGTTAAAATACGTTCAGAAGTTTTGCGTAAAAGAGTAACAAACATATATCCCGCTGTCCTCTTCTTTACATACTTTAGGGCTTGTAATTACTTACTATATGTGTGAAATGAAGATGTTTTTATAAAGTGACTGCATCTTTACTGTTAATTTGTTCATGAGACGCATCCGCTTGGAGCGGGGCCTGTAAATTGTTGTTAAGAACAAAGCTTTTGATGAACAACTGCAATGAATCAGGAAGTAGCGTGAGCCGAGTGGGAGGAAAGAGGAGAGATTAGACGCAGATTCACGGAAGCATAATTCGTTTCGAAGTTTCTAGCGATTTAATTTTACGTCTTCAAAAGGGTTGGCGACTCGGAGATCTCATTGGTAGTGCTAGCTTTGAGCCAAGGATTGCGGTTTCGAGTCTCGATAGGGGCAAACGTTTGTGTGATGTATATAAATGTTTGTACTGGTCCAGGGTGTTTTTTTTATAGAAAAGGTAGGCAAACGAGCCGGTGGCTCACGTGATGGTAACTGATTACCGTTCCCCATGAACACCCACAATACCAGAGGCATAGTAAATGCGTAGAGTGCCCCCCCACGCCCCCGACTTAGGGGAGGGGCGGTGTGTGGGCCTCCGGTTACCTGCACTCACCAGACGAAACGCAGAAGGTTATTAGACTTCTACTTAACGCCGGTATTCTGTGAGGTCGTGGTACTTCTCCGGTCAAGCCGGCCCATTCATGCAAAAACAAAAGCTGATGCGTGGCTCTACCACTGGTATAAATGTTTATATCTATATTTATATCAATATGAAGATTTATCTTAGACATAATTGCTTGGATACAGTCTCGTTGTTCCAAATGAGTTTCGGAGAAAAGTGGCTCGAGATAACATTGTATAAATCTCTGCGTACCCCAGTATGGGAAATTGCGTGAAGATATAAAAAAGTTTCGAAGAAACTCGTTGGCCTACCTCATCGAACTCATGTCTCCTGACTCGAATTCCGATCATCCACCAATTCGGTTATCATAATTTACTCAAATCATGATTTTTAAACAAACCTGAAAAGGTCAGCGTAAGGTCAAAGGACAACTTTGCAGATAAAAGCTTATAAAATAATAAAGATATACCGATGACAATGTATGAAATACGTATAAAATGTCGAATTTTATTTCTTTTGCAATACCTATTCACCGTAATGTTTTCGAACGTGACTTTTATAGATGTGAACTTTCACAGAATATTTTGGTATTGCTGCTACCAACGAGCTGTGTAAATAATTTCATGAATGAGCGATTTCGTTTTTTTTTAAGTCGTAAATGAATGATTTATATAGTTAACTGATACTAACGGGATTTGAAAACGCGACCTTCGTTGTATCAAATAATAAATAATAATAAATATTTTCACGCAGTTCACAATACAGGTCTTGTCTAGACAATTAAATACCTTTGACCTACTTTCCACTGAAGATATTTTCGGGACAACGTGACAGGTGGTGAGCCCGTCGCCGTCTTTATGTCCAAGCCAACGATATAATTCGTACATAAGTTTTCGTAAAACCAATTGGTAGGAGCCTGCCACCTGGGGATCGAACTCGGGTCTCATGACTCGAAATTTCGACCACTCAACCACTCGGCTGTCGTGACTTCATTGCATCGCGGTTGTATATTATTTCATTAAAGTCGTAATCCTATTTTCAATAACGGGAAAATGGTAAATAGGGTTAGACGCATTTTCCAATATAGGGATAGTCGGAGGTCCATAAAATTTAGTACTTTCGACGCACATCACAACGGAGGAAATTTTTGGGACAACGTGACAGATAGAGTAAGTCTGTCGCCGTCTTTATGTCCAAGTCAACAATGCAATAGAACAACATAAGTTTTTGAAAAACTTATCAGTAACGCCTGGGGATTAAACTCGGGTCTCTTTACTCAAATTCCGATCAGACAACAACTCAGCAGTTATTAATAAGAAAATATATTTCGTACATAGCTTAAAAATCTTCAAATGTATATAGTAAGTAATGTGAGATATTATTCAACGTCTTGTTCATGGTGAATAGCAAGGGACCAAAACGCTTCCCGTATTGTACTAGGTAGAAATCGTCAATGCAGATTACAGCATCCCGAGAGAGAGCAGCCGACGTTTGAGCTTTTGTATTGTGAATGCGTTTGCCCCCTTTGTCTTGTTAGACAGGGTCGAAGTGGGAGCCCGTAGGCAACCAAAGGACCGTAAAATAGATCAATTATTCTTATATATCTTCAAGCATTTTCCTATGCCAGGCTGCTTGCAGTGGTATGCAAAGAGTCTAGACAGTGACATTTCAAGCCACTTTTCATGGACGCTTATTGAGACGACGTGACAGGTGGTGACCCTATGGCGGTGGTAGGTGTATATACTTACATAAATATTAATATATTAACACCCAAGACATAAGTGAATACATATTCATCAAACAAATGTTTGTCCCTTGCTGGACTCGAACCTGCAATAATCTTGCTGCAAAAGTTTTGCATTAATAAAGCTGTGCGCGACTCGTCCATGGAGGTCGTCAAAAAAGGAGGTGGTAAATACTCACACGGCAGTAAATACCAGTTATTTATAATCTTTCTTTCAAATTGTGACAGCAAAATTATGAATTTCTATTTTTAATTAAAACTGCCGCTACCGTCTGTAAGATATTACTAGTTTAGCATTTAATCTACGTCACCCATCCCAAGCGCCAACCCCTCTCCCTCATCCCACCCCACTTCGGTTTAATGCACTTAAAATATTCTATAGTGTCATAAAAGCATTGTGAATTACGAGCCCCAGCGGAATCAAATATGTTCCGACGGCCGTATATTATTGACGATGAGACTCGTTTTAATATAGGTTATGTTATATAATACGCTTTAGGGGGCTTTATTCTGTATATAAATGTATGAATATACATTTCAAAAATCTATTTCGTATCTCCTGAGGATCAACTCTAGTCTCCTATATCGAACTGATCACTAAACCTCACTCTCATCTTGGCTCTATAATAAAATAAAAAGTATACTATGCATGTAGAGTACTCGGACACCTCGACGTGCATGTATGAAAGAAAATGGTGAATCTGAATGAAGCGAAAGAGGTATGTAATGATCGTCCGAGGAATATTTTTTTTACAATTTTTGTCTGTCTGTTTGTCCCGGAAAATCTCTGAACCGGCTAAAGCGATTTTAACAGGACTTTCACTGACAGATAGCTAATGTTCTAAGGAGTAACATAGGCTACATTTATTTTAGAAACATAATTAGGGTTCCGCATTAACTGCGGGCAAAGCCGCGAGGGGCAGCTAGTACTGCATAAAATAATATTAGCATATTACAATATTGCTTTATTATATTACTCTTACGGATAAAATGGGACTCAACATTGTTACAGGCACTTAACTGCGAACGAAACAAATTCGAAATAAATTCGGACAATTCGACAATTCCGGGGCGAGTCGATAATCGATTTAGCCATGTTTGATTACGCATGTTTGCTCGTTTGCGTTCGCTGATTGCGCGATGGCAAATTGAATAATCACGCGGCAATCGCGCCCGTGTTTACACCCAGCGTTAGAGGTCGTGAAGGTATACATAGGGGTCGTTGAGGGAAAATTGAGAACAGCACCCACTGAAACATTTCAATGTTTTGCATATATTTTTTATTAAATTTGACCTATTTATGTAACTTTTGTGCGGCGGGGATTTTTAATGACTTCCACGAGTTAACGAGATTTCATGTTAGGAGATTTTTTATTTTTAAATAATGATCGACTTATTGAATTACGTTATGTTATTTATTAAATTATTGATTGTGGTTTACATGACGCGAAAGCATATTTTTGAGTATATATCAGAAAGTCAAATTTCCACCAATCACCACCAAAATTGGTATTCTTCGTGGGGATCGAAGTTGAATCTACGGATTCAAATTTCGATTACTCAACCTCCAGGCTATTGTGGTTATGATGGTTCTCATTGGCTATACCGTTAGTGCTTAAAATAGATATTTAGAATCACACTTGACGAATGAACTTTGTAGTCACGATAGCCGAGTGCTTTGGGGATCTGAATTCGGGTCGAGAGATCCGCGTTCGATCCTCAGGTAGCAGGCTGGTACCAATAAGTTGTTTCTACTTATGTAAGATTTACACCGTTGGATTTGATATAAAGATGGCGACGGGATCACCTTTCACGTTGTCCCAAAAAATGTCTTCGTTGGAAGATGAGTCGAAAGGACTTAATTGTCTACACCTCTCTCTACCCCAGTATTGGGATTGGCTTGAAGATATATATTAATCTTGAAGAATCTGATATCTGTGAACCTGAACTGAAAGGGTTATGTAATAATATAGACGTCTGTTCCCCTTGGCTACCTTGTCAGGAATAAAGCACAAAGATTGCTACGTCTGTATGTATATTAGTAGAACTGATGTAACTAACTATCTCTTAACCATCAGCAAGGTTAATACTAATCACGAATTCGTAAAACGTAGCTATTTATTATTCTCGATGCGAATGAATATATCAAAACGGGATCGGTTGTCTGTTTCACGAAATTAATCCTGGGCCGACTCAGGGCGACTGTTTACTCTAGATATCGTACGGGCCTATTACTACAAATTGCACGGATTTAATTTGTACACAATCCGGTCTTGATTGGGCCGATTCATTGTCGAAAACAATGAACGACCGATCCGAGGGCAATCTGTATCTGTAATTGCCAAGTCTTGTTGTCGTGAAACAGGAAGGCGGGTTAAGGGTTGAAATTTTGAATTCTGAACAATATATTAATGTGGAAAATTCAACATTGAAATTGACGTGAGTTTTCTTTTTGCAAAAGTATGAAGAGAGCAAAAGTATGTAGAGCGGCAATAGCCTATTGGTTTAGGGTGCGGACTGCGAAACATGACGCCGCAGGTTCGGGCCCCGCCATTCGACTATTGACGTAAACCAACTCCAGACACAAGCATTGCAGCTTAATTGGAGTGGTTAACAGGAATACTAGTAATGTTATTCGGCATTGCTAGTAATCTTTTAAAAAAAAAAAGAAAAAAAAGATTTAGATAAATAATGCACTGCTGATCTAACATATTATTTTATTTCTATTTTTCTCTTTACATATTCGTTATAATTCACGATAGCCGAGTGGTAGGGTGGTCGGAATTTTGAGTCAAGAGACCCGAGTTCGATCTCCAGTGGGCAGGCTCGCACCAATGGGGTTTTCAAAAACTTATGTACGAATTATATCGTTGACTTGGACATAAAGGCGGCGACGGGCTCACCGTCTTATCGCACAATAGCATTAAAATTTCCAAAGTAAAGGGTTAATCCCTTAACGTAAAGGAGTTTTAAATTGAAACACTGTTTTAAAGACGTCCGATTTAAAAGCAAAGCGAAAATACAAACGATGCGTTCTGCTTTCCTATTCCGAATGCAGAGCGCAGCCTCATCTCATGCAATCAACTGTACAAACGCGAAAATATCTTTCGTAAATAAGCGATCGGTACGCGTACCGAATCCCGCTGAGCCCCACGATCGAGGCGGTAGCCAACGAACCATCCAATTAAGGACGTACCGATAATGAGTTGTCAAAACAAGGATTTCGTTGTGGCGTATTATCAGACCCAGCTATTTAGCCTTGTTAAAGGGCACGAAGGTGGAAGTTGGCATAAATCAAGTTCTGAATAAAGTTGTGGATTTAATGCCAAAGTTGGATGGTGAAAGTTTGGCTTGCACTGCGTAGGATTTTAAAGTTTTACGCAAATCCGATAATTTGTGTACGTTGTTTCGACGTTTTCTTGTTTCTTGTACTGTTTGTTGCGAGCTGTTTGTTACCAGTTTATCTCTTACCAAGATATCATAATTAGTTGGGTAAATTCATTATTGCTCTTAAAGTAATCCGCTATTTTTGTTTGTGTACTAATAAATTGTGTATTAATAAATACTTTTAAGTAAAAGTATTTATTAGTACACAATTTATTAGGACTACGACCACTCCATAGCCTAGTTGGTTGCGATCGTGACTCCCAATCTAAGGGTTGCGGGTTCGAGTCCTGCTAGGGGTAAAATTGTATGACGAATTGTATGTTTGATGATGATAATTTTTATATTTGTATGTAAGTGAATATATTGTACCATAAGCTTGAAAACTAAAACGGCGTTAGGCTCACCGCCTGTCACGTTGTAAATAAGCTGTCGATAAACAATGGGTCGAAAGGAATTCTTGTCCAGATCTCTGTTTACCTCGGTACAGCGTAATTTGGGTTAATATTAGTAAAAAACTATTAAAGTATTACTTGTAGTTTTATTCCAATACAATAAGAAATACTGTATAAACTTATTAGATGAATAATACAAAAGCATTTACAATTAACATCTAAATTTATTATTAATTTTAAGCTAATTTTAATTCAATCAGAATTTTTAAACAAAGGCTATCTCTGGCAGTATGTTAATGGTAGTCAATAAGCGTAACTAAAATCTAATATTAGAATATATAGATAGTGGAATATTTTTAGTCTGTAATATTTAATAATGTTCTGATTTTATGACGAATTCGCAATAAAAATAATATTCAGTCATAAGGTGACTTCTTGTGATTCAATTCAGTAAGTATCTAGACTTCTAATCTAACTTTCCCCAAGTCTTAATAAACCTAACTTGACTTTTCCACACCGTTGACTTCCAAAGAGTGTTTTGGAATTTTTCTCGGTAATGTTTTCTCGGTAATTTTTACTGGAACTTGTTAATATAACTATGGCGAAGTACTTGAATTACCGAGTTGAAAGAAAAAAATATATAAAAATATCTTCACACATTTCCCAATACAGGGGTAGACATAGGTCTAGTCTAGACAATTAAGTCCCTTCGAACCACCTTCCAACGAAGATATTTTCGGGACAATGTGGCAGGTGGCGAGCACTTCGCCGTCTTTATTTCCATATCGTATAGAAGTTTTTGAAAAACCCATTGCTACGAGCTGGCCACCTTGGGATCAAGCTCGGGTCTCTTAACTCGAAATTCCGACCACCCAACCACTCGGCTATCGTGACTCTTTACAAGGTAGGAGTTCAACAAAGTACAATTATTGAAGCTTAATTTGAATGGACAACAGGAACACTAGTAATGTCATTTTGCATTTATATTCTTTAAAAAATCAAAAGAACGGATTTAATAAAGATTCAGCAGTAATATATAAACATAGTCAATAATTTAATCGCATTACGAAAATTACGTCAGTATGAAAGGTCTTTAAAAGCCCTCATTATTAATCCGAGAATAATGCGCCCGCCGATGATTGATGTAGTCAGATGAAGGAACCGAGTACAGCATTAAGTGAGGTTAACTTTGTCGCACGCTTGAGTCGGCTATTACTCACTTCGACTTTTAAAACGGCTGGCTATATTAATCAGATTAATAATTTTGCGTAATAAATTGACGTGGCTCGAGATCGTAAATGTAATAGGTATGCCAATAATGAATCGGCGTAAAAACGCGGGCAAAAGATCATATTTTATGACGCTGAAACTGTGATTTTTTGTAGAACCTTACATACACACGTTAAGGTTCACTGGTGGACAAAGGACTGGAGAGGCTTATGTTCCGCGTAAAGGAGGTTTTGCCGTAATCGCCATACTTGGCTAGCGGAGTGGTGATCGCAGTACCAGTCACGTTACACCTTAGACGTTGCTGCACGTCACCGGTTTATTAAATTTTCAAAATAGTTATTCCGTAACCTGTCGGTAAACAATCGAATTTTTAAGGCTTTCCATTTCTCGCCTTTTACCACACCCGCGAGGAAAATGGGGTAGTATATTCTAAAGCTGAGTATTGGTATGTTCAAAATATAGTAACATTGACATCTTTACAATAGAAGAATGATAGGTACTGCGACCGTCATTACGCTTGCCATGCCTGGTAATTATCTTAGATGGTCCGTAATGGAAGAGGACAATGTCCTGCAGTGGACTTTTATAGGACATTTAGTAAATATTACGAGACAGTGGTAGATTAAAAAACTACGATCGATGGATGTAATGTGTGTTGCTTCTATCGATTATTAAGTGATTTGTTTTAAATAAAACGAATTTCGGATTTTATCGAGTTTTTTAATTAGTTTTTACAAACTATTTTTACTATTTTTTTTATTTTCCCGGGACGTTCAAGACCTCAGTCCCTCCGTGACCACGGATGCTGTAAAGCATCCGAAACGTCGGGAAATAAAAATAGTTTGTAAGAACTAATTAAAAAACGCGATAAAATCCGAAAATAGTTTTATTTAAAATGTGTAGTATTCGCGAAAATACAAGAAATAATTATTAATTGATTTGATTTGAATAAGCTTGGTATTTTTCAGGTAACGTAAGGTTTATAACCATATTTAAACTTTATTAACATAACGAAAAACTTTTTTAATTTTCAACCCACGACGCAAACATAGGGGTGTTAGAAATGAAACATTTGTTTGCATGTGACATTGTGGCTTCCGAACTAGTGAAACTTATTTTATCTATAAGCAATTTCCAAACACTGGGGAAGTCAAAGGTCTGGAGAATGGCAATTTCTAAATACTGGGGTAGTCAGAGGTTTGGACAATGTAGTCCTTTTGATCCACATTTTTTTTTATAGAAAAGGCTGGCAAACGAGCAGGCGGCTCACGTGATGGTAAGAGATTACTGCCGCCCATGAACACCCGCAATACTAGAGGCATAGCAGATGCGTTGCCAGCCTTGCCCCCAATTTGGGTGTGCCCCCCCCCCCAAATTGGGGGAGTGGGGTGTATGGGCCTCCGGTTACCTGCAATCACCAGACGAAACGCAGAAGTTTGTTAGACTTTACTTCACGCCGGTATTCTGTGAGGTCGTACTTCCCCAGTCGAGCCGACCCATTCATGCAACAACAAAAGCTGATGCGTGGCTCTACCACTGTTAAAAAGGAAGCTTATTTGCACACATAACAGGCGGTACAAACCTACGGCATAATACTCTTACATCCATATATATTTACACAGATAAATATTCATATATTCATATAAACATATATGACTCGAGTACAAACATTGATATTCAATACGCAAATGTTTGCCCTAGGGCTTCGAGTTCGGGATTCGAACTCGCCTAAACCTTAGCTTCAAAGGCAGGATTACTGACTCCATTATATTTTTTGCTTCAAATGCGAGTTTTTGCGTCTGTTAACTTGATCGAGTTTTTAGCAATAAATATATATACGAGCATTGTCAAAAAGGTAAATTTAAAACATTATTTGAATGGAAGTAAATGTTAATAAAAATATTAAGTAAATAAATACCAAAAAAAAAAAAATTAATAAAATATACAAATTTGCTTCATTTAACCTTCCTAATGAAAGCATACTTTACATTTCCTACCTGACAATGAAACATTACATACATACAATCAATACACAACTTGGTATTCGAAAACTCCCAATTACTTACCAGCGAAATTCTCAACAAAAACTTCGACGAGCACCGTGTTAGAAGAAGGCGAGGTAAAACATTGCTTACTTACGAAATTGTAGAACAGGCCACGTTATATCAAAAGAACCTTACATTTACCTGTAAACAACAAATATTCATACATTAGAGACGGGCGGAGTCGCTCTTTGCTTAGGACGCAATAAGTGAGTTTGCTATTCAATTCTCGTTTCTTTATACATATCAAAAAAAAGTTGTAAAGCCTTCTCATTCATGTAAAAAGCAGCCGCTTTCAAACACGCACACATGCGCGGACGTCAGTGGGTGAGTGGTACAAGTGATAAGAAAAGTGTAAAGGAACATTAGCATATGAATAGGAAATAATGACGGTGCGAATAAATCTGTTTTTCTGCTTTGCTTCGAGTTTTTGAACAAATTTGCGATGCATTGTTGGCGTGAGTTACGTTGGGCGAAACGTAAATGTAACATTTGATAAGGTTTATGGAATAATAAAAATAAACTTTACTCAATTGTCTATAAGCAGGATAATGTTTTTTTTTCACCTGTCCCTTGATTGAAAATTGATGATGTTAATTTCGCCTTGCGATTACGGTGTAATAATATATAATACCCTTTCTTTCTTTGGGTGTCGTAAGAGTTGACTAAGGGAAAGTCTCTAAAATAAAACAGACCGATAAATGGCGGGATAACCATCTCGAAACAGACCAAAAATTCAACAGACCGACTGGTAAAAAAAACAGGTCCCGTGCAAGTTTCATACTGCGATCGCCAATCCTTTTGCCGTGGGTGATAATTACGGCAAAACTTTCTGTACGGTAGAGGCCTATGTCCTACAGTGAACCTTTTCAGGCTATAAAATATGACGATGGCAATCATAGCAGAAACTCAAGATATTAAAGCAAATGAAATTCTAAAATAAAAACTATAGAAAAAGGCACTTACACTTTGTAATCTTTATACAAAGTGAATGTTATCATGTTCTCAAAGCAAAATCTCTATACACCCATGTTCCAGAGCCATTCCCGGCATTGAGTTTTTAGTGAAAAAGTACGTTTCTAAAAATTCGCATCGTTCGGTCCGCCATTCGTATGAAAATCTCGTAAGCGTTGGGACGGACTCTAAACTTGTGACGTCACGCTTGCCTCCAACTCATTCAGACGATTTGTATTGAGTATTTGTATATCTTGTGTTTAGGCGAATATCACAAATCTAAAATGGAGTTTCTTATTTAGTTTTAACTAAATAAAAACGCGATAAAATTCGAAAATAGTTTTGTATTGGAGTAGAGTTCTTAATAGTAATATTTACTTATTTATTTAAACGACCATTCCAATGTTATACCTCAAAATATCTGTGCTTTTGTGAACCTAATAGTAGAAGTAATTTTATTTTAACTTCGGTGTTCATTGTGTGAGGTATATGCTAATACTAATTTGTTTTATTAAAACTGTTTTACTTTTGTGTGTTTTGTTATAATAGGTGAGAAGTTAAGTCACTGTTACTCGATAGTATTCAAATAGTTTCTAAGAGTTTAAGGATTAGTATTCATGTAATTTAACTAGTGATAGAATAAAGTTTAATTGTGTATAAAGTCATTCTCTAAAATATTGTACATTTTGGAGAGAAGTATTACTTACTCATCAATTTATACTTAATTGAAAGAGATATTTTTTTATTTAATTAATTTTAACTATACGCGTCTGAAAACGAAACAATTTTTAAATGTCTTTATCTAAATTAATTTCAGTTTAAATTAAATATATAATCGACACCTTTTTATAAGCTTTTTCATATATTACGGCAATAAAATAAGATCGGTCTATTGTGTTTTTATACATAAAACGTAGCGTACGTTAATACGTGTCTCAATAATGTGTTGTTTAGGTTCCTTCCTATAAATATTTATTAAATTATTAAAAAAAATCCCGAAAATTTATGCGGATTAACAATTATGGAATCTCAACGCCATTTTCGTATGTAGAACAGACTAATTTAACATAGTTTAAGAAGTTTTAAAATTAAAAAGAAATACTATTAAAGCTAGACTTAGAATATTATAAAAGAATAAAATGAAAATAAATGCAAAGCTCTTTCTTTTAAGAAAAAAGGAAGCAAATAAAATATATGCTATTATCAACTTACACGATAAAAACACTCGATACTCATACTATTGCTTTATACCCAATAATGTCAAATAAAATAAAAAGATAATATTTCGACGCGGAATAAATCCCACGATCAAACCGTTCCGTGAACGACTGTACTCAGGTTCAGATGTCGTCGCCAATGAAAGCGTCATAACTATTGATCGTTCGATACGAAGCGTTGCAGACGCGACTCCACTTCCGCAAGTAATGGATGTGTGGAAGTGGAGAACGTTTTGTGTCGAAGTGCGACGTGAATGCAGTTAGGTGGGGTTAACAGTGTAATGTGCCCTGAGATTAAGCAATGTAGGTGAGGAATAGGTAGTGCTTCTGATTACAGAACTTTCGTAAGGTTTCTATAAGCGCATTTAATTCCTACAAAAATTTAAGAATTTATTAAAGGACACGTCAAAGTAAAGTAAGGAGGGCTTCGAAGTTTTTTTTTCACTTGAAAAAAACAATTACGTTCCCTTTTGTAAAATAGTTTTTGTTTCTGTTAAATAGTTTTGTTTATTTTCGTAAAATAGTTTTTGTTTTGTTTATGTATATAAGATAGTTTTAAAGATAGTTATACTCCGATATCGGTAATTGATAGACAATATTAATAAAGCCTTTTTTTATTGATTTTAAAGCACCTTTTGAGCCACCTTGTCTCACACGCATCTGTTGAAATTTTAAATCTGTATTCTGTGTATGGCACAGAGGTAAGAGCGTTGCCACGGTTCGCCAGTGGTCGCGGGTTCGAATCCCGCCCGTGTCAGTTGAAATTTAAAAAATATCTGTTTAATTGAATAAGATAGTATTAATATTAATATTGATATTCTAATTCTGATACGATATAGCTTATAAGTATTATCATAGTTATTATTAAGTATTATTATATCATATTAACTTAATTATATTATCTTATAACAATATACGACTGAAGTTGGCTGTGGGTCAATTAGTGGACTTTTACAGACCTTGATGACCTATAATGATAAAGGATTAAAAAGATAAAATTATTCTCCTTTTAATTCGAAGTTCAATTCAAAATATAAAAAATAATATTTTCTAGAATTCAGAATTTCAAAATTTACAAGAAAAAATTTTCCGTTCCCTCGAAGATCTTCTTGGAATCGATACATATATTAACATCATAATTGATGAATAAATTTCAAATAATGTCCTTTTTCGATCGGAAATACTAGGAGCCACCCACGCCTTAACATCGTTTAACATTCAAAAGTAAATATCACTTTTACAAATCTACATTCAGATAAAAGTATCGAATATACGTCATTTCATTCCCTATTTCGTATACAAAACGAGGCTATAATTGAATCTACATTGAAGCGTAATAGGAGTATAATAGTGGCCCCCGTTCCCGCCTATCTGTAAATATAATATAGGCGCGATGGGACGGATTGGGTTTTGTGTTGGGCGACCTCACGGCGCCGAGGCTTCGCTTTCTCACCGCTCATGGCAATGATTATTTAAAGATTGTTACAGATTGTCTATGTCTCTTAGGATTTATAGTCTATAGTCAGTATTTAAAAAATTACAAATTGGCATATTTAGACAGTCACGAAAACAGAGTGGTTGGGTAATAGGTATTCGTATCAGGACATCTGAGTTCGATGCTTAGGAAGAAAACTCGTTCTAATGAATTCTTTTGAAACTTATATACAACAAGAATTAAATAGTAAATGAATACAATAATTTATGACTTGGATATTAACTAACAATTAATCGAATAAGGTGGACGTTATCGATTATAGTTCTATAAATCCCAACACAGAGTAATTCTTAAGTTTTATCTTTTCGCGCCTTTTAAATAAATAATTAAATACATACATAGATCGGGGCAACATCACATACATTGCTCCAATCCCAATGTAATATGCTAAAGCACTTTTCGTATGGGAATCGGAATCAACTAAGGCACCACACATACCCAGACCCGAAAAAATGTAGAAAAAGTGGTTTTTCTATATTAACCCGACCGGGAATCGAACCCGGGACCTCGAGATGGCGACACCTTAAAACCGGCGTTTACGCCACTCGACCACGGAGATCGTCATTTACACAATTCGCGCTTTATGTAATTAGGTCATCATTTCGAATACTCTCTGCCACTCTCACCTCTGTGACAAAGTATAATGTTACAACCAACACCGCAGATTTCATACGGTCCACGGAGAGATTCGCACAGACATGAAGCGTCGGGTTACTTTCGTAGTCAATAAAGGACGGCCCTCGGGTGCAAGGAGCGTGCTACGAATGAAAAAGTGTTGTTTTGACGTGACTACCGGAAATGGAAAGTTTTCGTCGCTTTTGCCATGTACACGTTTGCGATTCAACTTTAAAGACTGCTTTACTTTAGTGAGCGGAAGTTCATTTTCTTCTTCTTCTTTACAGCCAAGTCACGAGTGGATGGGTGATCGGAATTCGAGTCGAGGGACACGAGTTCGATCCCTAGTTGGTGTTCGTGCCTATGGTTTTTTTCAAAACCTTACGAGTATGTACGATTTATGTCGTAAGCTTGGACTTAATATGGCGATGGACTCACCACCTGTACCTTGTACCAAATATAACTTCGGTGGTAGGTGACTCGAAAGGACCTACTTGACTTTTATTTATTTCGGCTCTTTTTTACACTTTCAAACATTTTGATAGGTTTAAATTATACATTAATATTATACAACAACGAATCATTTTCATTCATGACAAGCAGCAAGTGCAGAAACTCGTCGCAGCTGTTAGTATTATTATACTCCTCCCTGTCATTTCGTCTTAAATAAGCTTCGGTGAAAAGTAGATTGAAAGCACCTTATTGTCTAGATCTGTGCCTACCCCAGTATGTCAAATTGGGTGAAGATATAAATTAAAAAAGAAACAATTTTAAAGCCAGTATCGCGTCAAATAAATTATCTATCGACGGCCATGACCCATTCAGTTTGCCTAATAATCTCCACATTGTGTCCGGATTAGAATAAGCCGAGGTCTTTATCGACAATGCATCTGTGTAGAATTTATAGTTTATACGTGTGAATATAGTGCATATATAAGAACCGAGATACAAATATTTTAGAAAAGCGTACATATAATTATTTGTAACTGGCACGAATACAAAATTATTTTAAAACTAACGATTTTGCGATGTTATATCATCAGCATTAGGAGATATTACCATCATCATGTCTTCTTCATGTGAGTGTTGTAAGAGGCGACTAAGAGTAAAGCCTTGAAAATACTATTGGCTACCGACAGATGGCGGGATCTCGAAAAGAATTTTCTAAAATACAGGACGTTAGTGACGTGCAGTAGCGCCTAAGGTGCGAAGAAATCTTGCCAAGCGTGTCGATTATAGCACACTCTTCCCTACGAGGGAGATATGAATGTATGCAATTAACGTGTATAACTCTGCTAAGGAATCGTCTTTGTCCACACTCTTATTTACTTCTAGCGCCAGTTGTCATCTGTTAGAATGTAAGTGTTTCTGCTAGTAGACTCCTTCTCTAACTAGACTACAATATTAAACATCTTCACGCCATTCCTAATACTGATGTAGACTGATATCTAAACAATTAAATCATTTCAACCCTCCTTTCACCGAAAATATTTTATGGGAGAACGGGCGGTAAGCCCGTCGGCGTCTTATTGTTCAATCCAACGATATAATTTGTATTTTTTTGGTACGAGACAACCACCCGGAGACCGAACTCGGGTCTCTTGACTCAAAGTCCGATCACTCAACCACTCGGCTGTCGTGACTTGTTTAACTAGAAATTGTTTATATTATTGTATAGACTCATACATTTCTGCCATTGAATATCAGTGTAACATATGTTGTGTTCCCGTATAAAGGGTATAGGAAGCTAATGTCTTCACGAGCTATGTGTCATAATCTAATCTATAGTATGTCGCATATCCGAGGGATGGATGCTAGGCCTTATCGTTTTAATGGCGAACTCTCGGTTGAAAAGAAAGATTAAAACAATAACCAAATTTAATGAAATTACGTCTTTCCTCGTTTATGGCGCAGTGTAGGTATCAAAAAAAAATACACAGAAAACGATGATAAAATATAACAATTTCGAGGAAAACAATTTTCGGTTCTATCTCTTGATACGCTCAGGAATAATAATTTGATATTAAAATTACACGCGAATTTATATCGTAATTTGAAATATTAATTCTTTCATCGTCGCGAGCTGAGCGACTACGTGACACACGTGCAAACGTGTTCAATTGAGATTGAAAATTTAATGAGTATAATTTTATTCACATTGACTTATCCATAGAAGTCGCTTACTGGAAAGTGCTGCGACAATTTTAATATTTTAATATTTTAAATATATATGAAATATTAACGTAATAATATTAAATTAATTATTGTCAAAATTAAAATATTTAACAATTTAAAATAAATATTAGACTAGAGAAAAGAAAAACTATATACATTGATAAACTGGCCGATTTTAAAAGAAAAATAATTGTAAGGAATTTAATATTATTATAAACGTTGAGAATTTTGAAAATCGATATTATAGCTTAACAGAATTTTAATAAGCACTTAGAAATTCGTAGTCATTTCCAGTGGAGGCCGTGTCAGCGTTTTTTTACTTCTGTAGCCACCCCGCTATAAAACAATAAGTGGCTATTGTTCCTTGGCGGATAATCATCGTAAAACGCTTACATCTGCGCTTTTGCCACCGCTTGGTTTCACCGATTCGTAATAGGAGCACGTTGGGTAAGTGCGAAGTGTGACAAGCTCGCGAGATTTATTAGTCATTGCTTGACGTCACTCTATGATTTATGCACTCGGGCGATTACGTTGTACTATGGAATATATTAAACTGTATTCAATGTTATAAATGTGTTTGTTTTACATTTTTTTTTTGTTATCTCTTTTAAATTATACTGTTTCTGAGAAACAGTTTAACATAAATGTATCATTATAACCACCTGCAAAAATTCACTAAAGTTGACAGTTCTCTTCCGTATAGGAAGGTTTATAATGATCGTTACGCTTGCCAAGCGGATTGACGATCACGGTAACACACCTCACATTACACACAGCCGCCCGTAATTGAATTGCAAAAACAAGACCTCTACTGGTCAAGAAAATTAACTCCTTTCGACCCACCTTCCACCGCTGAAATTTTTGGGATAACGTGACAGGTGGTGAGCCTGTCACCTTGTCCAAGCGAATGATGTAAATCGTGTATAATTTTTTAAAAGAAAATAATAATATTAGGACGTGCCTACCAACTGGGGATCCACCTCGGGTCCATTGTATCGAATTCCGATCATCCAGCCACTCTGCTATTGTCACTCCCTGATGAATGGAACAAAATTTCGAAAATCTTTGCATAAAAGAAAATTATTTCACATAAATTTGAACCATTAATTTCATTATAGTATTTTGATACAGCATTAAGTCCGCCCGATGTTACCTTTTTATTAAGGTGTCAATAAAGAATTAAATAAATAAAAATACACAACAATCGTTCCAGTGCCGCCGAGATCGATTAATCGCTAAATGTCAGTAATCGTTATCGGAATCGTTTCTTCTCCACGTGGAACCATTTTTAATATTTCTTTCTTGAAACAGTTTGTAAACTTCACTCACTTTTTAAATAACTACGTTCGAAATTGTGATGGAATTTTAAATTACAAATTTAAACTACACTTTCAAAACTCTTTCCGTTCAATTTTTCAGGTGTCCTTAAAACTGAAGTGCAACTCGGTCTTGCTTTTGTACTTCTAGAGCACTTTTCTCTCTCTTCGAACGTTCGAATGTTAAGTTTGTTAACACTCAATTCTTGGAATTATGAATCCAGATTAATAGTCAATCAATACGATAAAAATGCCAATAGGTAATGGATACAGGATGTGCACTTCGATATAAAATCTCAGGTTAGAGTCCGCGATTCTACTATTGTGATGAAACACTTCAGATACACAACACTAGTTTAATTGGATCGGTTAGCAGGAATATGAAAACATTTACATACATATAAAACGCCTCAGTTCGACATAGTCCTCTACTCTCTTCTACTCTACCTTCTCGCCTGAGAGGGTGTTCCACAGTCATCGCGCACGGCAAGCGGATTGCCGATCGCTGTACCTGACATAATGCACCTTAAACCGTGCCGCTCGTCGCCGGTCTGCTTATTTCGGTGGGGAAATTTTTTCGAGATGATAATCCCGCCATTTGTCGCCAGTGATATTATCAATGCTTAAAATAAATATATTTTATTGTGACCTCAAAAATAAGTACATTACAAGATCAGCTTCGATGAACTATTGGAAAAGTCATTTGGGAAAGAGGAATGATTGAGCCCTTACATTTATATCACTTCTCGATTGAAACGCGCATAAAATTTGAAAGGGAACAAACCGAAGATCCCGCGAAAGTTTTATGTTACGGTAGTCCTTTTAATATTTTATTACATAGAATGCTGTTTAACGTAAGTAGTAGAATGTAATAAGAGGTGGTAAGTAATGGAGAAACAACTGTGGAGACGTTCAATTTTTTTATCTGACTCCATTAACATCGCAGATGTTATTCGTGTATTTTTGCTTGTTTAATCAAAAAGTATGTAATGAAAAATGAAGTATGTATATGTATTAACGCAATTTATTCGCATAATGCATTCAAAATACGATCAGTCTCATAATAACATCATTTCTTAAGAAGTCTAACCATTTTGTTAAAGTGCATATAGGTTCCATCCCTTAAAAAAATCGTCACCCAGGGTAGTTCCTTTCAAGAAAGCTTACATAAAATCAAAATAGCTTACCCGCTCAGAAAACCAAATATTTCCGTCAAATTTACGAAAGGTAGAAGCTATTTGTCACAAAAAAAAAGGTTGCCCTAAGTTGCCGCCAGAAATATTAATGAATAACATACATTTATACTGTTCACTAAAAAGTAAACTTCTATTTCACCTGTTCCAATGCCGCTAATTCAAAATAATTTTCGTTATTTATTTTTACGCATCTGGTGTCACGATAATCATCTCGCAGCCATAAAATTACAGCACGAAGTTCACATTAATAACCGTAGAAGGTTTATAAAATGCGTGTCGCATACGACTTTCCCTTTTAGCATAGTTTTATGTCCCATGAGCCCACGGACACATAAATTATCGACGAGCTTGAGAATAGGCGCACGAATTTAGTATTCCAAACGACATTAATATGAACTTGTAACTTAGGACGGTATGCAAGAAGTTTTAGTAGTCGAAGAGATAAACAAAGTGGCAATATATTTGTCTCTTTGATATCTTTCTTTATAGCTCATCTTAATACTTCAAACGAGCTTATGTTGTATATATAAAGTTATGAATTGTTGTCACTAAAAGTGCTGATTTGCCAATATTTTGTTTTAAAATAGTTTTACGATCTAAGTTTATTGAGAAAATATTTGAATTATCAAATAAAATGATTTATGAATATCTTTTATTGACATAAATATTGTTAATCAATAAATATTACTTATGGATACACCACCAGGCTTAAGAATATGCTACCCCTTCCTTCTCGTGGGTGTCGTAAGAGGCGACTAAGAGAAAACCTTTGTAATATCAATGGCTACCTTCAGATGGCGGGATAACCATATCGAAACAACATCAGACCGAAATAAGCACATCGATAACGGACAGTAGCGTCAAAAGTGCAAGATGCCAGGTACCGCAATCGCTAATCCGCTCGCCGAGCATGGCGCGAAAAACTCTCCTACGGGAGAGGCCTGTGTCCAGCGCTAGAATATTACACGCCGTTATGTATTTAATATAATAATATCTTCGGTGGAAGGTGGGTCGAAAGGACTAAATTGTCTATAAAAAATTGGCGTGAAGATATTTCTTTATGTATTTAACGTAAGTATACATTTACATAAGTTGAAATGTTATATGTGACGTATGGAAAAGTAAAGACCGCTTGGTTTTATTTACTTCCTATTATACTGATAAGGAATACTAAGGAAGTAGTGATTTAATGGATGTAACAATGGGATATCACATTCCTCTGTACGTCAACGACGTGTCACTAAGAACAAGCCATAATAGAATTTAATAACACGGGAACATTAGCAGAGTTATAAATAACGATGCGCAATGACGTAATATCGTATCGTTCACGCGTCGTGACCGCGCCGAAGTCGTTACGGAAGATTATTGCTATACCCGAGGATGGAGCGCAGGTCTCGATATTTAAGTTTATTATTTATGACGTTTTTATTATTCTGAAAGAACGACGAGGACTTGTGTAGTAAGAAAAAAAAACAGAAAAAACACTCTGGTTAAAAATGTTTTCATACATCTTCAAGGATTTTCTTAGAAGTGGGTAAGCAGAGCTCTAGTAAATTAATTATTTTCGATACAACTTTCATCGATGCTAATTTAGGACATCGTGAAGTAATTATCACCGTCATCAATCTGTGTACAAGCGAAAGATACAAATAAACTATTACAAATAAACATTTATTATTATTTTACTCTTTACCTCAGTTACCCCGTCAGAGACTGCGTGAAGATTTATGATTATATAGACAAACATACATATCGTACAAACACAAATTTATGACACAATTGTGTGCCCCTAGCGTGATCCCTAACCCGCAACTTTAGCTACGAAGGCAGAGTTATGACCAACTAAACGATTGGGTCGTCTAAATCTACATCGGGTCATCCTAAAACAGTCATCACCATAGCAAATCATTGCTGCTCACCTGGCAGTAAGTGTTTACAGCACCCCAAAGATTGCCATTCAACAATCAAAAATAATATGGATACGTATCTGTAATCATTTCCGACGCGGGAAATCACTGATCTCCTATACTATCCTCACTCACTCATATTCGTAATACTGAGGTAAACAGAGATCTAGATTATAAAAGGATATTAAGATCTTTAGACTCACCAATGATTAAAGCCTATTTGGCATAACGTCAAAGGAGGTGAGCCTATCGCTGTAATAACAATACATTCGTACCCCCGTGGACGAGGGCTCAAGCCGTTTTTGAAGTTACTTTGGGAACAGAGCAATGTACTTTATGTTGTTTCTATCTATCTACTATCTATTTGCCGGCCTAACGGTAACCGTAGTTCTGCGTGTATCGTCTTTGCGGATTCTATAATGCAGGGAACTCTACTAAAAAGTCACGATAGCCGAGTGGTTGGGTAGTCGGAATTTCGAGACGTGAGACCACAGTTCGATCCCAAGGTGGCAGGCTCCTACCAAAGGGTTTTTCAAAAAACTTAAGTACTACTTATATCGTTCGCTTGGACATAAAGACGGAGAGGGGCTCACCACCTGTCACGTTGTCCCAAAAATATCTTCGGTGGAAGGTGGGGTCGAAGGGACTTAACTAGACTAGACCTCTGTCTACCCCTGTATTGGTAATTGTGTGAATATATTTATAGAGAAATACTTAGTAATTTATATTTATAGAGAAGTACTTTCTAAAGCCCTTGCCACAGTTCATTTGTAATACGCACTGATTATATACTTTATTTAAGTATGCTGTAATAAAGCGGAAAGCGACATTAAAATGAATAAAATAAATAAATAGAAAAATATAAAAAATAAAAATACTGAGCAGCTCAACATTGGAGGGTAAAACCATTGCTATGTTAAAAGATCTCGAGACAGATTTCCTCATTTCTGCAACAAAATTGAGTTTTAAATGTTGCTTTTAATATTTAGTACGTTCATTAAAAATTTCTTTACACTAACATTATGAGCTTAAATGAAATATGTCTGAACTAGCGAGAAAGGCGTTTTGCTTGCATTTTTCAAGCTCTTGAATGCCGAGACGGTTCTCAGGATTTTAAAATATTTTTTTTTTATCTTTTATGGGTTGACAGGAAGAGAACAGCAAAAGCGTCAAGTCTGCTCTTTGTTATAAGCATTATCCTAAGTGCCATAACTTAAATATGGTAATAAGTAATAAGAACATTTAAAACATCGAAATATAAATTATGTTTATGCAATTGCCTACTGCAATGCCGAAAGTTTCTACCACTTCGACGAACGTCTATAACTTAAGTACATTCAAATTCATCAGACAAATGTTTTCCCTTGCGGGATTCGAATCTGCAGCCCTTATAAGGCAGTTATTAAGGTAACATGTATTTTTTAATAGTATCTCACTAAGAAATTTAATAATTATTTACACAGTCGTGGGCTTTGTTTTTTTTTCTAAAATCAAAACATTTAGAGAGAAATTAAATATAGGATAAGCTTATATGCCAATCGTTTAAATGCCAGCTTCTCATAAATGTTCCTTGTGGCTTTCTTTGTATGTGAATCTGTATTATATTTTTAGGTTTTAGAATACAAGCTATGTGAAATAACTTTACTGATATTCCTGCTAAGCACTCTAACCAAGCTTTTATGCTTGTATCGATGGTTTATGACAGCAATAGAACGACGGGCTTGAATGTGCAACGTCCCGCCACGCATATTATAGCAAATTAATTAAAAAAAATATATTGTTTATCACATAACAAGTCTTAAACACAAAATTGTGTAAAAAAAATTTTCTTCTTTTTAATTTAATAACAAAAAGTTCAGCATAACATATATGCTTTAAACTCAATAAAATATTGCGTAATAAAACTGTAGTTCCTGTGATACTCCGTAGAGATTACTAACTAACAAGCCAGGCTTGTAACTCATGAAAATACACACACATACAAAATTTGAAACTCATGAAAATACACACAAATATTATGAGTGTGATTAATCACACTCATAATATTTCGGTAAACTATAAATTTTCATCTACAAGCATAAATTTTCTGGCGAATAAAAAAAAAATTAGTCGCACTACCGCCATTATAGTACTTAGCCGTATCTGTACACGGTGGGTGGCCGACAGAAGCCATTACCCGATGCCTAGTCGACGACAAAACAAACTGGAAATCGTAAAACACATACAAAAGGCGACCTTTTTTCAAGGTTCAACGAGTTACCAATATATTTTCACGTGTCACAGCCGATTTCATGGCTTAACAATAAATTTCTAACATCGGCGTACATTGCCGGCATTGTATCAGTGAAGAGCCTATTAATTTCATCTAAACCCACTAATTGGAGAAACTTCTTGCTTTAATGCAGCGGAACTCACCTTTCCTCACCGCATGTTGTTAATTTTATCTTTACGACCGGAGATAAATTCTACGCATCATCGATAATAAGACACTTTATACTTTTTATTGTGAGTTTACCTAAACGGTCGCGGAGGCGGTTTTCTAAAGAGAACTTAAAGATAAATTTGTAAATATTACACTTTTTTGTATACGATTTTTGTTTACTCTTAATTGAACTAATTATTATAAAGTTGGGTGTGTTTGCATGCATTGAAATTATGTCTGTAATGATGATGACCATGTCTAGGAATTTTAAAATTTACATCAAATCAAATAGTAACGTAATCAAATCGCATGACGTCATCTTGAACTATATACTGCGAATACTGATAGCATTCTTTAAAATAAAAAACAATTAAGTAACAGTCAACTCAAATATAAAGTATTTCGATTTCACTTAGGTTTTACTTACTGTAAACCTAAGTAAAATCACGATTTTACTTACTATAAAGTAAAGTTCCATCTTTCCAAACACGATTCGTGTTTGGAAAGATGGAACTTTACTTTATAGTTGCAATAATATGTGGTAAATAATATGTACCTATATGTAATATGTATGTTGACGAAAAATTCCACAAAGCAGACGTAGCTACCTATGAGAAAGGTATATATAAGTGAATAAATAGAAAACAAAAATAAAAATTTAAATTTTCATTGGTTAGAGAGTAGTCACGATAGCCGAGTGGTTGGGTGATCGGAATTCGAGTCAAGAGACCCGTTTAAGAATCAAGAATTTGGTCAAAAACTTACGTACGATTTATTTCGTTGGCTTGGACGTAAAGACGGCGACGGGCTTACCACCTGTCATGTCCCAAAATATATGTTCGTACCTCTATCTACCCCAGAGTTAGGATTGGCGTTTTTTTGGTCAGAGATGGTCTCATGGATAATAATCCATTTAACATAAACTAAGTTACATTGCGGCTAGAAACAACTTCCAAACAGCGATATTTAATTCTAAAACTATGAATAATCCGGGAAAGTCATTTCTATTCATTAGTCTTATCACAGGATCGTGGAACTTCTCGTCGTTTCGAAGTAAATTATCCTCTTAAATATACCTCGAGACTCATTAAAGACAGTGGAAACCGACGGGTTCCAAAACGTAAACGTAATTTCGACTTAGTCTAGATTGTAACAGACGATTATAGAGTATCCAGTGTGTGTAGAAATCCGTAACATGTATTTAGAAATTATAAATGGATGTCATACCGCCGTACCTGAGGCGAGATTATCTATCCGCCAATATTACTAATTGGATTAGACCTTTGGCTTAACTTGAATTAATGTCAATTAGCGTGAACATGGAATCTTAGATATTTCGTTATATACCTAACTGTTAGCTTTAAATTCGCGATAGCAGAGCGGTTGTGTCTTACGTTCAACCCATAAGGAATGCGCGTTCTATTTAGTTTTTTAAAACTTACAAGTCGTCGTTCGTTGGATTTTGAGATGGCGGCAAGTTCACCAAGCGTCACGTTGTGCACAATAAGTTCTGCTGAAATGTGGCTTTAAAGGATTAAATCCTCTCCTCCGCCTCTCAGTATTAGGTCTACGAATGTGAACTTCTGCCCAAATAGGGTAACGAGGTACACTCAGTGAAACAAAATGCACTGAAGTACACTATACAATATTTGTACAATAAAAACCGCGATGTTTATCTGTAGCCGAGAAAATAGCACGCCATTGCACTCTGTGAAGTATAATATATTACTACCGTATTTAATAATCAAAAAATTAAATGAATATCTTCAAGACATTCCCAATACTGGAGTGTATACAATTCTATTCTAAGAGGTCTATACAATTCTATATAAGTCATTTCGACCCATCTTCCATCGAAGACTTTGTTGGGACAGCGTTACATATGGTGAGCCTGTAGCCATCTTTATATCTAAGCTAACGATACAAATTGTACATAAGTTTTGAAAAAAAAAACCCATAAGTATAAGCCAGAGAATAGGAATTGACTAATTTCGATCACCCAACCACTCGGCTATTTAATAATTTGAATTATTTTACTAAACTATTATTAATTATAAAAAGAAATCTTCACGCAGTTCCCAATACAGGGGTAGACAGAGGTCAAGCCTAGACAATTATGCCCCTTTGACCCACCTTCCACCGAAGATATTTTCCGGACATCGTGACAGGTGGTGAGCCCGTCGCCGTCTTTATGTCCAAGCCAACGATGAAATTAGTACATAAGTTTTTTGAAATACTCATTGGTACTGCCAACTGGGGATCGAACTCGGATCTCTCGACTCGAAATTCCGACCACCCAACAACTCGGCTATCGTGACTTTAAATAATTTTAATTATAAATTATCACTTAATAATTTAAATTATTTAAAAACACAACAGTTATTGGAATACGTTATTCTTTTCTCTTTGATTTGGTACACATGTACTTTGATCGAACTACTAATTTAAACAATGTATTATGAGTTTTTCAAGCTTAAACCGGATAACTATTTACATACCAAATCGACGCTAAAACTAATGAGCTTGCATGATGCTCAGAATAAGTCTTACATACTAATTTCGCTTCAGTCATCGCCCCGTCCATACGGCGGTGTGTTCAAAGCGTTATCGGCTAGATAAAGCCGATTGTGTGCACACCGGCTAACACGTAACACGGAGTACGGTAACAGTGGCCCCATTTCGAGTTTTTACGTTCGCATCGTCAGGCAACCTTTTTTTTTGCTACTTTTATGATTTACATATGACACACGCGCTTGGCTGAATTTTTATCCGACTATCATTAAACTGATAAAACACATATACAAAACACGCAAAAAAAGAAACAAAAGCACGTTCTTTTTAATTATGGTTATTATTTTTTATCCGTACGGTATTTATAGAGTGTATATTCAATATTGGCAGACAAATAAAATCATTTATTCGTCCATATGATTAACGTACATTACATCCATTGATTATCATTTTTTAAATATCACAGTTTTGTAATGAGGTTTCTCTTGTGATGCGGAATCTATATTGGTATCATCTTTTTGTCTAATAACAAACAACTTTTTAAACTAAAATTTTTAAGTGATTAAATTAAAGAGAAAAAATGTTTTTAAAATTTCAACTGACACGGGCGGGATTCGAACCCGCGACCTCTGCCGATCCGTGGCAACGCTCTTCCCTCCGAGCCACCGTGTCCTATACGCATCAGTTGAAATTTTAAATCTGTATTATCTTTTCTTTACGAAGTTACATATATTTTGGCATCGGCGCCATCTATTATCCCTATTAACTTTTTAACAAAAATATTGTAAACGTAATCACTTACAGGTAACCCTTGAAGAAAGCTCCTCAATTGCCTTAACTCACCTGCATTCTCTTAGCGAACTTTGAAGAAAGGATTACCTTTCCAGCAAAAGCATGAGTAGAAGAGGAAATATAGGACCTTACTCAAATCGATCAACTTACTCAACACATAAAATGTCTCCAGTTCCAGGCGATATTCATGAGGCAATGGTATTGGGTCGGATGAAGTGTTCCATTCATACAACAGAATAAGCCGTCTTGGCTCTATAACGGGGTATCCATTAACATCAATGAAATGAAATAATTATCCATCGAAATAAGCATATACATTTGCTTAGCGATGGTCACTTTGTAATCTACCACCGTAACGTAATTATGTTTTTTAACGGAAAAAAAACAGGGGAAAGAAACTACGTAGAAATCCTGATTTTTTGGTCAATATTTTTTATGATGATACAAAATAAAAATATTTTTTTTTCAAGAAATGGCGCCTGTAACATATTAATTTATAATATAACTATTTTTTTAAAGTTTTTCTTTAATACACTCCATAAACCTGTTAAAAGGCAAGCTTTTCACATTTACTGGGATATTTTGTTGTAGAATACACCACCCCATAAACGGCTTAACAATCAAAAAAAAAAAAAACTTCAAAGTCAATAGTAGCAGAAAATATTCAACCCCTACAAAAGTTTGCATCATCAATCCGTCATTCGCAAAAGAAAACATCGGTTTCGATAAAAAAATCCACATGCAGACAGTGTTTTGTACGTTTTGAGATACGGCGTAGAACTTAAAACCCGTTGGGAGTTTCACACAATCCCTTTGAAGGGATTCGCGGGTGTTAGTTGTTCTTCCATAACAGTTTTGCCGAGTTGAATACAAATTTGTTTTATGTTCCTTTCCTCCACCGATGTTGTGATTTAACGCCCGAATCGAAGCGCAAAAATAGCAGAAAATTATTAAATCATTTATCATAGTTCGGAGGGAACAAAAATAAATCCTGTAAATTATTTAAATGACGTGTATAAAATATTTATAAGTTACTACTTTAATACGTTTTATATATGTCTATTAAATCAAATACGTTTACATACGCAATTAATTAATAAAGTAAATAATATGTAGTTTTAATTTTAGGTACATTTCTATTGAATATGTTTATCGTTTAGAAGAGAAAGATACATAAATGGAATAAATAAATACATACATATAACAATATCCCATTAATTGCTCTGATCCCAAAATAAGTAGCTTAAGCATTTGTGTTATGGAATCAGAAACAACGAAGACAACACAAACACCTAGATCCTAAAAAATGGAGAAATAGTATTTTTCACATCCGACTGGAACTCGAACCCGGGACACCACAAAGCTGGCGACACAATGAAAACCGGTATGTACGCCAGTCGTCCACGGATGTCGTCATTACATAAGTATCTATCGTAGAATGTAGTAAAAAGAAAAAGCCAACCTCTACTACCTCTAGAATTCAATCTGAAAGAATTCATTCGGATATTTTTTATGATTCGATGTTTTAGACGAAGGGTAAAAAACTATATTTCAGTTTTTTAAAGTTTTTAAATACTTCATCAAAAATATATTTAGGAAACTTTATTATGTCAGTAATGTCATAGATAAAAGACAAATTGTATGACAAAACAATAAGTATACGTGTCAATAATAATAATTATTAATCGGATGACGTATTATTATATTTCTCACGTTCCGATGGCCTCGATGACAACTATCCCGTCCGCATATTGATATACATCGTGTTAACAATTATATTATTAATCTTCATTGAACCTTACTGCCATTGAATTAACGATGTAATTTGTAATAAACTTAATTAGGTTGTACACTAGTTTAATGCATAATTGACCCCAGCTGCTCAATGATAATATGTCACAATATACACTGTATAAAAATAATATTTACGTCTTACTTTTATGCTATTATATGTCAAATCATTATGAGAGCATGACGTATTAAGTAACATTTGAGACGACTGCAAAGAAAGGTTTTATGCTCAGTTGGGCAGAAAATCTGGCTCATTAACACATTGACGCGGAAGTAAGCATTTTGTTGGCGGTGCAATTACATTATGTACATGAAAATAAAAATACTTCAAGAAGAAAAAACATTTGACGATCTCCGTGGGCGAACGGTTTTCATGGTGTCGCCAGCTATGTGGTCTCGGGTTCGATTCCCGGTTGGGGCAATGTAGAAAATGCTTACATTGTCACGGATCTGGGCGTTTGTTGTAATTCCGTTGTTTCCGCTTCAATAATACGATAGATACGATCAGGTATTGACCTGATCGTATCTATCGTATTATTGTATATATGTGGTGTAGTCCCTACGTATGTTATTATTTATTTTATATTTGAAGATTGAACTTTTAATATGCTTTTATTTAAGCAGTTTTACCAGAATACCAGAGATCAGAAGCTCAGAATTTAACTTCTTAATGATTGGATTGACCTCTTATACACTCGTCTATATTTTTAATGGCAGCAACAGAATGTGTTAATTCTAGAAAATTTAATATTTAAGACAACACATCGTCTACAAGTGAACCGCAGACCAACTTATTTTAAAAGGGTTACCAGTCAACTAGGGTAAACAGTCAACTAGAAGTACACGTCACCTTCCTGTTTCGCAATACAATGCGGCGTTGTCACACACACACACACACACACACACACTCACGAGCATATCTTTTCTTTATCGAAACTTTATCGAGAGTTTATCGGTCGTCGACGCGTGTAACGATTTCTGTGCCAGATACTGGCACTGTATTTGTCCAATAAACATTGTACTGCGTTGCCTTTTGATGTTTTAATATTTACTGGCGAGCGATACCGATCGTCGAGTGCGCGACGAGTAGTTGTTTGTTCGAGAGCTTATTGGTACAAGTACACAGAAAGGGTTAATTGCACTTAGGCTCGCCTTTTTATTTATCGATATAATAACCGCCGTTTCCCTTCACTAACTAGCTTATATAAAGGGAAGTTTCGAGTGCCAACCCTAACACAGTCATTAAATTTGCATAGATATTAGGGTTGGCGTAGTATCATAATTTCTTCGAATGGATATGTTAAGTACTATTGAATAATTATATTTACTTCTGTATAAATATTTTTATAATTATTTTATTTATATTTCTGTATAAATATAATATACATATTTGAGTATATTTAAAAGTTAAGTCAACACTTTTTGAATATTTAGAACTTATCCTAATAATAAAATAAGAACTCTGCAATCTTAATTAAAATTTAAGGAATTTGATATAAGTGAAAGAGGCATGTAAGAATCGTGGCACTAGGCGATCTATTCTTTCTGCCTACACTGTCGAGTCTACACTGCCAACCACTCGGCTATCGTGACCTAAATGAATAAAAAAAATAATAATCAAAAGATAATGCACAATCATATAGCATTTCCTTTATAACTCTTCATTCGCAGGATCTTTCCAAATAACAAAACTAACTAACAATTCTTCTGAAAAGATACATCACAAATTCAGTATAACGTTGAATAAAGTCTACATTCGCTTTATACGCTCAAAGGATGTGTATTCTTTATAGAATACCAATAATGCAGCCTTACAGGAGGCTTTGTGTCCCATTGTACGCATACGTGCACACGCTGTATGTATAACTTTAACCAAGTAAGAGAGAGAAGTTATAAATTATTTTGAAAGTTCGTGATTTTGTTTTTTTTTTAAGAAGACTAGTAATACTTTAAAAAGAATAATTAATAATATTTCTATTAAACACTAACTGTAAGCTATGATGGGTATCAGAAGTAGCTCACGATATTATACAAAAGGTGTTGTACTATTAACGGTTAAATTTAATTTATTGGAGATAATATCGATAAAAGAAATTTGCAGAACATTGTTTTTCGTGCGCGGTACCGTTTGATAATTAAAATATTCGTTATGTACCACCCACGAAATAAACAATTTACATTCTGAAACTACGGAAAATACAAAATTGGCCCTTTGTCGCAGCGTATTTAAAAATATATTGTGTCGTTAGCTTCAACTAGGCAAACAGACTGGCGATCGTAGAACTAGACACCTTTTGTCTAAGACGCTGCTGTCAGTCATCAGTCTGTTAAATTCTGGTCTGGTATTTTTCGAGACGATTATCCTGCCATATGTAAGAATGTTATGGTATTTCGTAGGCACCCCTTAGTCACCTCTTCCAATATCGACGGGATAATAGAGGTGGTATATTCTAACGCCGTAATTACACGGCAATATTAATAATGTTTAGTTCTTTGTAATAATGTTTTATAGATATCATTTACTAGTGTATACTGTCGAAACTTAATTGTCTTATTTATTTAAGTTGAACTAAAATTCGCTTTTAATAATTTCACAATTTATTGATTTATCTTTTTAATATTTGACTGATTACGCCCTTATGGCAACATTAAAAAAAAGTATTCAAAAATTTGATAAAGGAATTATCGTTAAAAACAGGCTGCAATAAGCACGAAAAATAAATAAAAAATGAAACATAATTTATTTATTTATTATAATACACATAACAGACTAAGACAATTACATGATAAAATTAAAATTCAAAGGTATTGAACGGTCGTTGTCCAAACTATGTGTATAGATTTAAAACAAGGGCACAGTATTTTCTTTCTTACACTACTACTTCTACTACTTCCTACAATACTATGCATGTAATCAACCACACTATTTACGGCTTATAAAAAACATTTATTCCAAATGGAAACAACGCAACAAATATGTTTTCATCATGTACAGAGTCGTTTGGAAATACCGTTCTTCCTTGGTCTCATTTTATATATGACTGAAAAAAATACGTAGAATATTCTCGAATGAACAAAAAATCTCTTGTTCTCTCACGCCTCGGTTTATATTCGCGACACGTAAATATTTTATTAGCGTATTATAAAACGTATCAGCCGAGCTCCGAGCGTCGGGGATTCAAAAAAAAAATCTGCTCAGCTAAATGTTTACTACATTTACAGATACACGGAAGGAAATCGCTATGAATGCTGATTAAAAAAATAACTTCACGCTATTCCCAATACGGGGGTAGACAGAGGTCTAGTCTAGACAATTAAGTCCCGTCGACCCACCTTCCACCAAAGATATTTTCGGGACAAGGTGTGAGGTGGTGAGCCCGTCGCAGTCTTTTGTCCAAGCCAACGATGTAATTCCTGAGGATCGAACTCGGGTCTCTGGACTCAAAATTCCGACCACTCAACCACTCGGCTATAGTGAATGCTGAATGTATTCATGAAAACTTTACTATCGTGGACTTTGTTACTCGCAAATGCCAGAAGTCCCAATAACCTTGTTTTACATCAACGGCATCTAAAAGGGCATTTCAGACGTGCATAGGCTAAGCTAGTGAGCTCTGTGAGTGCCAAGTATCTTATACGGTTTGTTTTTATTACAAACTAGCTTTTCAGTGCGGCTTCGGTCGCGTTAATGTCGTTAATAATCTGTCCATAGGGGATCTTAAAACTAAGCTAATTTTTTAACAAATATAATGGACTACAAATAAAAAAGTGAAATATTGACTATCAAAGGAAAATTTTTGATTCTTTGGGTATAATAAGTCATATACATATTTTTTTGGGTATAATAATGTATATTGCATTTTTGTAGAGATTTCTAATCGAAAAACATTTTTTTTCGAAAGCGTTTTGAAACGTTCATTCATTCATTTTGTCTTTTTACCTTATTGACAAGTTCATTTATAACATATGGCATCTGTAGTAACCATTTACTGGCTGGTAACTTATTAACGTTGACGTTCATACAAATTAAAAAAAACAAATTATCATCGAGCTCCACACAGTCAGCTGTGAACTATAACAATCGATCGGAAGATTTATACATCGGGTGCCCCTATTACATAACTGCACGCTCCGTATATCGATCGCTCACTCATTCCGTTCGACAGATGGCCGCCCCAATCAGCGGTAATGAGATCCCCCGGCATTGTGTGCCTGTGTGATTGGGAACACTTATTGACGACAAATGGCGCGACGTTTACGGTTAGGCCCCCTGAAAGTTTCGGTGTAGGATACAAAAAAAATAATTTAGATTTTAAATTAAAATTTATTAAATATGCTTAGGCATAGTTCCTATAAGTCATGACAGCCGAGTGTTTGGGTGATTGGAATTCCGGACCCGAGTTGCAGGAGGCAGGCTCGATCACTTAGTTTTTTTAAGACTTATGTACTATTTATTGCTGGCTAGGACCTAAGGACGGCGGCACGCTCGCCACCTGTCACCTTGTCGCAAAATAATCTCTGAAGAAATATGGGCCGAAAGGATCAAATTGTCTAGACCTTTGGCTACACTTAACCCTAATGGGAAATGCGTGAAGGCATGGTTCTTAGGAAGGAGTTAGTCAAGAAACTGCGCTGGTTTATAAGACTTAAAGAAGTTCCTGTCTCCTTTTAGAGCCAATCTTAGGTCTAGAATTAGGTCATAACAATGAATCATCGAGGCTGTATCAATCAAGAGTAGTTTCAAGTTGGTAGGATAAAATAAAGTAGTTTTAACTCCAGTTTCAAGGTTTGACATAACCTAATAAACATTGCAAGCGAGATAAAAGTAGATAGAAATAAAGAAAAAGTAGATTGTAACAAAATAAAAGCCAATTGAAAAAAAAATTATGAGCATAAATCTAAAGATGAATTATAGTTAGACTGAGTTTACGGAATAAATTATTATTAGAACCACAACATGCTTGAACAGCTTCAAACAGTTTTTATATAAAACCCCTTTCTCTAGATCTATTACTGTATTTGTTTTTCTTGAAAGCACAGGGAATGAAGTGAACTACATTAATCATAGTGATTGATTCCTGACCTCTAAACACAAGTTAATCCGGCTGAGTCTTAAATAAATTCCTCCATTTATATATTTGCTGATGAAAATTGGCCACAAAAAAAGAAAACAACAATCCATTGTATTTTTTTTGCTTTATTTTCAATCTATACCTACTACTATTATTTGGAGGTAAAGTAGTTTGAGTAAAATATAATCTCGGGAACGGAAAAAAGGGAGAAAGAGCCACAATTTTGTAAATTTGTAGCAGAGGTGACATTTATTAATGCTTTAAAGCCAAAATTATCGCGATATATAATTTCAACTACTTGCATTTTCAATTATTTTTTTTAGTCGCGACTATGGCACGCATCTCAAATGTCTTGTGTGCTATTAAGTTTTTTCAGATCAAACAGTAATACGGTAATGTATTAGTTTAGGATTAGAGTATAATACTCTAATGCCGATAGCATACGAAAGTTGCATTTGTTTATCGTTACTATAATTTTAAAGTATATTATTGTACTACTATTTGATCTGAAAAAATTTAACAATATATCATATTCTTTGACAAAGTCGCAGGGCGTTATCCTATCAATTGACATTTATATCCGCCATTTTTCTCGCGTGACGCGCGGGCTCTACGATCCGGGACAATTTTTCCCGCCTTTTTGCCGGTCAACGGGCAAACATTTTTCACTGAAGGTCGTTTGATCGACAGCCCGTATGGATAATTGATCTGTGTATGAAAAAATGGTCATAGGTCACCCGCACTAAAACTAATGCATGAGCAACGGACATATTTCTAAATTTATAATTATAAATTTCTAAATTCTGTGTTATATTTACTAATAATATATATTTTTCTTCACTTTCATGTCTAATTAACTTTATGTGTGATCTATTTTGAAAAGAAACACAACCAGTAGAAACTCAAAGTTCCATTCAACACACATCAACCGTATTAGGAAACAAAGAATAGCGTAGTTAAATAAAATTGTGTTTGCTGTGCCAACAAGACCTCCGAAATTTGATCATAAGAAAAAAGTAAAAATAATCAATCCAGGCGCTAACCGCATTTTTAAAGGATTTCCAAGAGAAGCTGTTTATTGCTTATTTATATAAACATATGTAAACACGTAATACTTCGTGATTATAAATAGTTATCGTATAAATAGTAACGCGAAGCACTATCTTAAAGTGTAAATGGATCTATAATACCATACGCTTATCTAAACTTCTTCTTTAATTATAATATCTCCCCGTCTATAAAATAGAACCTATTGTCTGTAAGAGTAAAAGAACCCAATACAATTCGTTCATTTTTTAGATGCCCTTGATATGTAGTTTGGTCTAACAACTCTCTAAGAGAAAACGAAACGAACGGTATCAAAAATTAATAACAATTACGTATCAACATGGCAACTCATTTTCTATATAGAATCTGGAGCATCGTTCACGCAACAGAATTGATTTCGTGTCCGAATGCTATCTGATTTATTTTGAAAGGTCGCTATTGTCTTGGGCTTCGATTTCTTTAACCGTACAGCAGAAAGTCTGGTATTATATTTCGGTGTTGCTTTGTAATAATCGTACAGTTAAATGCTTTATAATTGTATTGTGAGGTTGACAAATAGCGAATGACTGTTGTAGTCTTGTCGTGCGAGTTGAAATTATTATTATTATATCATATATTATTATTCACTAACAATACCGCAGGAATTTCGTTATTCCGTGGCAAAATTTCTTGTTTTCTTTCGTTTTTTGTGGCGAACGAGGCGAATTCGACGAATCATTATTGTGAGAGAGGCCTAAGTTTATAAAAAGCCCCACTGCGTTGTATAATATTTTTTAAATTTTGTTTTTCACCCTCACGAGTACTCCCAATACTGGTTAGACAATTAAGTCCTTTCGATCCATCTTTCACCAAAGCCTAATTGGGAAAATTTGACAGGTGGTGAGCCCAAAACCGTCTTATTGTCCAATGTAACTGTGCAATATACATACATACGTAGATAATAATTATTAAATAAATATTTACTACATAAATCGTCTATAACTCGAGTACACATTTCATTTCCATTACACAAATGTTTGCCTCTTGTAGGATTCGAACCACCAACCCTTAGCTTCGAAGGCAAAGTCTACCTAGTATTGGGAAAATGCGTGAACATTAAAAAAATCCAACAATCTTTGTTAATTTAGTTAGATATATTTGTCGAAGCTCGTGGGTAGCGCGCATAAAACTTACACGTCCCATACAAGGACAACAAAAGCTCCATCAGCTTAAAGTCGCGTCAAATTTTCAACGCCGCGACAATATCGCGACCACAATCGGCTACCCTCATTCTGTCACTGCTCACCCTCCGACAAAACATACAATAACAATTCACACAACGAGACAAGTAGAAATGCGAGCTTATTAAACCGTAAAAAGTAATAATGGGGAGTCGAAAGTCAACAATGGACGAACCCGAACGGCAAATGCACGGCCGATATCAACAGCCCGCCATTTTCGATCGCACCCGTCTAATCTCACCCTAGCATTTTTTTTATTATTCAGTGTGTCACGCAAGCCATGTGCAACTCTTATTACGTCATCAATAAACACCTTTAGAATACATAGATAGGGTCGCCATCACATACACTGCTTTGATCCCAAAGCGTCGTGTGTTATGGAATGAAAAACCAGTTTACCATATACATCCAGGACAATGTGGGAAAAGTGGGTTTCTACATTGTCCTCTCCGAAAATCGAAGCTAAGAATAGGCAAGATCATGAGAACTGATGTTGGCACTCGTCCACGTAGGTTATCAATATATAAGTCAAATAATAATTTTTGTACAAATTTTTATCTCGTTTTACGCGAATTCAAAGTACGGGGTTATTGCTCAGCTAATAAAAATTCGGTGTAATGTGTTGATAGTTAAAGATTTTAATAATCTGAACGTTAGTTTTGAAGATTCCCCTTAAGAATTTATTAGAATAATTTATCTCTTTACAGCTAACTGGCTAAACCCCTCACCACTGAGTTTGTTGTTGAAATGAGGAAAAATGTTGATCAGTCACTGTACCAAGAAAATAAAAATAAATAAATATCTTCACGCAATTCCCAATACGACAGACAATGAGAGTCTCTTCGACCCACTTTCCACCGAAGATTTTTGGTACAACGTGACAGGTGGTGAGCCCGTCGCTGTTTTTATGCCCAAGCCAACGACATGAATTGTACATAGGTTTTGAAAAAACCGATTGGTACGAGCCTGCCACCTGGGGATCGACCTCGGGTCTCTCGACTCGAATTCCGAACACCCAAGCACTCGGCTATCGTGAATTTAACAATGCAAACAATATCATAATATTATTTTGCAAAAGTAAAAGTTATTTTCGCTATTACCATGGCAATATATAAAACAAATTACATTAATGCTGTATTTTTATGAAATTTTAATTTTATCTGTGGATAAATGACTTTCAAGAGCGTACGCTTTAGCTATAAAGATTAATTGCAAGCGCATAAAGTAAACACAAAGATATTACCATGTTTACGGACAGTTGAAGCAATAACCTACATCTAGATTGCCGGTATCTTGTTTTCGCTTAATCAAATCAATGCAACGTATTATAACTGGTCAGCAATCCGGTACTGATAATGACAGGGGAGATACGCGATATAATAATCAGGAGAAATACGCGATATAATAATAATATCTTACTTCAATGACCACTGATCACAAACATAGAGACATAACAACCTGTACAGTTCAGTGCTGAATATAGCCTGTTGCTGATGAAGACACGATAGCCTAGTGGTTGGGTGATCGGAATTCGAGTCAAAAGACACGAGTTCGATCCCCAAGGCTCGTACCAATGGGTTTTTCAAAAAAAACTTAAGATTTATATCGTTGGCTTGGACATAAAGATGGCGACTGGCTCACTACCAGTCACGTTGTCCCAAAAATATCTTCGGTAGAAAGTGGGTAGAAAGGTTTCATTTGTTTAGACCTCTGTCCACCCTGTATTGAGAATGGCATGAAAATGTTTTATTTAATATAGCCCCCTACCGTGGTAGGATTTGCCTTGATCGACATACTCGACAAGCGGATTGGCCATCTCAGGACCGTCACCGATCACCATTTTTTGGTCTGAATTTTTTTCGAGATGGTTATTCCGCCATTTGCCAACCGACGAGAAGAAAGGAGGTGGCGTATTCTTAAGCCAATGTGATGAAGATTAATGTTTGTACTCGAGTCTAGTCAATCAGTATACATATAAACATCCATGTTTATATGTATATGTGTATGAATATTTATCTATCTAAGGATGTATATAAATTAGCGTTAGCTTAGACACTAAGACTAAAAAAACGTTAATACTATCTATAACGTTATCCCAAATGAGTTTCGGTTAAAGATCGGTGAAAAGGAGGGTCCAAACGTCTTTATTGTCTAGACCCCAGTCTACTCCAGTAGTTAGAAAATGTGTGAAGATATTAAATAAAATCAGATAAATCAAATTCTATATCTATGTTGCTACCCTACGGATAGTAATATTTTTGATACGCTGTGTGGAATTTTTAATAAAAAGGGACTACAATAGAAGCGAAGTGCATCCAATAAAAAAAATAACATCAAAATAAATTCACAATTGGCGAATACATCGCGTATCTAAAATATTTATACTTATTATAGAGTTATGCAAAGTCAGCTACAAGGACTGTAGGAATTATAAGGAATTAACGAAATCGAGCATGTTTTATTTTTTAAATTGGATAATGTTATCTCATGTACGAGCCATGTTTCGGCTATTGAACACAAAGTTCTTCGACCCCGGCGTATGTGCGCTCCACATTCAATTAAATATTCAATCGTAAGCCTCTGCGCCCCGCTGCTGTGGGCATTATATAGCCGCGCGATTAATTTCTGGTTCCGTACCTCCGAATTATAGAATGCTTCGTTACTTCTTGAGAGGCATAGGTTAAGTTACATTACAGAGACTCGCACTGTGAAATATGAATTACGAGTTGATCTATTAAAATCGATACGCGTAACTTTGATGCGATTATTTTGTTTTATACATCGTACGTATAAACATCCATAACTAGAGTACAAATATTAATTTTAATTACACAAATGTTTGTCTTTAGCGGGATTCGAACCTATAAACCTAAGGCAGGGCAACCATCATCTCTACTATCAGGTCGTTAATAGCACTTTTTTTTAATTTCGGAAAAGTAGGATGAGACACTTGGTAGACCGATTGGCTAAACTGAGGTGCGGGTTCGAAAACCCCTAGAGGAAAACATTTATTTGCCATAATATAGACATTAAGGCGGCGAAAAAGGTAAGACGGCGACGTCACGTTGTCCCAAATATATGTTTCGGTAAATACAAAATATAAGTGGTTCGAAAATACTTAACTATCAAGAATTTTGTATTTGGGAAAATATTATATCATCCCAGTATTTGGAAACAATTGGTAATAATTTAAATAATAATTGGTAAAGTTAATAATTGGCAAAGACAGTTCATTCATATTTTAATCATTTTAAGACATCTCAGACCCATTTCAATGTAGTTACTTCTGTTGATTACATACTTTATAACTATATTTTTTCTCTAATGGAAGTCAGTATTTTGTAAAGGCTAAAGGCAAAGGAAGTTAAATTTTAATCTCAAGATATTAGACGTCCATTCTTTACTATAGCATAGCTGTTTAATTAAAGTAGGTAGACACAAAGGATGATTAACATTTTCGTGGGCACCCCGAATTTAAATATAAGGATATAAAGAAGATGAAAAGAGGCGTTCTTTTGGACACTATTAAAATGCTTAATTACTTGACGGCATATAAAGGTGCTGTTGTACGATAAAGATATCTCCTGTAAGGACGGTCTTCCATAATTCCCATGCTTGGCAAGCGGATTGGCGAACGCAGCAACGGAAACCACGCACCTTAAACGCTGCTGCCTGTTATCAGTCTGTTGTATGATGTTTGTGTCATTTCCCATTAATTTTTGATCTTTAATAAACAACAAATTTACTTTGCGGTTATTAATTAATGATATGTTGTCAAAAAGTCACGATCGCCGAGTGGTAGGGTGGTCGGAATTGAGAATCGAGAGACCCGTGCTCGATCCCCAGATGGCAGACTCGTACCATCGTGTTTTTTCAAAAACTTATTTACGAATTATATCATTGGCTTGAACACTGAGACGGCACCGGGCTCACCACCTGTCACATTGTCCCAAAAATATCTTCGGTGGAAGGTGGGTCGAAACGACTAAATTGTCCAGACTTCCTTCTAACCCTGTATTGGGAATGGCGTGAAGATATTTATTTATTTATTTAAATATTGGTGTTAGTATAAAATTATGAAACAATAAATGGCACCACCCTGTTGTCTCTGTCTTTAACTATCCTGTGAACGTATTCTCAACATCATACTGCCCTGTCATTATACAGAGAGATCGAATGATGAATTAAAAGTAATTACAAGCTGTATCTCGAACTTAAATTGAGGGCAATTTTTAAGCGCATAAAACGCATATTTAATTCCTTCGTGAATGCGCGAATACTAAAGGGCAAACGTTGAACAACATATGAACATACATATCTATATACATAACATAGCGGCCTGTTAAAGTATCTCGGTCTGCGGGTCGTCGACCTCTCCTGTACGGCAGGATTTGTTATAATCGCCGAGCATGACAAGTGGATTAGTAATGTTAGTACAAGACATCTAATGCCTTAGAAGCTGACCTTCACCGGTGTGCAAAATTTTGGTCTGGTGTATTTCGAGAACATTCCGCAGCTTTTACAGCAATACCACACAGAAAAGCTCTAATACATTTGATTGTAGGATATGTTTGTTAGATTTATTCATTCAAATTCATCAGAATTATAAATCCCCTGTTGAATAGACTTCAAACATAGAGAAGAAATCTGTAACACGGGTTTTTCTTATATTAAATGTGTGATATGATAAAATAGATTTGAAGTGTGAAACATACAATATTCCGTTTTGGTAAGTGAGTAGGCGTCAGAGTTAAACTCGTTAGTCAGGTTGTTGACAAAACAATGACAGTAAAAACTTAACCGGATACAGCATTTCGCCAATTAGTCACTGTTTTTATGCAAAAAAGGCCAGAGTGTGTTTTAAGAACAAAAAATATTTAAGATTAAATAAGTAAAACTAATTTATTCCAGATTAATCTGGTTTTTAAGTGGTTGAGACATGATTAAAATATTAATCATGTTTAAAAAAAGTACATAGGGACAACATAAATAAATAAATATCTTCACGCAATTCCTAATATAGGGGAAGACTGAGGTCTAGTAGAGACATTTAAGTCCCTTCGACCCACCTTCCACTGAAGACTCTTTCGGGACTACATGACATGTGGTGAGCCCGTCGCCGCCTTTATGTCCAAGCCAACGACATAATATATAGTACATAGGTTTTGAAAACCCATTGGTACGAGCCTTCCACCTGGGCATCGAACTCGGGTCTCTCGACTCGATTTCGACCTCCCAACCACTCGGCTCGTGACGTTAGGACATATTAATAGGTTATAGGGACAACATCTGATCTTAAAGTAAGCAGCTTTAGCACATGTAATATGGAATCAGAAACAACGAAGTTACCACAAACACCAAGACCTGAGACAATGCAGAAAAAGTGTTTTCTACATTGTCGCGACCGGCAATCGAACCCGGGCCGTCAGAGCTGGCGACACCTTGAGTGGCGTACGTATCCGTACGCCACTCGTCCACGGAGGTCGTCATGTTTGTAATTGAGAAAGATAAGCGGCAGCTTTTGATTTTACATGAGCATGTGAGCGGGCTCGACTGTGCACCACGGCCTCGTAACGCGCCGAGTTCCGCTCCTTAGCACGTGAAAGCGCCCCAACCCCCACCTCCATATATTAAAATAACGAACTGCTGTAAGTATAGCTAATTGAATGACAATTCTGAAAATTAAAACCTTTATAAGTCTATAAGTCTACCTTTATAGGTCTAATTCTCAGATTTTATGAGCTTATAACAATCAGATCGAAGATGGGCAGCAAAGTCTGAGGTGCGAGTGGTCTGGTACTGAGATCGCCAATCCGCTTGCCAAATAGTCTTCCTATGGGAGAGGTCTATATTCTGCAGTGGACTTTAACAGGCCGATATGTATGTATGTATAAGTTTATATTACGTCACTCTACACAATAAGGTCGTAATGATCGAAATCGTATCGTTTCCGTGATCTATAAGTTACCTTCGTCGGGTACCTGCGTTTGATTGACAGCATTCTCCGAACGTGAATGGGTCGAGGTAACATTCAATAATCGGCAACCGGTCTATATGTAATGACGACCTCCGTGGACGAGTGGCGTAAACACTGGTTTTCAAGGTGTGGCCATCTCGAGGTCCTGGGTTCGATTCCCGGTCGGGTCAATGTAGAAAAACCACTTTTTCTTCATTTTCTCGGGTCTGGGTGTTTGTGGTGCCTTCGTTGTTTCCGATACCCATACCTCAAGTGCTTCAGCATCTTACATTGGGATCGGAGCAATGTATGCGATGTTGTCCCTATCTATATATGTGTTTATTTATTTATTTATTTATTTATATCGATTCGATCAGAGATGAGGACGATTATCGATACCTACCTGTGTATTTATCAGACCCTTGATAGTTACCAGCATTTTTGGCGCGTATGAGTTTGGACATTTCGGCTTGGGATCCGAAATAAATAATAATAATTTAACTATATAATAACTAATTAATAAATTTATGGTAAAAATTTAAAACAAAGATTGAGAAGCATCTGAATTCCATGATTAGGGCTGGAAAAATTTGTCTTTTATTAAGTATTTTAAAATAAATAAATATCTTCACGCAATTCTTCAATCTTTTAAAAAACTGACGCTTTTCAAACCACGTAACATATTCCTTTGCATTATAGTTAAGAACGAAAAAAAAGTAACCCTTCAAACGACAAAATAATCAAGTTTAAAGTTACCAGCTTCGGATTACTTACGGATATACAGACACAGACGCTAAATTTATGACACACACATTTTGCGTCAGGGGTTACAAAAGTGTCAGAGTGTGATATATAAACGATGTTTAAAAATAGAAACTGCGTATGAGGAACCACTGGGCGATTAAAACCATAGCGAATCTTTAGGTCTTTTTAAGTATTACGTGCATACATATATACTATCACGCCTGTTTCCCGTATGGGTAGGCAGAGACCACTTCTTTCCACTTGCTACGATCCTTACATACTTGTATCGCTTCGTCCACTTTCATTATTCCCTTCATACATTCTCTTCCATGTAGGATACTCTTGACCTGGCCTATTTTCAGAACGTCCTTGATTTGGTCTCGAAACTTCCGCCTAGGTCTTCCCCTTCTTACACTTTCATTCACACTCGCCTTATACACTGTTAAACGCCTTATGTTACTGTAAAAATAAAAATACATTGTTTAACATGACCATCAAGAACAAAAAAAAAAAGTTTTTTTAATAACTGCCAGATGGAACTTTAAAACATACGCCCATTTTTTATACATATCAATACACTTTGATAACATCGTAATATGAGTGAGCTCTGGAATTTTTATTAAATTATTTTACGGCCATAAAGTCGCCCGTTTTATAGATATCGTTGAATAAAACGCCGGTCGGTCGCTCACGAATTACAAAATTTTACGACTAACATTAAATTTAATTTCATAAGTTTGAAAAAAGAATTTCTTAAATCAAACGGTTAATTTGTTAATTACGAATGTGAAGACACCACGCCTGGGGTCAATGATAGTTAATAGTTACTTTTTCAATTAAGGCAATCGAAAATTTTCAACACGTCCCGGCCACCGTTTTACTGTTTTAAGACAAGTAACACAGACGATTCTTCATTAATGAAATAGTTGGGAGCTTTCGCCGGAAAGGGACCAATCACAATATTTCGAAACACATTCGGTTCACATAAGCATGTCGGCACAGACACAAGCGGAAGCGGATAAGATATATAAATAAAAAAAATATCTTCACGCAATTCCCAATACAGGGGTAGGCAGAGGTCTAGTCTAGACAATTAAGTCCCTTTGACCCACCTTCCACCAAAGATGTTTTCGGGACGACGGGCTCACCGCCGCCGTCTTTATATCCAAGCCAAAGATATAATTCGTACATAAGTTTTTTTGAAAAATCCTTTGGTACGAGCCGAAATTTCGCTGACGAGTGTGAAATTTATTTATAATTTTATTCTTCATTGAACCTTACCATTACTTATATTGCTAAGAGCGTTTTCTAACTGTCGACCTTAGGGAGTGATAAAACGAGAAATTTATGTGATTCACAATTTGCACCAATCTGTAGAGCATAACCATCGCACGGGTATGACAACAGAGCAGAACCTAAATGTCAACATCTTTCTGTCGTATTATCGTAGATATTGCGACATCCAGGTTTTATCTTACTTGGAGTTTTATATATACACACCTAAATTTTCATAATGATTCATTCCTTTCATTAATGAAAACCGTATAAAAATCTGTTCAGTTGTTTTTGAGTTTATCGCATTCAGACATAGAATATATGAATAGTGTATAGCGTTATTTTTTTTTAATTCTCTCGACGTTACGAGTGCTTTACAGCATCGGTAGTCAAGGGTAAAATTTGTACTGGTGAATGTTGTTTTATTTAAATGTGTAATATTCGCATAAATACAAGAAATGATAAATATATAAAAATAAGTCACTATAGCCGAGTGGTTGGGTGATCCGAATTTTAAGTCAAGAGACCCGAGTTCGAACCCCAAGTGGCAGGCTCGTACCACAGGGTTTTTTAAAAAAACTTACGTACGAATTATGTCGTGCTTTGGACATAAAGACGGCGACGGGCTCACCACCTGTCACGTTGTCCCGAAAATATCTTCGGTGGAAGGTGAGTCGAAGGGACTTAATTATCTAGACTAGACCACTGTCTACCCCTGTATTGGAAATTGCGTGAAGTCTATTAAAAATACTGTCCAGTTTCCGCTATTCATACCTCTCTACGTGTAACACAATGTTGAGCTTAATTCCCGCAATCAAACACGCCATCAAGCGGGCTATAATTAAGACTTTTAATAACACCGGGGCAGCGAGACTATAAAAATCATTATGCTAATTATTGTACAAGGGACCTCTATTATTTTGGAGCAATCATTCTACCCGTAGGAAGATTTATGAGGGAAGTATAAAAGCTTACGTATGTTTTTTACAACTGCGTAGCTGAGCGATTGACGTACCAATTATAATTTACCCAGGGTTCAAATAAATTTACTTTTTTTTTGGAATACAATGGATAAATGATCATGTGTGCGCCATGTGGAAAGATTTCAACGCCTTTATACCTTTAGAGGCAAATAAGGGTTAAGGCGACCTTTAAAATATCAATAACTACCGATACGATACGAACGTCGCGAAAATACATGAACAAAATCGGGACGCCAGTGACGGCCAGCAAGTCTTGTGTGTGTGTGTCAATGTGTGTCAACGAGGTGTTGGGACTGCCTTCGCTATCTGTGATTTGAATATAGCATTTTTAAGACTTTTAACGTAAGACGCCTCTTGCGTCACTTATGGAAAGAAAAGGGGACAATTATTATACAACAGTAGACATAATAACAGAAAGACATATATTCCGACTGTTCAGATAGTCACAAATTACAGTACAGATGAATAAACAAAACACAAAATTATTACGAATAAGAATAAATTGGTGGAAGCACTTAATTGTCAAAACCTCTGTCTACCCTTGTATTTGGTAAAGGCGAGAAGATATATTTTTAGTAACATTAAAAAGAATATAGTAAAAAATCAAAAGAAAATCAATAAACAAGAGGGCATAATAGTAGCGAGACAAAGTTCTGAAATAAACAGATTTGACAAAGGCGCCGACAAAATATTAGTCCCGCAGACTGTGCTGACTCCTTTTCGTGGTCACAATCCAATATAACTTGTTACATGGATAAAATTTATCTGACTCATGACTCGTACTTGTTTTGTAACTGTTAATAAACTTTGTTTTAGGTGCCTTTTCTATCAAATATATCTTATTACTATAAAGCAGTTTGTCAAATTTATCTAGGTAAATGTCAGCTCCGTGAATTCCTTTACACAGAAAAATAAAGATATAAAAGGGTCTTTTTCTTGGGGTAATTTTTCAGAGTTTTTTCTGTTGTGATTAATTTAATAGAATAAAACAATTTACTTATTTACCACGTTTGTTAATTAGCAAGAACCATGTGAAGTTTGGACACTGTCAACACTGTCAAGTCATTAAATCTGATTCACAGTTGCCAAGACAGTCAACGCTTAAATTTTTAGTGATTGCAGAAAATTTTGGACAGTCATTTATCCAGAAGAAAGTAACTTCCAGACTCTGTTTTAAAATCTTTGAAAGTCAATCCGCATCCCAACCGATATAACCACTAGCTGCTGATAAGGAGAATAACCCATGCGTGTACAATAGGTAGAGTTATAAAGTTTTTTTATTTATATCCTGCAGTGAATGCACTTATTGTAATATGACGGCTGGTTGCACATCTGCTAGATTTCAGTGATTACGCGTCTGTAGGGAAGTAACTAGGTCGTTATAATATAAACTTCACTATACCTATTAATAAGAAGTACCTGAGTGACGTCACAATCTTCGCTTATCGTCGATAGATGGCGTTATAATAAATTTTCACATAATTTCTTCTTAAGTACAAGAATTTTCTTAGTATGTCATTATTTTTGATTAGTTTTTGACAAATTTAAGATAAAAGATAAAAAGTATACTATACCGTATCATATAAGATATCACGACTTGATTTCTTAGAAGAACGTTAATAATACTTCCATATTAGAAGATATAATGTTGACTAGTTGTGAAATTACGGCGTAGCGGATACGGTACCAGACATCTAATCGTGATTATCCTAAGACAGAACAGTTACTTTCGCTTTTATTATCACTGTCAATTATTTTACGGTGTAAATATTAATTTTTTACGGTGTTCCCGGTTGTTAGCGATCAAAACTGACCGACGGACGACCGATGAAACATAGCATGTGGTGTGCCAGTATTTGCGTGTGTACCGTTGTGCGTGTTGGATGAATTTGGTTGCCATTGTAACAACTCGATGCTATATGTTTGATTGTATAAAATTACGGTTTTCCGTATTGGTTTTCTTTGTTCCAAAAATCTATGCGGGGTTTCAAAGATTTTTAGTTTTAAATGGTTTAGGTATCAATGTGCCTATTGCATATTGTACTTTGTTATATAAATAAATTTCATTTGATGTCTTGTTTTAATATAGCTTTAGAAATAATAACTTGTTATGATTTTTTTTGTTTTGTTTACATATTTTTATAATAAATACAAATAAATATATTCACGCAATTCCCAATACAGGGGTTGACATAGGTTTAGTCTCGACAGTTAAGTCCCTTTGACCCACCTTCCACTGAAGATATTTTCGAAACAACGTGACAGGTCACGATAGCCGAGTTGTTGGGTGGTCGGAATTTCGAGTCGAGAGACCCGAGTTCGATCCCTAGATGGCAGTACCAATGAGTTTTTAAAAACTTATGTACGAATTTCATCGTTGGCTTGGACATAAAGACGGCGACGGGCTCACCACTTGTCACGTTGTCCCGAAAATATCTTCGATGGAGGGTGGGTCATAGGGACTTAATTGTCTAGACTTGACCTCTGTCTACCCCTGTATTGGGAATTGCGTGAAGATATTTATATTTATTATTTATAAAGTGACAGGTGGTGGTGAGCCCGTCGCCATCTTTATGTCCAAGCCAACGGTATAATTCGTAGATAAGTTTTTGAAAAACCCATTGGTACGAGCCTGCCACCTGGGGATCGAACTCCGGTCTCCGATCTCGAAATTCCGACCAATCAACCCACTCGGCTATCGTAACTTTGTTTTCATATTATTTTTTTATTAGAACATAGTCACTTGACGGTAAGTGACTACCATAGTGTGTAAACAGTTGAAAATCATTTCATTAATATCATGATCGCTTGTATTATGTTCTAGTTAGTATATAAAAATATTTATTTAATGTTTTTGTTACACATATACGCGAGTGTGAAAGTGTCTTAATGATTACGTTAAGTTTGCAAGCAAATTCGTTCCTTTTCACTATAAGCGGTTGATAGGATTATCGTTTGGATGCAGTACATTCTAAGTTACCATAATACTTTTTTAATTATCAATTCCACGTTTCAAATTGAGAACATATCGCGCTACTTCTGACAATCTTCTTAATTACAGGGCAACCGCGCCGCGGGCACGACTTCTTTGTGAACTCGCTTAATGAATATTTAATATCAGACCATCCTTATGTAAATCTCGTTCCCATTCACTCGTCTCTCAATCGTACGGCGATTATTGAGTTTGAAATTAAATCATTCTGTTGTACAAGTGCATTCGTGTGTGATATTCATTGAAGCGCCGAGATTCTGTATTTGAATTTTGATTCGATAGTGACTTTTTTAAATGTTTTTTTTTATTGTCAACGGGCTGTATTTATTTGTATTATTGTAATTAGTATATTGTTTACTTTTTTGCTTTGTATATTTTGGTGTATTATTACGTATAAGTAATTGAATAAGTAACTGAAGCGCTGAGATTCTGTATTTGGTGAAAAAATGGTTATTCTTTTAAATCAACGCGCAAAAGTATAATATCGCACAAGCCAACACAGGTTTTGTAATTCATTTTTCATCTTTTATGTTTTGGAACATTATAGTTAAAGAGCTATTCAAACCATGTCTTCTATAAGAACTAGCTATGACATCTAAGGAGTTTTGACGTAGCGGATTTATTACCTATGTACAAATAATAAAGAAATAGTAAGTATGCATTTTATATTTTATGACCTATATCTCTGTAGTCGTATTCTATATATAATTCACGATAGCTGAGTGGTTGAGTGATTGGAATTGGAGTCATGAGATTTGAGGTCGATCCTCACTGTAACTCTTGAGTATTAATCCATGAGTGGCCCGTACCAAGGAGTTTTTCAAAAGTAATGTACGATTTAATTACCTTAGACATAAAGATGACTTCAGAAATACCTCGTGTCACGTTGTCCCAATAAAAGCTCCGCTGTAATGTAAGAAGAAAGGACTAAATTATCTAAACCTCTGCCTACTCCTGTTTAGGGAAACGAGTCTATATCCACTCATGTATAAAAATAAAGAAAGAAGTCTGTATCAAAAACACTCTGTAGTACCAATCTCACCTATTTACGATTCACACAACCGTATTCATCGTATATTTGTGATTTGTGCTAATAATAAAACGTATGGAAAACTATCACAAAGTAACAACTTCGTAACTGGGTCTCGGAGACCTTCGAAACCAATTGAAAGAGCTCGCACACAAAATATTTTCTTTGAGCTACCTATTGCCTATAAGAGTCAGTTTCGCTTGCAATACACGTAACGTGTGCCACATTGATAAGTAGGCGCTACGTGAGTGCGGTGTTTGCATTCTCGGTCTTACGGGTATGCTGATTGGCACACAGGTAGTTTGTTAAAGTTTGCAGCAAAGAAATATGTGCTTAATGCTTTTAGAATGAAAGACGAAGTTTGTGTCTATGAATTTTAATCCACTGCAAATGTTGCATACGTACATTTAATTTGGCAAGACTTGAAAATCGTTAAACTCTGAGGACACTTCAAAATGTTTAACAATGTTTGTTGGATTATGGTTGGTTGATTATAATAATGATGTCTTGTATTTACGCGTACTCTACACATTTAAAATAAAGCGATTATTAATTTATAAATAATCGCTTTATTTTAAATGTGTAGAGTTCGCATTTTTGTTTAGCTTTTTAAGCTTTTTTAACTTCCCGACGTTTCGGGTGCTTTACAGAGTCCGTGGTCACTGAGGACTGAGGTCTTGAGCGTCCCACTCACATTGTTTGCTTCGGTTACAGTGAACTTTTATTTATTAATAAAAATGCTTCAAAATGAATTAAAAAAGCGGTGAAATCCGTAAATAACCATTTTATTTTAAATGATGATAATAACTGTATTTTAATTATGCTAAATTAATTCAAATTATGTTTACGGACTTGAAAACCGCCATGTCTACTAATTTTATTTTAAATGATTGTAATATCTTTATTTAAATTATATTAATTAAATGAAATTATGTTTACGGAATTGATAACCGCAATATCTACTATATATGGCGGGATAGCAATTTCGTAAAATATCAGGTCAGACTTAAGGAGAACGATGACGACTAAGATGCGAGGTGTTTGGTACGGGATCGGCAATCCGCTTGCCAAGCTTAACTATCATGGCAAAATCTTCTTAGCGTAGAAGCCTATGTAATGTACTCTGAGAGCATTACAATAAAAACTTTTTTCAATAATTTTTTATTATTATATAAGAGATGAAAACTTGAAATTTTGAATTAATATTAACTTTGAATTATGTATTAATTTTTTTGATCGTAATCCGCTTGCCAAGCTTAACTATCAAGGCAAAATCTTCTTAGCGTAGAAGCCTATGTAATGTACTCTGAGAGCATTACAATAAAATATTTTTTCAATAATTTTTGATTATTATATAAGAGATGAAAACTTGAAATTTTGAATTAATATTAACTTTGAATTATGTATTAATTTTTTTGATCGTAATTTCGCGTCCTAACCATGCAAATAAATTTTATTAGTTGTGGCCAAAATTTTATAATTTAAGAACTTTATACACCACTTGTGGTAAGTTTTCTTTATTGGTTTACGCAATTCCCAATACAGGGGTAGACAGAGGTCTAGTCAAGACAATTAAGTCCTTTCAACCCACCTTCCAGATATTTTGGGACAACGTGACAGGTGGTGAGCACGTCGCCGTCTTTATGTCCATGCCAACGATATAAATCAAAAAAGAAAACATTTTGAACATCATATTATAAAATCTTCTACCTCTTGCAGTACCCTAGTGTTAAAATATATTTAAAACCACGCGATACCTTCACAAAACTGCTACATAACTTAGCCAGTGTTACATTACAAGTGTTATTAATAAAAGCGAATTGCTTCATAATTCTGTTATGTATACACTGGGCTGGATTGTTGTAGGCTCGTCCGGGTGTGCGGTTTCACACAACTGTGTTTATTGTTTGTTTACCGCTCGCTAGGACACGTAGCTTGAAAATTATTGCAGCGCAATGCTTATTATTTCGTTCGAGCTGCAAGATACAGACGGAAGCGTGTTATGCGATTTGTCAATTGTTTATTTTACATCGCCATTTTTTATGTTTGTAACTATTTTATGTGCGGTCTTGATCAGTTTTATTTATTTATGTACACATAATAAAGTCACGATAGCCGAGTTGTTGGGTGGTCGGAGTTTCGAGTCGAGAGACCCGAGTTCGATCCCCAGGTGGCAGTACCAATGAGTTTTTCAAAAACTTATGTACGAATTTCATCGTTGGCTTGGACATAAAGGCGGCGACGGGCTCACCACCTGTCACGTTGTCCCGAAAATATCTTCGGTGGAAGGTGGGTCAAAGGGACTTAATTGTCTAGACTTGACCTCTGTCTACCCCTGTATTGGGAATTGCGTGAAGATATTTATATTTATTTATTTATTTACATAATAAAGTGAAAGAATAATTAAAAATAAGTATATGTACAAGGGCACTATTTATTTCTATATGAAGATATTTCACTTCAAGTAATCCCATAGAGGAGAGATGTATTTTATTTTAAATGGTAAACTTAATGCACACATTACAAAATATAGGCATACATGAATACTATATACAAATACTTCTACACATATTTATTATATATTTTAACTTTATTTAGACACATTAAAATTCACTTTTACTTATTCCACGTTTATTTCTATTGAAATACCTGACGGTTTCTAATCTTAAAATCTTTCTGTAATAAGAATTAATAATATATAAGAATATAAGAAATAGTAATAAGACAGACCTTTGATAATACCATAAAAGCGAAACCGGGCAGGTGTTTTAATAGAAATAAATGTGGAATAAGTATGTGTTTAAAGATGAAGTTCCACCAAGAGACAACAATCGTGAGTATTCAATATTTATTTCGACAGTCTAAGTAAGATTAAAAATATTATATTTAAGGGTGTAATTTTTGAGTCCTTTGTGTAGATAAAGACCCAAACAGACATTTTTTGGGACAACGTGACAGGTAGTAGCCTGTTGCCGTGACCAAGTCAAGATTATAAATCGTACACAAGTTTTGAAAAAACTCGTTAGTACAAGTCTGCCACCTGGGGATTGAACTCGGGTCTCTCAACTCGAGAGGGAAAGAAACAGAGGACTAAGCAAATAGGTTCTTTCGACCCACCTTTCACCGAATCTAGATGGTGAGCCTATCCCGTTTTAGAATCCAAGCCAAGGCACAATATACTAACATAGATAAATAAAAAAAGGCTACACTAAAAACATTCGTATTCGGCATAGAAATGCTTGCGCGTAGCAGGTTCGAATGTGCAACCCATAGTATTTTAAGCAGAGTCTACTTACTCTTCTACTTACAGAAAATTAAAAAAATTTATAATCGCGGATGTAAGCCGAAATATAGGAAGAGTAATAACAGATACGATATAGTAATAATAATATATGTTTATGTATATAGAGTTAAATGTATTATATTTATATTTTAAGTAAGAAATTATTTACAAAAACAAAAGAGTAAACGCTTACGCGATATCATTGAAAATCTAGCCGGCAGACAGATAACGAAAGGACGTAACAACAAACAAATACAAATAGAAGAGTTTTAACAGTACTGCACTTCTATGAATTAACACCTACGTGCAATATCTGTGTAAACTTCCGTCCCTTTTCAACTATACGACAGCTGACAGGGACAGAGCATTATTGAAGAGTCAGTGCAGGTGCGTTTAAAAGCGTACGGGCAACAAAAATTATTGTCTTATACAACAAAACGTACACGCTATTATAGCTCTTAGAAGTGGAGATTTCAGCGCATATTAGAGTGTATTGTAAAGTTATGTCGGGTAAAACTTGCGGCGAGGGAACACTTTGGAGGTGAGCCTTAGGACGATTCCGTTATACGATATTAGATAAGCATTATGAGACAAAATTAAATGTAAGCTGCCTATAAACATTCTCAACGTTTCCTTTGTTTTGTTGCTAATTTTTTTTATATTTATAATAAGTTATTTCGTGCATTTAAAGAAAATTTAACAGTTGACTAGTTTAGATGCGTCACGATAGCTGAGTGGTTGGGTGATAGGGATTTCGAGTCAAAAGACCCGAGTTCGGTCCCCAGATGGGAGGAATCAATTGGTTTTTCAAAAACTTATGTACGTATTATATCGTTGGTTTGGACATAAAGACGACGACGGGCCTGTCACGTTCTCCCGAAAATACCTTCGGTGGAAGGTGAGTCAAAGGGACTTAATTGTCTAGACTAAACCTCTGTCAACCTCTGTATTGGGAATTGCGTGAAAATATATATTCATTTAGTTATTTTATGTCACTACCAAATATATGAAACTTATAAAGGATCATTTTACATAATAAAATCGATATTAATAATTACACAAAACCAAACAATTATATTCGGATGTAGCTTTCGCAACCTACTGCACCCCACAAATAAATATAAACAGAAAAATGAATATTTATTTTTAAATTTAGTTCTGACAAGCCCGTGACAGCTGTCTGGTGGCCATTATCCGGCTCAAAGCCGCGGAAGAGCAAATGAACCGTTAAAAATAACAATTTACCCGTGTTTTACACCCGTGTCGTGTTTACGATGCGTTTTTGTTTCTGTCGAACTAGTCATAGTCAATTTATTACAGGGATTTGATAATTATCTAATAAGCAAAGTATGCTGCGAGAGCTCAGTGGTTTTGCGAACGGAATATGCCATGGAGACTCGAGTTCTATAACCAAGAGGAAGAAGCCTTCTTCCCGGGAATCCATCGAGCGTACTGAAGAGTTTTTTCAAAACTTGCGTTCGAATTGTATCCTTGGCAGTGTCTGAAGAAATTAATATGCTTGTTTGGGGTTAATTTTTATGGTTATACTAGACCTTACTCGTTATTTCTATCGTTTATTATATCAAATTCCCCTAAGAAACTTAAATTTCTCGGGGTAAACAGGAGGTCAAATCAAAATCCCTTAAGCACAATACTAATTCAGTTCTCTCCCACATGAATCGTGCATCGGGTATCAAACCTGGGACCTCATAGCTGGTCACACCATGAAAACCGCTGGGTGTGTGTTACTCGTCCACAGAGGTCGTCGTCTTATAATATAATAATAATCTTTATTTAATTTAAAACGGATTTGGTATACAAAGGCTGGCACCTCCTTTTAAGCTTAGTAGCATGTGTCAGGAGAGGCCGCTCGTCCATAAAAGTATCTCATATACTTTAACACCATTAAAATAAATTAGATATTTTAAAAACTGACACTGGACATTTCCTTTATTTGTCATATTAATGCTAATGAACTTGTATTTGTAATATTATAAATAAATAAATTACGTAAGTTTTTTGTTAGCTCAGCATGATCAAATAACTGAACATGTTATGATAAAGTTTTAACAAAGACATAATCCAAGAATTGTCCAAGAATTGAGAACGACATAATATTGAGTAAGTCGCAGAATAAATAATACTAATTGTTTTATTACAATTGTAAATAAATAAATAAATAAAGTATAAATAAATATCTTCTCGCCATTTGCCTTTATCTCTGTATTGGGAACCTGTACTAGTCTAGACAATTAAGTCCCATCGACCCAATTTTCACCGAAGATATTTTGGGACAACGTGAGAGGTGGCATGCCCGTTATAATTCGGCAGCGATATAATTCGTACATAAATTTTTGAGAATCCCAGCAGTACTTAGTACAGTATTTAGTACGAGCCAGCAAACTGGGGATCGAACTAGGGTCTCACGACTCCAATTCCGATCACCCAACCACTCGGATATCAATGACAATTTATTACACTTAAGTCCACCTAATAAATTTGATAAGTAAACCAAAAACTATTAAGACGTAGCTTATTACATAAAGTCACATTGGAAGCTACAACAGAAACCAGAAAGCAAGAAACAATCTCAGAAAAAAAGTTAAGCTTTAACCCAAAAGCGCTACGCCACTTAAGTTACAGCACCTGTCGCTAACCGCTGCCTCTCGTGATCGATAAAACACGGCGTTACGTTTCCACTGAAGAATACCATTAACATAAACATTAAAACATGTTAATAGCGTAAACAAAACGCCAAAATGCGGCCCCCGAGTTTACTTCATTTTTAAACGACCCTTAACGTCATTTCGGTTTGACATGGCTTTTAAAAATCGGTTTATGGTAGTGTTACCATACGAAATAAAAGTAAGGACATTCCGAAATTTTATACGACTCAATAAAATCTAAACCAGCAGAAGCGTTAGCGTTTTATGGTGCAGAGTTTATAAACGGTCTACGTTAATAATAAAGTGGTCTCATATCTTAGTGTATCTTCACGCATTTACATTGAACGGGAGTAAACAGAGGTGTATATAATTAATTATTTTCGCCGAAGTTTAATTGGCATAACGTGACAGGTTAACCCCTTGCCGTCTTGGTGTCTAAGTGGACGGTACAATAATACTTACGTGGATATATTTTTGCGAACGTAAATTCATGTAATATGAATACATATTACTTCAGTACAGAAATACATATTTATCAGACATATGTATGTCACTAGCGGGAATCGAACCTGCAACCGTTCGAAGGCTGGGTCACTATCAACTAAGCTGGTCGTCGGGTCTGTTCTGAGTAGTTAATGTGTTTATGCATTTGCCTTACGGTTTTATTTTTAACGGAACTATACAAATTCTTTACTTTCCTAACTGTAAACCAGATGGTCGCTGTGTAAGAGATGACATGCTTAATATTCTATTTCTCAGAACTTAGAAATAAAATAGTAGTACAACAAGAAGTCACGATAGCCGAGTGGTTATGTGGTCGGAATTGCAAGTCATGCGACCCGAGTTCGATCCCCAGGCGGCAGGCTCGTACCGATGGGTTCTTCATTAACTTATATACGAATTATATCGTTAGCTTGGACAAAAAGAAGCGAAGGGTTCACAACCTGTCACGTTGTCCCGAAAGTATCTTCGGTGGAAAGAGGGTCAAAGGGACTTCATTGTCTAGACTAAACCTCTGTCTACCCCTGCATTGGGAATTGCGTGAAGATATTTATTTATTTATATAGTACAAAAAAAGTGAAACAATACAGAAAGAAATCACCTTTGCCAAAATGTTGTCACTCTTCAGATATTGTACCACTATAATTATTTTTCTCAAGGTTGCTCTTCCACCGCGTGTGAACAGTACATAGGTTCTTTAACAGCAGAATATCCGATGTCAATTTAAATAAGTGGAGTTTCTACTTATAAAGATAATACGACTGGTTTAAAATAGTTACAATCAAGATATAAATTCTATTAACTATGACTAGAATGGGCATTTATTACATAACGCAGTATTATGTCTGGCTTACGTTACCATAAATCATAGAGCTACATTATGTAGTGTTATTAATATGACACCTTTGATAGATATGTTTTGGATTTAATGGTTGTGAAACTGGCCCTATTTAAATAAAAGAAACATATTCAACTTCTTAATATTCACCACGGAAGCGAATTATTAAAATCTGGCTGGAGAATTATTCGCTCTCGTCAGTCTCTAGATGCAGCTGTTAAGGTCTCCTTGTTAACAGCATACCTGGTTGATTATTTTTAGATGGTATGGTTTAGAATTCGACATAATAATCTAGCTAGCTGGAAGCCATACATGTCTCCAAAGGATTAAAACACTTTTCTCTAAGCAATATAAAAAAAACTCGCGCGAGAAAAACCTATTTATAACGTTATCGATCTCAAACTTAGTCGGTTTTCCATACTCATTTTGAAGTAAATTTTCATAAGTTTCTTAAAAAGTAAAAAGGTTTTTAAAATTTCAACTGACACGTGCGGGATTCGAACCCGCGACTTTTGCCGAACCGTTGCAAATTGTTTAAATTTTTTTTTTTAATATTATAACAAAAAGTTCAGCATAACTTATAACGTGCTTTAAAATCAATAAAAAAATGCATAACTTTCTGTAATGTTTGAATGAAAAGATTTTAAATGAAAAGAATTTTATATTTAAAAGCATAGTGAATATTAAGACAGCCTTAAAACCTGTCATATTTTCCCATATAAACTCCCATGAAATGCGGCTCGAACGGACTAAATTATCTTCCGCAACCATTGAATAATATCTAAAGATATAAAAAAAAAAACTATGATGCATACTGGATCTTTCTGGTACTTTTAGTCATTACTTACAACCGGGAACGCTTTAATCTTTAAACACACACCCATTCACATTATTGGTTCATGAAAAGTAGTTGTAAAAAATATCTTCACGAGCTGTTGAATCCTGCGATGACAAAAATTATAATCATTTTTATACAACTATGCAATCTTATGCTTAAGTTATTTAAGTTTTTTTTTGTTTTTTGTACTTATTATGTTGTATTCGGTTATTGAGCTGTACTACACGAACATTGTCCACGAGAGCTGCTGCCGACAAACTGTGTTACAGTTTGGCAGATTTTAAAAGTAAACATTGTATGTACTTAGCTGTGAAAATAAATAAACGAAAAAGTGTCATTACCAGTAATATGGTAGACAGAGGTCTAGATAATTAAGTCTTTTCAACCCACCTTCCACCGAAGAAATTTTTTGGAACAAAGTGACAAGTGATGAGCCTTTCACCATCTTTTTGTCCCAAACAACGATATAAATCGTACATATATATCCCTCTTCACTAGAATTCCTATCACCAAACCACTCGGCTATCGTGCCTTAGGATGAAAACATATTAATATGTTAAATTAAAAAATTATATTATTAAATGAATGTCTCTACAGTACAAATATGAATCATACTAACTTTCCGGCCAAAATATGTATCAAAATCCTTTTAAATTCGAACAAACTAGTTTTCATTTACACAATAACATATATTTAAACAAGATTAAACTTTTTGTACTTCGACTAAAAAGAAATGATTCGTTGAAGCGTTACACGAACGAGAATCGGATGTAAAGAACACAAATTAGCATATTCAGTTCTTGACCCCCAAAACTCGCTTGGCAATCGGCTAATAATATTTATATAAACAACTGATTACAATAAGATGTGAACTGTACGCGAGCGTCAAATAGAATATTGCTTACGAAATTAACTGTGCTCGTTAATATTCTAGTCTTTGTCCAAACTTGGAAAGTTAGCAAGGGACTATTAAATTTAATAGGAAAACTTATGTATCGATAACCGTATTTGAAACGGTTCGATTTAATCGATTGTAACCATTTATTAAGGAATTGTTTTTGTTTTTTATTATATTATGCAACATTTATTTTTCTCGCCATGTATAGACAATGTAGTCCTATTCGCCTCACTTTTTCTGAAGTTAATTTGAGACAACGTGACACACAAATGTGGCATATATAAAATATCAGCGAGTTTAACTATATACTGCCTAGTTTCGGGACATAGTTGATCCCGCAACCCTTAGTTTCGAAGGAGGGATGGCAACCAACACGGCTATCGCATCGCCAAATTCTTTTTGACGTAAAAAATAATACATGTTATTTCGTTTTAATAATAATACATGTTATTTTTGTATACGAAAATGTTAATATAAGTTTATAATTCTTTGAACAGATAATATGAAATCTAAACTTAAGAAAGAACATCATCAAGATGAAATGAGGACCAGCACAGTAACGTAATACGTCCTTTAATACAGCAGGGCAAAGACCCATTCGTGAACATTGTCTGAAGAGAAGAAACTTATTAAAATTTGGCAAATGTAAATATAGATTTCGGTCGACAGATGATATACTTTTTTCTTAAAAATATTGATTTTTGAGTAGTTCTTTATTTAAATTCCAGAGTGCGCATCACTCAAGATGCATTCAAACGAAAAAAAATTTTAACATGAAACCGCTGGTGAAAAGAAAAGGAACAAAGCAAAAAGCGCAGGGATAATGACTATAAATTGAAAATGATTGAGCGCAACGCGTCAGCTATATTTATAGAGCACGAGAATATAAAGAATTCCACTCCGGCGAGAGTCAGATCATAAATACTAGAACGCGGAATAAAGCATTGCGAGCAATGTCGTCTGGCGGGTCCGGCAATTATGGTTCTCATCGAGATTACCGCATAGTGGATACATTATCCAATTTTCCGTATTAGTATCTCATTTAACATAGCTATTGGACTAATCTGTGATGTAATACAATCTATCTTCTATTATTATTGGACCTCTTTCAAATATGAAAAAAAAATTATTCGTTTTTTTTTAATTTGTAATTCTTTAACTCTACGCATTTGCCAGTGCAGGGGTAGCAATGGGTTTAGACAATTCAGTCCTTTCAACAATAATACAGGAGTTATTGAAAAAAGTGGTAGGTAGCGAGCCCGTTTTATGTCTAAGTCAACTGTATATATCGTATTTGTGTTTTGAAAGAACTCTTTGGTACATGCCTACGTCTCTGGGATCGAACTCGGGTCTCTTGATTGGATTGCTAATCACCTAACTATTTTCACTAGACTATTTTTATAATTATTCTTCATGTATAGTTTATTACATTTGTCAGATGAATAGTTACACATCTTTTGCATTGCATTCTTTTCCAATGATATTAACTATAATTATTAAATGAAAAATTCCACATATATTAAACGATAATAACAATTGTTATTTTTAACATATACCATTCAGACCATAACTAGTATTCGGTATGCCTAGGTTATTGGATAGCGGTATATGATAGATAAATATTTAAAATGACCCCAGAATCTTTCCTCCGTAGTCACAGTCGCCACAAACCAATCCATTGAGCGGTCATCAATAACCGATATTCTAAGAGTATCTCAATAACACGCAATCGTGAATGTAAAATACAATTAACACTAAAGACAAAGTGTCGGGTCGCGACAGGGGCGCGGCTTGCATGCCGCTGCGAGAAATTATATGGCTGGGCCTTGAGAATTTAAAACGGTAAATACTTACATTGAACTGTGGGTCAATTTACATGTAGCATTACTAAAAACATAATCCTATAGGCTTTAACCGTTCAGCTTGTAAGTAATGATTGTATTCATTAAATGAATTGCGGATCGTTCAATAATTCTGAAATAATATTCTATGATATTATAGCACTAGGAGTGACGATAGCCGAGTGGTTGGGTGGTCAGAATTTCGAGTCAAGAGACCCGAGTTCGAGCCCCAGGTGGCAGGGTCGTATAAAGGGTTTTCCAAAAACTTATATACGAATTATATCGTTGGCTCGGACGTACAGACGGCGACGGGCTCACCACCTGTCACGTTGTCCCGAAAATATCTTCAGTGGAAGGTGGGTCGAAGGGACTTAATTGTCTAGACTAGACTTCTGTCTTCCCCTGTATTGGGAATTGCGTATTTATTTATTTATATATTATAGCACAGAAAGCTCTAGAAGCAATCATAGCAACAATACGCTATTCCGACTTCGAGCGTCCTTCGGGAGTCGGTAGTAAATAACCGAAGCTGATTTTATAATTACATGACCTAAATAACCCTACCATTGCAAAATAAATCTCCGACAATAGGTTATGCGTCTAGTTTCAGAAGCTTTCGCGTAATAAACAGAATCCGTTCGTTCGGAAAACACAAGGGAAACAACTCATTTAATGTCTTAAATTAAAAGGGTGGCGGGAATTAGCCTTTCGCGTTCAAAATTCCGCCATGAATATTGAAAAGAGTACTCTTAATCTCAATTAAGAACAAATAACAGAAAGGGAAAATTTATTATATTCTATTGACTTAATTTCTGAGAAAATTGAAGATTAAAAATATTTTGATACCAATGTACGTTAAGTTAAAGCCGATTTAAAAATCTAACATTATAATATATATCATAAATAAAGGACTTCTTTTTTATAATAAAGTCAAAATTATAATAAAAAAGCAGTCCTTTTGATTAATTCCGTCTATCGTTTTAGAAATTTCGTATGGAATATGCTATTATTTATAAGAACATTTATGGAATTTACAAACGTGAAAAAATAACTAATTGTCAATATAGAATTCATCATAACGCAAAATTTAATAAGTTTATGCCCCGTGTAATTGTACCATTAATTGTTTAACAAAATAATTCCCATGTTATCAGCATTGACATATAAAAAATATGAGGAAATCTGCACGTCTGAACCAAAAATTTGAGTATTTCTTGGATTCTAAAACATTTTTTAGACGTGGTATTCACAAATTTAAATATTAAATATGTTATGCAAATTAAATACAATTACGTTTTGATATCATTCCTTAAATTCGTATTATTGTAGTAGTTATAAGTATCGGCAACAAACTAGGTAATAAATATAATTTCGGCAACAACCAAGAAATATATCTCAGCAGAATAAGACGGCTACGGGCCGAGACAAATTATTCTACGTACCTAAAATCTATCTAATTGGGCTAACGATCTATTCGGATCCCGTACGTCGCAATTAATGTATTCTGCTTAGCCAGACGGAGTTATTTATTATTATCTATCCCTCTAGAAATTATATAATCTATTAAAATTATTTCATTGATTTCATCAAAAAAAAAAACTATTGTAATAATAATAAATATTCAGGCATAGACCCTGATGATGTGGCCAGGAAGAACCGATCGCCAAGTGTCACTCGTCCTTAGATACCTCTCTCACTTCTTTAAAATTCATCATTTTCTTCAAACTTGCACGTCCGGTATGTGAGTACTTGTACCGTCCTCTCTTCGAGCAATTTACTTACATGGTATATTATAAATAAATTATCTTTTTAAGATTGTTTTTAGACTTAAGGAAAAACTCAGGCTTGTAACCGTAACCTTCCGTTGCGACGTGGAAGCCTAGTGGTAAGAGTGGTTAATTTTAACGCGAGTTATCCAGGTACGATCCTCGGATTCAGTATTATTGTTAAAAAGTAATTTTAAGTGCTGAATTAAGAATGATCTCATCAGTGAAAGAAACGTCGTGACGAAATATACTCGCGAGAGAATTAATAATAATATTATTTCTAGGATGTGTGAAGTTTAGCAACAAGTACGAGGTTTGTAAAAAATTATGCGCTTGTGTTAATCCACATTCAAATGTTAAAGTAGAATAGCGTTGCACAAAAAAAAGTATAAAATTAAAAAGCTTTTTGCGCGGGAATCACGTTCATCTCGAAAGATTGTAACGTGAGCGAATAGGAAAAAAGTGACTTGTAATGCTTCCCGAATTTCAAAGCGGGATTCCCCTGGGACTAGAAAAAGAAGTGCCACAGGACTAAGCTGTACTGGTGTTAGAGAGAGAAAGAGAATGGAGCTCATACAGTAGCTGGATGATTAATAATGTGCCTTAAAGTAATATTGAACGATATATTCGTATAGTTTATGACTTTTACAAAATACATCAAATATTTTTAAATAGGTATCAGATATTTATAATATATTTATTAATAACTGAAATAGTAAATAATGATGCAGAAGTTCGTTTTGGAGACATTGTTGATACTACAGAAAATGCATGATATCTATTCGATATTAATACCCATCTACTATGTTACTAAATATAATTTATATAATACCTCAGATTTCTTAGAAATGCAATGCGGAAAAATTGGTTTTAACATTAAGCCGTCGGGAAATCGAACTCGACACCTCAGAGCTTGTGACACCATGAAAACCGGTGTTCACGGAGGTCGACAATTCAAACTGAAAACATTTCTAAATGAAAATGAATCTCTTCCATTTCTCTTTCACATCTCATTATATCGAATATAAAATAACCAAACATGAGCTTACAATGCTTTTTGTTTGTTATAGACTTTTGTTCAAATTCTTTACAAATATTTCTTGTTGGCTGCAAGCCGAAACTCTCTCGCTTGAATCGAATACTGCTGACATAAAAATTCTAAGAACTACACTTCTATAAACAAATGCCTACACATCAAATGACGGTGTACTGTTACGTGTTAACGAATCATTTATATAGTGTTCCCACTAAAACCCATATAAGAATGAAGTGATTCATAATAAAAGGCGTTACAATACCTGAAGTATGTAGATAGATATGTTTATATTATTGCTGGCAGGTAAATTTTATGCAAAGGAAAAAAGAAATATCATCACGCCATTCCCAATACAGGGGTAGACAATTAAGTCCTTTCGACCCACGTTTCGACGAAGACAATTTTTGGATATCGTGACGTCTTTATATCCAAGCCGCCGATATAAATCGTGCATACATTTTTGAAAAAACCCTTTGGTGAAGCCTTGGGGCTCGAAATCGGGTCTCTTGACTCTAATTCCGATCACCTAACAACTCGGCTATCCTGACTCATTAACAATCAATTTTATGCAATATTCTTTATTAATGCAGAGTCCAGTCCAAAAAACTAACGTACGGTTTATACGGTTGTCTTGGACCTAAAGACGGCGACACTACCTGTCATGATGTCCCAAAAATTGTTTTGGGTGGAAGGTGGGTCAAAAGGAATTAATTGTCTAGACCTCTTTCTACCCATGTATTGGGAATGACGTGAAATATTTGTAATATTTTTATTATTTCATTAATAATTTAATGAAAGTAAGAAACACGTCAGAACGAACTAAGATACCTGTCTCTAAAGTGAATGGCTGTTGGTAACAATATAGTTTATCAATAAACATAAATAATTATATATAAACATAAATAATTATATTGATTTATCCATATTTGGAGCCCATTCATATTCATCATACAAATGTTTTTCTCCAGCAGGACTAATTCGCCACACTATACGACGAAGGTATCACCTATTTAAAAAAAATGTTAAATGCAAATTATATGGTAGCTCTCGCAATAAAATATAAAATAAAACAACAACACGACATTGAATATAACCTCTTAAAGTTATAACAATGTAAACACGCTCTCTGATGTATCAGACTGAAATGATGTCATAGATACCTATTGAGCGGAGATTATAACATAAATAAATATTCTTTAAAATATGTCCTAAGCAAATTGTGATGATATCATATTTTATTTGTATAAAACATGCAAGTTGATGAGAATGTTGTTTATCAGGGAAAATGGTGTTTGAATCAACCTATTTAAACTAAGGCTAAAATAATGAGTAATTATAAAAAAAACTATTTATACAGATTTTTCGATTTTTGCTCGTAGGTTTTTACAAATGTGGTATTTAGGTTTGTTCTTAAGAAATTCACGATATTCAACGTAATATCTAAATGTAAGTAGGTAACACGATTTGTTATCTTAATACTTGCTGAAACGCCCGTTTCCGTCAAATTACGCAAAATCTTTATTTTTAGCAATATTTAAATAAAGTTGCATCAAAATCCGTTCCGTAGTTTTACCATGAAAAAGTAAAAAACTTCCATCCTCACAAACTTTCTTATTTATAATATTAAGTTATAATATTATTACGAATAAGTTCTAATTTTGTATTTTATTTAAAGTGAATAAAATATAAAATACATCAATTAAAATTCAACGATTATTTTCAGGGAAGCATTATACGCGTATATAGTTTTTAAAATTAATTTATGTATATATAATATATGACACACATTTCTTCTAAGTTGCCAGTACTATTTTAATATCAATGAATAGTCAATACCTATAACTATTTAGTACACGATTAAACCTTGAAACGCGATAGTACGTACTAACAACATAAAACAATTTTGTAACATATGAAACATAAAAATTTGTTTGATCTAAAGATTTTATGGTTGATATTTTGTGTAATATCGCGCGCAGATGAAAATAAGTAATGTTTATATTATAAATTGCAGATATCGTTTGCTCATTATGTTGATTTTTTCAAGAACATTGCTCAGTCATTTATAAGATGTAATTATTTTGAACACGTAGGCTATTAATCTCTTCTTTAATTATTTCCATTTATTTCTATTTTTCTTTTACTACTTGTAAATTCCACACTTGTTTCATTTTTGGAAGTTATAAATTTATAAAGTTTGATAGATAGATAGCTCATTTTAGATTACCAACTCACGACCCGGATTTATAAAATTCCATGAGTTTTCAGTCCGATTACTCATTACTTCAGTTGATTCGCAAACGTCTTATCAAAGTTTAAGAAAACACAGACCTTGAGTGAAACTCCTTACTAAATGTGTATAGTTGGCACTAACCTTTTGCAATGTTGGACTCTGTGTCACCGAAAGAGATTAACGTTTCCAATTTAAAACCACATTACATCCATTGAGTTCACTTTGAAGCAACGTTACACAGGACGGTACGCTCGTTGAGCACATAACATCACATTTTGCACTTGCCAACGAAAAAACAATAAAAAAAAACCAGAACGGATCCAGTTAGCGGGAGCCGGCGTTCCCTTTGGTACACGGTTACACGTGAACACAGAAACAAGTTGGAGTTTATTTTAAAAATTGCGTGCGACGACGACTACGCGCCAAGGTTACAGTCAACAATCCGATACGTCCTACCGCGACGCAAACGGCCGAACGACTGAGGCCAGGGGATCGAATGAACGGTACGGTTGGAGGGAGTGAACGCATTCAGCGCATCGTGCCGCGTGCGAGCGTACTCGCGGACCCTGAAGAAATAAGCAAATAAGTTGATTGATATTATTTAACCAAGATCACGAGCGATATCCCGGTCTTACACAACCAAAGGCGCTGATACGGACTGCATTAATTTGCCGTTTCCGTCAAAACTTCATTAGATAGGTAAACGTGTTACTTTCAAGCGTATTCGGTCAAGAGCTAACAGTTTTTAATTATAACCACTGACTAATTAACGGTCCAACACTTGCAACACCTCAATGAAGGAGAGTATTACTTGTCCCCCAATGGACTTTTACATGTTGTCAAAATAAAACGAACCAAGGCTTCGAATCAGTATAAAAATATTTTTTATTTGCTTCAGCTCAGAAGACTTTCTCCGCCGAACCGACCAAGGAGGCGCGAGCCAATAGTGTGGTAGAGTTCCAATCAGTCTAGCGCTTTTATTTTACCCGTCGTCACCGTTCACTGTATTCAGTGACTGGGAAGCTGGCAGGAAATAGTCGTAGTCTTAGTGTCTCCACTAACAATACAATAAGCTTATGTAGATAGCATGCACACATTCATCAAACAAATTTTTTCCCTTACCGGGATTCGAACTTCAACTTCGGGGTTCGAGCTTCAAAGGCAGAATCACTATCAACTAGGGTGTCGGACCGGCATCCCATGTATAGAGTTCTTAAATCTAGATTTTTAGAAAGATAATATGTCAGAATTATTTAAAATGCTAAGTTGCCCAAATTTGAGTAAACAATAGACTAGGAAGTATTTGGACTCGCCTGATTTTGTAATACTCAAAAAATTAGTTTCTCGGTAGTCTATCCCAGATACTTGTAATCCGTAGCGCTCAATTGTATGTACATCAATATGTGCTCTATAAATAATAAATAAATAGATAAGGACAACATCACATACAGCGCTCTAACCCCAGAGTAAGCAGCTTAACGACCGGACATCGAACCCAGAACCTCAGTAGTACCATACTTGTGATGAATACCATCACCCATATGTTCATTACATCAGAGGAAGTGAAGCTGCGCTGCCTGCTTATTAGATAAGAATACCAATACGGGATGAGAAGAATGAAGGGGAGGGGAGGGTCTCCAGTGTGCCTCCAATAACTTCACCGTCACTCATCGGAGGGTTCATTTCTCTAATCAAGTAAATATTTTCTACCGATTATCGCACACTCCCAGAGCAATCGGCCACCTTATCATTTTAAATATATATATATATATATATATATATATATATATATATATATATATATATATATATATATATATATATATATATATATATATATATATATATATATATATATATATATATATATATATATATATATATATATATATATATATATATATATATATATATATATATATATATATATATATATATATATATATATATATATATATATATATATATATATATATATATATATATATATATATATATATATATATATATATATATATATATATATATATATATATATATAGTCACAAGTCACAATAGCCGAGTCATTGGGTGATCGGAATTCAGGATCTACCAAAACAATATACAAATAGATTTATATAATATTGATGGCTTGGACATTAAAGACAGCGACCTCTGTCTACCTCAGTATTGAGTATTGCGTGATAATATTTTATTAAGGAATCAGTTTTATATATCTATCCGTTTACAATGATAAAATATTTTTTATATATAGAAAAGGGAGGCAACATCTGCAATACCAGAGAAATAGCGGATGCGTTGCCGGCCTTTGAGAAAGGTATTGGCTCTTTTCTTGAAGATCCCTAAGTCGAAATTTTTGATTATGCCGTAAGGCACGGTGGTGAAATTCAGCGGCTGGAATTAATCCGAACAATTCCTCGGAGCACTCCCCGTAGTAGATCTTGTAGAAAATGCAAAGAGATGCAACATCTCTTCGCATAGCCAGGGGATCTAGCCGATCGGATAGAGTATGGTCGTTGACAATTCGAACCGCTCTTCTTTGGATACGGTCAAATGAAAGGAGCTGACACTGGGGTGCCCCCGCCCAGAGATAACAACAGTACTCCATGTGCGGCCGAACCTGCGCCTTATAAAATTACAAGCGGTGGGCCGGCATGAAGTACTGTCGCGCTCTACTGAGCACGCCAAGGTTTTTAGAGGCCAATTTGGCCTTCCCTTCCAAGTGACCAAAAATTTTTAATAATAAAAAATAATAATACTCATAATCAAAAACCTTATCAGAGTATTCTAGCACTCTTCTAATAGCAAGAGAAATCAGGGCGGGATATAAGTTGTGGACATAAAGACGGCGACGGGCTCACCACCTGTCACGTTACCCTGAAAATATCTACGGTGGAAAGTGGGTCGTAGGGACTTAAATGTCTAGACTAGACCTCTGTCTACCCCTGTATTGGGAATTGCGTGAAGATATTTATTATATTTGTTTATTTATCTATTCTTAATACTGCTATATAATTTGATGATCAATCATCTTCACCATTGCAACAGCCAGTTCTTTGTACTACATACGCCTCTACGAGTACTGTATGGGAATAATTAGTTATAGTGTAGTTATAAGCTAAGGTATAAACCTATCCTAACATCCACTTAGAAAACGAATTGGCAATCGATTTACCAAACACCTTGCATCTTAGACGCTCCTGCCCGTCACCTTCTAAATTTGAGTCTGGTATTTTTGAGATGTTAATCCCACCATCTATTGCATTTTTAAGAGACTTCTCTGAGTCGCCGATTACGGCACCACGAAGAAGCTGAGTGGTATATTCTAAAACGCCAACTACACCGCAATGAACAATAAAAAAAATATTTTTATCCGAATCAAATGAATCATAAAGCGAAATAGGAGATAAATTTCTCGGTTCGAGATCTGATTTCGGCACAATGGACTCGGTGCGCTTCGAAATTCGACGGTAGACTTCCGGCGACCGCAGCTTATTGTGCCCAGATTTGTGATTGATTTATTGGTATTGAGTTACCTACGCTCATGTTGTGCTCGTAGGGAGGTTGGGAGAGGCTAAATGAAGCTCTATTAAATAAGATGATGTGAGCACAACGATCGAAGTATTCAGTGTCGAATTCTTCGCCCGCGTTCAAATATTTCGCGAGAATGAGTAGTCTGTAACCGGTTTCAGAGTACCACCTATATACATACTAAATAAAATAAATAAATAAACAAATATCTTGACGCAATTCCCAATACAGGGGTAGACAGAGGTCTAGTCTAGACATTTAAGTCCCTTCGACCCTCGAACTCGGGTTTTTGACTCGAAATTCCGACCACCTACCACTCGGCTATTTTATACATACTAAAATTTTTTATACATACTAAAATTTTTTATACATACTAAAATTCATTAAAATCCGTTCAGCGCTAGTGGCGTGAAATCGTAACACACCGACGCACTCGCTTTCACATTTACATTTGTAATATTGTTAAGGAAAGAGTCAGCGCTTTCTTTTAATATACGAGAATGATGACGAACTTTAAATTTAGTTTATTGGCGTGTAATCACCCCAGAGAAGACATACTACACATATTACAATAATAACTTAAAATTAATTATTATAGTTGTTACACAGCTACATGACGGCTAAAGTGGATGGTTAAATAATTATGATACTGACTACTGACCCAGATGACTGCTGAGATTAAAAGAAGTATACCGCCATTGTTATCAAAAATGAATGTGGAACTAGTGATGGGGCAAATATACACGCAGATATGAGACACAGAGTCAGAAAGGAATCCTAAACATTATATAAAGTAAAAGTAAATTTGTGACAGATTAGAACAGGGGAATTCAGCCACGCTATTTCAGCGCTTGTTGGGGGACTCCATGCATCCTTAAAATAATATGTTTATTATTTATATTACAGGCGGACAAATTTCTCTGCGATGTTACACATCCCTGAAAGGCTCGTGGTAAATTCAGAACTAAATCATCACTAAAACAATTGCCTTTAACAATTTTAGTGCTGCCGGCTCATCGAACCTGAAACACGTGCCTCCAAAGCAAGCGCCCTAACAGCTGGGCTACTACGGCTCTTAAATATTATTAAAATAAATAAATATATAAATATCTTCACGCAATTCCCAATACAGGGGTAGACAGAGGTCTAGTCTAGACAATTAAGTCCCTTCGACCCACCTTCCACCGAAGATATTTTCGGGACAACGTGACAGGTGGTGAGCCCGTCGCCGCCTTTATGTCCAAGCCAACGATGTAATTCGTACATAAGTTTTTGAAAAACCCATTGGTACGAGCCCGCCACCTGGGGATCGAACTCAGGTCTCTCGACTCGAAATTCTGACCACCCAACCACTCGGCTATCGTGACTTTTTAAGTACATAAAAATAAAAATATGTGGATAAAAAATATATAAAGGTAACAAGCGAAAATATAGAGATATAGAGAAATGTTAGGGATCAGATATCTCTATGGACATGGTCTACATTTCTATAGTTGTATATAAATATCCATTTGATTATGTAATATTTTCATGCTCAATAATCTTAAACAGAAACTTGAAATCGAATACACAGGCATTATTTAATTTATACGGTTCAATTTCGCCTCCGGCGTTCAACCCGGATAAAATAAGATGTTATCGTTTGCGATGTATATTGTACTAGCTGTGAGTTTAACAAATTATGTTGATATAATTACGTAATACTTTTCCTATCTTTTTAATAAAAAAATAGATACAAAGAAATAGAGAAAAAATAGAGAAAAGGGACAACATCAAATACGTTGCTCTGATCCCATAGTAAGTAGCTAAAGCACTTGTGTTATGAAAACGGAAAGTATGAATGTACCACAGATACATAAAAAAGATAAAGTAGAAAAAGTTGTATTCTATTTTGACCCCGCTGGAAATCGATTCCGAGACCATGGACTTTGACAACCGTGTGCATGCCACTCTGCGGAGTGAACCGTGTGACTACTACTGATTTACGTCGGTCGTACGAGGTAAACTGCGTAAAGAACATCCAATTCTATGTATATAATGTCCCGAAGCATAGTCCTTGACATACAGAAGTTAAAATTTACCAACCCCATTCGTCCCGAAGGTGTCATAAGAGGCGACTACGAAAAACTTTCGGCATTGGCTCCTGATAGTTAGCAGAATAAATATCTCGGAGAACCGTTACCATAACTGCTTATAAAAGTTCCTTACAGAACATAGGCCTCTCTCATACAAGAAGGTTTGACATAATCGCCACGCTTGGCTAGAGGATTGGCGATGGCAGGACTTGACGCCTCGCTCCTTAAACGTTTCTGGTTATGGTTCTTCCGCCATCTGTCGGTAGAATTACGTCGGGTAGAATATAATATTGGATTTTATTGCGGAGATATCTCGCCTATGGCACATTTATTGTATAGGAAAATATAGAGCGGAAAAATATAGAGCGCGAAAGTGATCAATTTGAAAACGGCAACTCGGATACGTCAACATGAGTTTATAACAAAAATGATCATTAAGATGGAAGTGAGTTAGCCATAATCGATATTTTTCAAGCGGATTGCCGAACCCTATACCATACACCATGCACTTTCGATATTGTCTGTCACCGGTTTGCTTTTATCGAGACGTTTTTCCCGCCCACTGTCGATAGCAAAATACAAATTTCAATTTTATTCTTTTTTTTTAGTCGAGACTCACATTCACATAAAACAGGGGTGTACATTCTTAAGCTGTAACGACAAGGAAATGTTTGCAGGTATTCATTTGCCAAGAACTATCAGGTCTTCTCATTTTAAAAATAAAAGACACTAATTCACAATTTACATTCACGTGTCGCGCTTAAAGAGATTTTATATTAAAATATTCCCAGATAACGTGGTCGTAAAGATTTTTTTTGTGTTGTTTAAATATCTTTTAGCGCTTAAAAGCACTTTGCGTTTCATATGTTGCAAATTACGTTTTCTTTGTGCCGAAACGTTGTTTCGCTGTTGCCGCTGTTATTCTTAATGAAAGAATTCCTGAACCCTAATTGTTATAAGCTCCGCATAAAATTTAAATTTTGTTTTTAAACCACTGTATGGCCGAGTTTAATTCATACTGGTGGTGTTAAAAGACTTGCACATATGGACTTTGAAAAGTTAAAATTTTATTATTATTAAAGTGAAGTTAATATAAAATTGCCTTGCACATTTCCGTAGTGACTCTGTGGTTGTAGGGTCTACTCGCCTGATGAGGTGTGGTTTCGAGAGAGTCGCGTAATTATGGTGGGGGGTACATTTTGTAGAGTTAGTGCAAGCATTTGTAAGAAGACAGATGGTGCTGGTGGATTTAATTAACCTATTTTTATAAAAGTGTCTATGATAATGAATATCCGCAAAGTAACGCATTAGTCTATTAAATATAAAAAAATATTTTCATTTTACTTATTTCGTATATAGTCACGACAGCCGTGTGATTCGGTGATCGGAATTCGTGTCAAGAGACCAGAGTTCGATCCCCAAGGCTTGTAACAATGGGTTTTGTTCAAAAATCTATCTACGATTTATATCGTTGGATTGGACATAAAGACGGCCACGGCGCACCACCAGTCACATTATCCAAAAAAAATTTCGACGATAAAAGTAATTTATGGTCTAGACTTCTGTTTGTTTTCTTATCTCATTATATTTAACCAAATTACCGAGTGATATCATCGTAAAAATTGGCTAACTCCATTTTCTGGTGGTTGTCGTGGATGAAGAAGGGAAAAACCCTTAAAATGGAAGACGAGATAACCATGTCCAAAAATACCGCTAATTTAAATGCCCATTGCGGGATATGAAAGTGCCTACTCTGATATTTAAGTGAGAAATTTGAGAAGGGAAAGTCCCCCAAGCGCCTCCAGTAGGTGCCAGTAGGTGCGCTTACGTGTTAGCGATTCACATGTCCTCAAATATATTCCTCACACAGGTCTGTTTCCTCACGATGTTTTTTTCACCGCTGAGCTCGTGGTAAACAATGAACCTATACTCATTCTAAATACGTCTATACATTAATAAGCCTACGCTTTCAAAGAGAAAAGTGGACATGTTTCCAGGTTCTCTATCTCATGCAGAATCTCAAATATTGCCAGAGGCCTTCTGCTATTAAATTTTACTTTGTTGCAATGAAAACACAGTGTTCATTGCCGTAGCTTAAAATGTACGTATTCGAACTGCTATTTTCAAAATGGCTACCCCGCAAACTATCAGTAATCTCTTAGTGGCCTTTTACGACACCCACAGCAAGAAAGGAGGTAATATTACGCAGACACCAATACCATACGGTTACAAAAAGAAACTTTAATTATTGAAAAATCACAGAGAGTCATTAAATATTAAAAAATTAAATATGCATCGACAGAACAAGAATGTAGAATTCTTTTGTCGATGCATAATGTCTTCATAAACTGATGTTTATGAAAACAAAAATTGTTTTCAAAGACATCCGTTTATGAAAACAATATCTGTATCACAGAAGAAAACGTCACCAGCCGGTTCGAATTTCAAAACTTGTGGGAAAAACATGCAGTAACTAGCTACGAAATATTTCATCATAAGCCTATTTTTACTCACACACACATACAGACAAACATTTAATTTTACTTCCCTTATTTTAGTTTTTGTCAATTATTACCCTAATTTTAGTTTTTTGTAATGAGGATATCATAATTATAATTGTTTTAAATTACGTCATTAACAGGGCTTTTCCCTTTATTAGGAAGATGAGAAGTTATGATTATAGAGAAAACTGTTCTTGAGTTAAATTATGATATAATAAAAATGAAATAATGAAACTCACTGTTAAATTATGATATAAATAAATACGCTTTAAATGCACTTCTTTGAGGTCATCTCCCATAAGAACGACTTAGAATTTACAGACTAGAAATGTAATAAGAGTTAAGAGCTTCAATTGTAGCTAATTTTAATTTGATTAAAATGTTTTAATTTGTGCACCGAATAAGGTTAAAATAACAAGTTAATAACTAACAAATAGGATACCCGTATCAGTTAATCGAGTAACGTTTTGGGGTACATTACACCAACTCGAAATTGTCGAGATATGTTTACTTGATAGCGTGGAAAGCGACGCATCGCCCGGTACAACAATCATTAGTAAACGTCAAAGTGTTTAAGGTAAACTAGTTTGTAACAACTCATAGTAGAGTCTTTAATGCAATGCACTCGGCATTGGTATAGAATTGTAGTATATTGGTTTTATTTAATTTCAATGAACGGGCTCCCCTTAGAGCATAAATAATGCATGTCGAATTTTATACGGCATGCTGTATACTGCCATAACCATCTATAGTAATGAAACAATTTTGTTTTTCGCCGGTGAACAATCTTATGTAATGTATTATATTAAATTCTGTAATATTATTACGTATAAATAAATTTTTTAGCCCTTTTTAAACATTCTACATAGTGGTTGCTTTATATATGGAGTGTGAGACTTAACCTTATGATTTTAATAAGAAATAAATATATTTACAAAATTAAAACGTTTAATTACTAATATAGTGTTGTAACAAATCGATTCAATTAAACAAAAACCTAATAGTTTACGTTCATACCATTATTTTCTCCCGTGGGCTTTTACGAGTCGTAATGTATGTACGTATGTTTGAAACAGTAGTAGAGAGTACAGAACAGTAGCACGAATGGGCCAGCCTGGCTCGAAAGGACCAATGACTTGTATAATACGTAGGTGAAGAAGAGTCTCATTGTACATCTATTTCATTCGGTTAGTGAGGCCCAAATCCCTTTTCTTCTTTCCGCTCATCTAATTCCTTTCTCAAAGGCAACGCACTCGAAGCCCTTCTGCTGTTGCGGTTGTATCCGTAAACCAATTGTCATGTGGTTGAACCACATAAAAAAAATTATGTTTGCGATTCACACAGGATAGAAGTGAAACTTCAGTAAATCAACAAAAGAATGAGATGAACACATATAATTTAAACTTAATTTAACTTAAATTATAACATGATTAGAATAATTACAAAGTTTATTTATAAAATAGTATGTATATTTCTGTCTCATTCTTTTACTGCGTCATCGTACACATTTGTGTACGATGACGCAGTAAAAGAATGAGACAGAACAAAAGAATGAGATGAATACATATAACTTAAACTTAATTTAACTAAAATTATAACAAGAGTAGAATAATTAAAAAGTTTATTTATAAAATAGTATGTATATTTCTGTCTCATTCTTTACTTTCCTTACTTTACACAAATGTGTACGAGGACTCAGTAAAATAATGAGACAGAAATGTATTTGTGTCTCTTACCTGTCGCTTTTTCCGTTGCATCCGGTTTCAAATCACAATGATTCTAAAGACACTTCAAAATTATAATAAATTTTAACTTAAAGTTATAATTTAATATTTTTAATATATTACATGTATCGTACAATATATATCGTCGCTATCTTCTTTTCACCATTACATGGGTTGGCTGTTAGAGAATGCCATCAGGCATTAAATCTGCGCATACCTTAAGGTGTCTCAATAAAAAATAAATAAAATAAAATATATATAGAATTAGGAATTAGCTTTTTTATATCTTCACTCATTTTCCAATACTGAGGTACTTTAGTTCTAGACGTTTTGGATCTTTCGACTCACATTTCACCAGAACTTATTTTGGATAATACGACAGGAGGTGAGATATTCGCCGTATTAGTATCTAAGCCAATAAAACAATAAAATATAAAAATAATTAAATATTTATATAAACATATAAACTTGATTATAAACTTTTATATAATTGACACGAATATATCCCGATAGGGGCTAACTAGCGGATCCAGATTCGAGAGTGACCCTATCACTACCAACTTGGTTATCTGGTCATCAATTAACTAGTACTCGTCTTTTAAAGGCTACATTAATATTTATTAAGCAAATATATTGCTTGTAAAAAATAAATAAATGAAAATAGATAAATATCTTGACGCCTTTTCCCATACAGGGGTAGACTTAAGTCCCCTTGACCCACCTTCCACCAAAGCTATTTTCGGAACACGAGATATTTTGTAAGAAATAACAGTAGACAGTACAAACAAACAAAAACGACCCCGTATTGAATTTGAATCTGCACCGCCACAATGGTACACCGCGGACGATTTTAATCGACGCTCCCTTAGGAACTTCGTATGAAATTTTAAATTTTCAATACCCGTAGGACGTCCAAAGAAATCATCGGTTCACGTGTGCCGGATGTTGAAACAAACGGAACAAAAGCCTTAAGCGACCCTTTTGAGTCAAATCCCGGAGTATTCTTATTGAAGGTGAGTTATCCGTGCAGAACATTATGCATCATAAAACTATGCGCGTAAAGAGTAAAATCCGATTGTAATAAATTTTTATAGGTTTTCAGTCGGTTTATGCAGCACTCATTGACGCACTCCCGTCTCGAACGGGGCTCGTAAAATCGAAACAGAACGGCGATATAAAAGGAGTGGCAGATGAATATCGGGATGAAGAGACCGCTATTGTACGTGACATACGACCTTAAAGAACTACTAGCACCAAAGCCCCTAAGCATTTTTGACTAGTAGTTTTCTATTTTATTAGATCAGTCATCATCAAGTGTCATCTGTAAGTATCGAATATTAGCTCTCGAGAACGTACAAGTGTTGGTACCTTTACATCCTCTGAATCCCAGCATAAGACTAGTTACACTGCCGTTTTGTATTAAAATGTGGGAGTATATGCAATAAACAACAAATATTTTTTCTTCACGTATTCTCCCAGAACTGGGGTAGACAAACTTTTAGACAATTAAGACCTACCTTTCGCCGAAGATGGTGAGTCCATCGTGGTCTTAATGTCCAACGGTTTATTGTTTTATTGATATATAATGGTTTATTTACGTAGTTAATAGACATTATTCATATATAAACATAAAAATCCATGACTCAAGTAGGGCAATTAGAACTAGCAACCCTTCGAAGGATTCGCTTACAACTATGCTATATGGTCGTATCAGTATTTAGTTTTAAATAATATTAATTCTTGCAAGTATATAATGTTGCAATAACTATTCGACCGTAAATCTCTCGGGTTTCGGAAGAGCAATGAAAGGAAACACGACAATTTTATTTAAAAAATAAAGAAATGAATGGAAATCCATTCCATCTTCAGTTGTCTTGCAAAATTTCTTTTAATAGTCCGTCTGAGTCTGAAGCCAACTTTGGATCTGTACGCTAAGTTTGAGCGTTTCTTTGGAGCTATTAATTTGTCTCGGCCGAAAGAACTGAGACACGGAAAGCTGACAAGTTAAGAGTCGTACAGACTTTTTAGACAATGAGCATTTTAGACTAGCAAAAGTTATAGAAGTTTTTCATTTCTTTGCCCATAACTCGAAAGCAATGGTTTAATGCACTGTAGCAGCTGAAGGATTGTAACTAAAATCGATATTTCTCCAATCATGCTTCCATGGGTCGATATTGTCTATAAAAATTATTTAATGATTTAGAGAATTATTTAAAACATTATAAAGATCCTGTATGTATAGGTAAATTCTGTTAATATGTATATATGTACATGTATTTGATTATATATCAATGTGTTTATGGTAAAATAGGATTCGATACTGAAGTGTTTGCAATTATAAATTCATTAACAATAATTTTAATATCGCTCTGCCCAAATAAGCCTAAATTGTGATCAGTTACCTTAGTTCTGCTACGGATGTCTTTGTTAAGGATTCTAACGGTAACACGCACTGGTTGTAAACTTTCCTTCAAGCTTATGATGTATACTCGATGAGAAGATGTGGCGGAGTTTCGTACGCTGCCTAGCCGAGTTGGATTCGGCGATCTCTGGGTCGAAGTTAGGCTTACCCAGTCTACGTATTCATTGACTACTTCGAGCGAAGTGTTCCCAACTACAACCGACATAGGTCTGACATGCACATTAGACAAGATCTTCGTCTTGTCCATGTTCATCTTAAGACTAACCTCTTGGGAAACACTATTGAGGTCATTGAGCATGGTACTTAGCTCCTCTAGCGATTTTGCCATCAGGACTATGTTGTCGGCAAACCGAAGTTGAGTGATGAATTCGCTATTGATGTTAATACCGTATCCTTTCCAGTTCAGTAGCTTGAAGAAATCTTCCTATGCAACGGTGAAGAGTTTAGGGTATTTGGCATTACCCTGTCTTACAACTTTCTGCTATTGGATAGGTTTCGTGCTCTGGTTCTGTACTCGGATAACAAAGTTAAAATCAGTGCCGCAATCTAAATTTCTGGATTGCCACATCATCCACGAAAACAAGTATTAATGACAATGACCACTGACAGAAAAAGGATAATCGAAAATGTATCGAAATTAGTGACGTCCTAGAAGCGATACGGAGATTATTCCAAAAGCTCCTTACAGAAATGGTCAATTTCCTGAAGAGAATTTTAAAATAAAAAATATAGGTATAATAAAAAAAATATCTTCACGCAATTCCCAATACAGGGGTAGACCGAGGTCTAGTCTAGACAATTAAGTCTCTTCGACCCACCTTCTACCGAAGATATTTTCTGGACAATGTGACAGGCCGTCTTTATGTTCAAGGCAACGATGTAAATCGTACATAAGTTTTTGAAAAACGCATTGGTGCGAACTAGGCTCTCTTGATTCGAAATTCCGACCACCCAACCACTCGGCTATAGTGACTTCAGTACATGTATAATCAGAAGAAAAATCCCCAATACTTTTTCTGGCTTATCGGTGTAGTGGTATATTTTTTTTTTAATTATGAGTATTTGAACTCAACTTTCAGGTTCATCAGCATTTGGCAATAATCAGAATACAACTTCATGATTGGTTTTTGCCTCGACGAACGTCCAACCGCAAATGCATCCATCGCAACCAAAACTGGCACATTATCAACTAAAGTGATTTTAGACCGCATTGTTTGCGAATACAAATCCGCCGTCCGGAATTGGACGAATTGAAAGACGTAATTTCGTCGGACATTTCGTCGACATTTACATTTCTGTTATTCTAGTTTGATTTAACGCAGATGCGCAATGTTGGATAGCTAACTTAAGTATGTGATGTTGAAAGCGATATTTAGTGACTTATCTTTCATTTATCGCATATTAAATTTGTCAGATATTTTAAAGCTTTGAAAATTTTCAGTCTTAAGAGAGTATTTTTCTCACATGCAATCTGCTTCTACCAAGTAAAAATTTACTACAAGAAGTGCTCTCTAGGATCTGTGTTAGTAAACCAATCAAGACAAATCATTAAAATTTGGTAGATAAATGATACCGTGTGATAAGGCGTAAAAATACACCGCTACCTATCTTGGATTTCCATGGATGTCAAAGGAGGACGCAAAGGGCCTCGAAAATGCCATTGTCTATCGCAGTACAGATCGGTGATAGGCAGCGTTTAAACTGCGATCACCAATCCACTTACCAAGCGAGGGAATTACAGCGAACCCTATGCCCTTTTTTAATTTAACAGGCCACGTATGTACTAATATTTTAAGTTTGTAATAGAAGAGATTAGATTCAATAGAATAATGAATTGATTAAAATTATACTACATTCTAAACTAAAACAAACTTTCATAGTTTCCGAATTTAGATGTAACAATGAAACGTAACTGAGTTAACAGTTCATGGTTCAGGTCTGGCAACACCACAAAGTAGATTGAACAAAGTGCGTTGCTTAACGAGCGCCGACGGACTTGCTGCAAACAACACCTCTACTGTGTGTTGGCTTTAATTAAAACTCTGTATTCGAACTCGAAATCAAAGCATCGAAGTAATATTAGTTCAGTATTTTTTAATTATTTGTATTTTATACGATTTAGTATCGTTTGATTAGACGCTGAGATGACATGTCCATCACCTGTCACATTGTCCCAAAAATAAATAATTATATACAGACATAGATAGGGACAACATCATATACATTGCTCTGATCACAAACATTCATCGCCACACTGAGAAAGGGCAGTGCTGATCGCAGGACCAAACACCTTAGCCCTAATTAGACGCTGCTATCATTGGTCAGCTTTTGAGACTAAAAATTTTTAATACGATTATCCTGCCATGTATGTATATGCCAATGGCATATAGAAAGCTTTTCCCTTAGTACCTTTTTTCGTATTACACCCACATGAACTTCGAAAGCAAATTCTTACGATAATGCCACAATGCTTAAAACCAGAATCGGATAAAATATATTAATAAAATTTCTAAAATACAATAGCAAAAAAGAAAAGAGAACAGAGCGGCTTGAATATCAAAGACCTAATATATTGAACAAATTAACAACATGTGGAAATTAATTATTTCAAAGCAAGTTTTTTTTTCCTAGCTCTTATCTCGAATTAGGTAAATTAGCTTGACGAGTTGTCCATTGTGCAAGACACCAATCAATGCCAGTGCTAACAGGATAAAATAGGAAATGGATTGTTTTGTTCGGTTCTCAGGTATACAGCCGGTAGACAAAATGAATCGGCTCCTTCTAACAATGAACATGCTATTTCAGTCTTTACACCTGTTCCCTACAGCAGATATTCGCTTGAGCTTTTATTTTGGGTATTCAACGTAAATAACAGGTATCGTCCCTTTGATTTGTTTCTTAAGAAATTTGGACGGGTATTGCCAGATTGTAAACTTTTTATTTTGTTCACTTAGTACTTATCTTTGATGGAGAGAAAAACAGGGATAGTGATACAGAGAAAATTAAATTTATAAATTTTATGTTGGACTTCAGCTACCATTGAATAGGAATAATAATCTACATATACATTATCTTCACGTATTTCCTAATACTGGGGTAGCCAGAGGTCTAAACAATTTAGTCCTTTTGCTCTACATTTAACCGGAGCTTATTAGAGGACGATGAGACAGCAAGTCGCCGTATTTCATATATAGATTAATTTTTACGATTTAGAAATATAGATTAAACTTTTTACAGTAATAAGCAAAGGAAAAAAATTAAAAGAAGCTCCATTTTATTTTAATTTCTACACTAGCTAAGAAATTTAATAATGTTCAGTCTAACAATTACAAAGTCACGATAGCTGAGTGGTGGGGTGATCAGAATTCGATTCGAGAGATCCGAGTTCGATCCCTAGGTGGCAGACTCTTACCAATGGGTTTTGTCAAAAAACTTATGTACGATTTATGTTGTAGGCTTGAACATTAATACTGCAACGGGTTTACCACCTGTCATCTAGTCCCAAAAATTGTTTTCGGTGTGTCGAAAGGACTGTCTGATCTTCTGTCTATCCCTGTATTAGGAATGGCGTGAAAATATGGCGTGAGCAATAAAAAGAATTATCAAATAAAAAGTATTATCAAAATTAACCAAAAAAAAACTTAGCTAGACTAAAAACTAATGAGCTTATATTTAGCTCTGGAAGCGAATATTCTTCAATGTGAGTAATCTTCATAAGAGATCTATTTGTAAGATAATCTAAAAACATGATCTTATGAGAATACGAATTACGTTTGGGTGTGTTTAGTTTTTACGTTTTGATTTAATTTTTTAAATGATAAATACCAATTTTATTGTTTCATAGTCTTTTTGTATATTCCTACGAATCGAGACCTAGTCATTCAATGTAGGCATTATGAGAAAGCTCAATGTGATCCCATCGATCATCCTGGAGTACAAGACATCTCGCTCCCTAGACGGTGCGGTTTATCGCTGGTCTTTTAACTTTTTGCTCTGGTATTTTTCGAGATGGTTGTCCCGCCATTTGTCGGTAGCCAATTTGTATTTTCAAGGCTTTTCTTTAGTTGCCTCTTACGATACCCACGGGTAGATCTCTCGTCATATCCACACTGCAGCTACCGGCTACCGTCTTCTTTCATTTATTGATAAAAGCTGACTGTAGCCGGGGCTGTCTCTGACAACAGTATGTTAAACAACTCAATCCAATCTCAATCCAACATGAGTAAAGTACACGCTGTAAAGTACTCGAAACGTCGAAAAGTTTTCAAAAACTGAATAAATGCGACCAGTTTAAGTAGTGACATTACTTTGATTACTTATTTAACGACCTCCGTGGCGAGTGGCGTATACATTGGTTTTTAAGCTACCAGCTCTGCGGGTTCGATTCCCGATTGGGTCACTGTAAAAAATCACTTTTTCTTTATTGTCAGGGTCTGGGTTTTTGTGGTTATTTCGTTCTTTCTGGTTCCATAACACAAGTGCATCAAGCAATAAGCTTGAGTTTACGATCAAAGCAACATTTGTGATGTTGTCCCTATCTATGTATATCTTTATTAACATTTACCCTCATTCGAAAAATCGAAACGTACAATCCGAAAATAAAAAAATCGAAGAATTTTTAGACTTCAAGCATAAAGAAGTAAATAACTAAGCACCGATAAACGTATGTGGCTATATAAACAATTAGAGATGGAATTCGAATATCGGAGGTCGAATAGTATGCGAATGCTCCGTTGGGAATGGATGATAGTCAATTTGAGAGGTCGCGTATTTGCATAGGGCAGGCGTGCCGCACCCGGGGTCGGTACGAGACCGGGCGGATCGCCTTTGGCGACGGTCCGTTGTACTGCTACCCTATATGGGTTAGAATAAGTATCCATTGAATTGCGTTTAGACTTGAATCGTACGACAAAGCTTCTTTAAAGCTCGAGTATTAAATAGCGTGTAGTATTAAAAATTAAACACAAGTAATATTCTTATAGTAGAGGAGGTTGTGTCTATGAATATGCGGCCCTTTTCTTGTGAGTTTCTAAGAGGCTTCTAAGAGAAAGCATTGAATGTATTAGAAACCGATGGTGGTAACTATCTAGAAAAAATACCCTAAAATTAGCAGACCAGTAATGGGGAGCAGTTGTAAGGTGTCTGGTACTGTACTGTGATCGTCATCCGCTTGCCGAGCGTAGTGATTATGGCAAACACTCCTACGGGTGAGCTCTGTGTCTCGTAGTGGACTATTACACGTCGTTAAGTAGGTGTGTATGTATGTTTGTTAATACGATAACTTATAACTGCATGTACATGTTTTGGTATTAACATTTTTTTTCTTCAATAATATAATAGTTGTACATGGTGTATGTACTAATATAATAATAGTACATACACAGTTTCGCATAATTCGTATTGTAATATCATAATAACCATGTTCTAGGTTAATCTTATAACCTAATTCGTTACAAAGAAGTATATTTATAATGACTTAGTTTGCGCGCCGCAAGTTTATTTCTCCACTTGACGGGTTTTAATTATGAATTCTTGTTCCAATTACCAATTGTGAATAGTAAAACAGAACTACGGTATTCTTTAATTATACACGAATTATGAGTATAAATTTGAAAATTTACACGCACATCATATTTTGTGGAATGACATTATTTTAGTTGTCGTGAATAAGCTGTTTATGGAAATGCCATTTTTTCAGGGGTAGTATGTGTAAATCCCCATTACTACCACCATCAGGTGAACTTGGGATTGAATATCTCTGACTAAAACGACAGCAGGGCTGATTTAGTTTGACTAAGTACTATTCCGGCAGGTTGTGGATCTGTATCGCACTTTGAAAATTTTTAACCGACTGTTTTTGCTTTAAAGCCACCAGGTTTCAAGGTGTCGCCACTTTCAGGATTTGATTCCCGGACGGATCAATGTAGGAAATTACTTTTTCTGCACGGTCTCGGATAGCTTTAGCTATTTACTTTGGGACCAGAGCAACATCCCCGTGAATGTATTTATTTATTTGTTTATTTATTTATTTATTTACATTACTTTGATTACTTATTTAACGACTAATTGTTTTCCTTCACTACTCGATTTGAAAATCGTTTCTAAATCAGAACATGTGGTAAAGCACGGCCAGTACGGTGCTGAATCATTTTCATACCATGATCTGCTGTATTTATCATATAAGCTACAACCTCCAAAAGTAAAGTCCCGTACTCTTATGCTACGTAGTTTTGGTAGAATGGATGTCGATCTCCTTAAACGTTGTGCTGCCAACATTGACTGATCAAAACTTGACGAGATGTCCTGTGTTAATGAACAAGTACACATTTTTAACCAACTTTTAATGCAACTTTACGATGAGCATGCACCAATTCGACCCATCAATGTTCGGCGTCCTCCGGCCCCTTGAATTTCAAATGAAATTAAGCAATTAATAAAAAGAAGGAACCGAGCTAAATCCAAATTTAAAAAAATATCCAAGTGTCGCAAACCGAGAGAAATATAGAATACTTAGGAATCGCTGCAACACGGTGTGTAGAGATGCACGACGCCGCCACATTCGCCATATATATATATATATATATATATATATATATATATATATATATATATATATATATATATATATATATATATATATATATATATATATATATATATATATATATATATATATATATATATATATATATATATATATATATATATATATATATATATATATATATATATATATATATATGTATATATATATATATGTATATATATATATGTATATATATATATATGTATATATATATATATGTATATATATATATATGTATATATATATATATATATATATATATATATATATATATATGTATATATATATATATATATATATATGTATATATATATATATGTATATATATATATATGTATATATATATATATATATATATATATATATATATATATATGTATATATATATATATATGTATATATATATATGTATATATATATATATATATATATATATATATATGTATATATATATATATGTATATATATATATGTATATATATATATATATATATGTATATATATATATATATGTATATATATATATGTATATATATATATGTATATATATATATATATATATATATATATATATATATATATATATGTATATATATATATGTATATATATATATATATGTATATATATATATATATGTATATATATATATATGTATATATATATATGTATATATATATATATGTATATATATATATATGTATATATATATATATGTATATATATATATGTATATATATATATGTATATATATATATATATATATATATATATATGTATATATATATATGTATATATATATATATATATATATATGTATATATATATATATATATATATATGTATATATATATATGTATATATATATATATATATGTATATATATATATGTATATATATATATATATGTATATATATATATATATATGTATATATATATATATGTATATATATATATGTATATATATATATATGTATATATATATATATATATATATATATATATATATATGTATATATATATATATATATATATATATATATATATATATATATATATATATATATGTATATATATATATGTATATATATATATATGTATATATATATATGTATATATATATATGTATATATATATATATGTATATATATATATGTATATATATATATATGTATATATATATATGTATATATATATATATATATATATGTATATATATATATGTATATATATATATATATATATATATATATATATATATGTATATATATATATATGTATATATATATATATATATATATATATATATATGTATATATATATATGTATATATATATATGTATATATATATATGTATATATATATATATATATATATATATATATATATATATATATATATATATATATGTATATATATATATGTATATATATATATATATATATATATATATATATATATATGTATATATATATATATATGTATATATATATATGTATATATATATATATGTATATATATATATGTATATATATATATGTATATATATATATGTATATATATATATATGTATATATATATATATATATATATATATATATATATATATATATATATATAGCGAATGTTTTAGAGCGTCTTGTCCAGCAGCAAATAACTAAATTTCTGAACGCTAATAACCTATTAAATTCATATCAATCTGGTTTTCGTCCCGGCCACAGTACGGTTACAGCATTGTTGAAAATCACAGATGATATTCGAGCTGGTATGGAAAATCGGCAAGTTACAATTCTCACGCTCCTTGATTTCAGTAATGCGTTCAATACCGTCGACTTAGACATACTTTTGGATGTTCTACGTTCTATTAACGTATCTCCAACAGCGACTGACTGGTTTCGTAGTTACTTATTCGGTCGACGACAGCGCACTCGTATAGAAGAGAGATACCTTCTTGGTGTTCTATCGAGGCCGGTGTACCACAAGGTGGCGTGTTGTCTCCTCTCCTCCACTCTACTGTCTTAGACAAGATTTTTTCAGTAAATTAGATCGTGAAGTAACACATATATATATATATATGTATATATATATATGTATATATATATATATATATATATGTATATATATATATATATATATGTATATATATATATATGTATATATATATATATATATGTATATATATATATGTATATATATATATGTATATATATATATATGTATATATATATATATATATATATATATGTATATATATATATATGTATATATATATATATATATGTATATATATATATATGTATATATATATATGTATATATATATATATATGTATATATATATATATATGTATATATATATATGTATATATATATATGTATATATATATATATATATATGTATATATATATATATGTATATATATATATGTATATATATATATGTATATATATATATGTATATATATATATGTATATATATATATATGTATATATATATATGTATATATATATATATATATGTATATATATATATATGTATATATATATATATGTATATATATATATATATATATATATATATATATATATATATATATATATAGCGAATGTGGCGGGGCTACAGTGCTGATGTGTGTTCCGGGAGCGTCTACCTAGAGAAGGAATTATTGTCTCCTCTCCTCCACTCTACTGTCTTAGACAAGATTTTTTCAGTAAATTAGATCGTGAAGTAACACATATATATATATATATATATATATATATATATATATATATATATATATATATATGTATATATATATATATATTTTATATATATATATATATATATATATATATATATATATATATATATATATATAATGTTATATTTACGTATATATGTTGTATATATCGAAAGTAAATTTTCGGTCTCGTACTTTTCGGTTTTATCATTTCTTTTAGATTCTTCTCTTCCTTAGATCCTTCTATTATATGTAATATATAAAATAATACATTATGAGAAATATTAGACTGCACAGGCCAAATAAGTTTGGAAAAATGTTATCAAGAATGGAAGGTCTGTACTAAATAATGTTGTTGTGTGAGATAAATTTTTTGGTACATATATATGTCCTCTGTCTGTTCGGGAGACTAGGCCCGGGTTATAAAGAGCTCAGATCTCAGACGGAGACGTACAGCAACTTAGCTATGTATGATGCTTTAGGACCGAAGTACTTCAAGTTTTGTGAACAACGAGAGAGAATAAATGAATAATTCCCTAGACATTAGTAATTAAAGAAATGAGGACAATATCAGATGCATTGTTCTGATCTCAAAGTTGCTAAAGCACTTTCGTTGTGGAATCGGAAACAACGAAGGTACGACAAACCTCAGATTGAAGACAGTGTTGAACTACTTTGACCCATTTACTTGGATCCGTCCGGGAGTCGAATCCGGAAACTAAGGACTGGTGAAACTATGAAAATCTATGTTTTACGCCATTCACTCATAACGACGAGGTCGGCAGACGAGTGAAATTAAATAGACCAGACAAATTAAAGTGACCAAAAAAGAGTAATAAATCAGTTACTTAATTTCAAAGTTAAAATTTCAATATTTGCTAAAATAATAACCCTGTCTTTCAACAAGAAACTTGAAAAAAATTATTCAACTGGATTAATCTTTACAAACCTTTTCAATCAAACTCTCGTCAGCCTCCGTCAATTTTATAGTTCACTGAAGATCAATAAACTTTATGTTTTGGGTGATAAACTTTTGCGTACACAATTTTGTTTAAAATTTAAGCTTTAATTTTAAGATTTAAAATAGATTATTTATGCGTTCATAACTAATATCAATACTTCGAGGGATGCTTGAAACTTCCTGGTGTAAGATGTGTCCTACTCTCCGAAGAAGCTCGGAGGTTAGTAACCGTGGCTTAGTTAACCACGATGAATCGGGAGGAACCTGCATCACTGGCCTAACTTTGCGGGACATATCCGGCACCAGATAGCTTGGTCAGGCCAATTATGATGCGCGTTGGTGGACTATGTAGAGACTGTTTCCGTCGTTGCTCTCCACGAACAAGATTGCAAAGGCAAAGACGGACAGATTACTGTGTTGTTTTGCCATGGTCCCTATCCTTAGCGAATGTGGCGGGGCTACAGTGCTGATGTGTGTTCCGGAGCGTCTACCTAGAGAAGGAATTATTGTCTCCCTCTCCCTCCACTCTACTGTCTTAGACAAGAATTTTTCAGTAAATTAGGATCTTTGACTTAGACATATTTAATAAATAAATAAATAAATATAAATAAATAAATAAATAAACATTCAAAGAAACAAACAAACAAATAAATAAATTAAGATAAGATAATTCTTTATTGTACATAGTCTTATAAAATTAATTATTACAATTTCGGAAACCTTAAAACTACAAACGGTGGTCATATCGCTTTAAGCGATTTCTGCCTGACAAACCGGGTATTAAGGGAATATTAGCTCTATTAAGTAGGATAGGTGCATATAGATATATATATATATATATATATATATATATATATATATATATATATATATATATATATATATATATATATATATATATATATATATATATATATATATATATATATATATATATATATATATATATATATATATATATATATATATATATATATATATATATACGATACGATAAAGAACAAAAGATGAAATCAAGTAAGTCAATGGAAACGCACTGAGCATCGTCTCCGGTTCGATGCTGGCAGCGACGATCGTGTCCTCGGATCTTCCAGTGTCCCGCATTACTGCGTCACGACGGCTCGCCGATCCTTTACGGTAAATTAAACATACATTGCACTTACTCATCAGACAGCGATAAAGATTAATGAATATGGTATATTTAATTAATTCCAGATTAATTCAAGCTTCGCGATTGCCGTGTGGTTTGGCGAACGGAATTCGAGTCGAGATTCCCGAGTTCGATCCATCCGACCATCTGTCATGTTGTCCCAAAAAGGCTCTTCCGTAAAATGATTTAATTTTCTAGACCTCTATCTACTTCAGTATTGGAAATGGCGTGAAGAAATTTTTTCGTGTGGTTACGGCGTAATAATATACCACTCCCTCTTTTCAGATGGGTGCCGAAAGAGGTGGTTAAGGATAAAGACATGAAAATACATACGGTGTACATACACACATAAAATAAATAATATTTGTGCATGTTAAAGATGTAATTTGATAACTTTGATATTAGAAGATTCATAGTGACTTTAAAGTAATTTAAATAAACGTAGATGTAGAGTGGGAAATAGGAAATTTTCATAAAAGGTTTAATGTCCTCAGGGTAAAGCGCATAAGGTGCTCATTTTGTGGCACTTGTTTACTTTTCATCTCCTGAGTGGAAAAATTTATAGCACGGATACAAACTGAAAATTGAATTTTATTAATTCCGTACTTTGTATGTTATTAGTTGCGTTGAAGCCTTGCTTTGTTGAATTGGATTTGCTGCGGATAATTGATTATTTCTATAAATATATAATTTTGTATCTTTTAATAGTTTACTTAATGTATTTGGAATATTAGACTGTTAGAGCGGAGTTTAGGAATTGTAAGTTCATTTTATAGTAATTTCTAATCAGGATCGATTTAAATAAAAGAAAAAAATAAAACTGTGTGCTGTCCACACGCAATAAGTAGTTAATAAACCTTCCAAAAATAATATCCGATGCATTCTAACTAATTTTCTCGGGGGCTAAATCATATAGGTTTACGCGTTTGTATCTTTTCAGTGTCTACTTTGTTTCATCGAGTTTCAAATCAAAACAAAGCATTGAAGTTCTTAATTCGAAGAGAAATATCCTAACGTTTATCTTTTGCGTGCAAACTTCTTTAAAAGAAATATACACTTCGAGCACTATATCCTGCCTAACTCCTTTTACGCTCTTTCCAATATCCATTACCCAAAGGATTTTGGAACAAAGATTCGATGGAGAATTTAATCTAGCTTCTGTAGATCTAATTTCCTCTGTTGTTGAGAAAGGGGAGAGAGTAGTGTCGTTGCATATAGTATACAGCTATATATGTAATATGTAATAGTCCGTAACCTTAGCGATCCGATTTTGGCTACAGACAGTAGAGTTAGTAGTGACAAGGAGTTACCTAATCTGCTAGCAAGAAAAAAATTGCAAAATGGAGGTCTTAATAACAAGAGGCATTATCTAGCTTTGGTTTGTGCATACAAACAAAGAGATGAAAGCTTCTGATTATTTATTTTTTAATTTATAACTGCCAAAATCTACTTTGAGAAAGAAAAAAAAAACAATATTCATAGAATAAATTACAGAATTATTATTTAGTTTACTTCTCTACCCAACACTTGATTTAACCACTCACAACACATTACCCAACGTTGCTAAGCTACACAAGCTCTACCGCATAAACACCTCTCAGTTAAAACAGGGACTGTCTATGAAATGAACGGATATAACTCCATTAAAGCATAAAGCACATCGAGTGCGAGTCGCAATCTATAAATAGATTAGTTCCAGTGTACGACCAAATTGAACTTTGACAATTTAGACACCCCAACACTACTAGTACATTGTGTAGACGGGGGCAACATTCTCGTAACTGGTGCATTTGACCCAGTTACACGTACCGACTTATAAATCAAGATACCAATCTCCTTTATACTCTCGAATGCTTCTATGTTCATAATTTGTGGGCACTACATATCTTGTCACTGGCATGTATTCTATTTTGTTGGTATGTAATTTTGTTATGAAGTATCTCTGATACGTCCGCGACAGAATAAACGTCCTTGCTAATGAATATCCTTATTAAATTTCTATTCTTCATGTGATGGTGGTAATTTGGTTGTGCAGTAAAATAAGGTATTTGATATAATCAAATTCAGTTGATTGAATGCGTATCTTGGCCTTTAAAATTGATTCGACGACCGCCGTGAACGAGTTGCGTACGGTTTTCAAGGGACCGACAACTTTGAGGTCTCGGGTTCGATTCCCGGGGTTAATGGTGAGAATACTTTTAGATACACTTTCTTGAAAACATACTCGGGTCTGAGTATTTATGGTGCCTTTGTTATTTCTGATTCCATTACACAAGTGCTTAAGCTGCTTACGTTGGATGGTTAACAATGTATGTGTTGTCCCTATCTATGAAAATACGTATTACTTATTGATCAATAAGCATTAAAGCCCACACACACCCTCCCCCAATTCTGGGGGGGGGGGCACTCTAAGGGAGGCATCGCATCTGCTATGCCTCTGGTGTTGTGGGTGTTCATGGGCGACGGTAATCACTTACCATCACGTGAGCCACCTGCTCGTTTGCCTCCCTTTTCTATAAAAAAAAAGCATCGTCTAAGACTGAACTCCAACTTTCTTTCCCTATTATATCCCTTGTTCTATTCCCATATATACATATCAGCCTGTAAAAGTCTACTCCAAGACAAAGGCCATAACCACGCTGCTGCCCTCTGCTGTCTACTGAATTTTGGTTTGGTACTTTTCGAGGTGGTCATCTCCCCACATGTGGGTTGCCAAAGACATTTCGAAGGGACTCTTCAAGAGGGTGGTATTTTCTTACGCCAATATCAGAAGACTGTTGCGTGTGCAATTTTGAATGCCTATAGCATAATTAATTCATCAGTAATTTAAATTAAATTTTTAGATCTTATTAAATTTTATTGAAACTGCATGCCAGGCGTTTAAATCAATTTTTCAAAAGCAGGCCATGAGAGTATATTAGACGTCTATAATATGAAGCCTTTCTACTGGCGTGTACAATATGATGAATTTTCCGCTGCTGGGGCATAGATCACAGTATAGTTGATAAAGTAGCAAAGATTTTTTTGTAAATTGAACCTCTTTTTAAAATAATAATAAAAGTAAACAATAACTTTTTTAGTTAAACATGTTAATTATTAATTTAAATGAAATATTGTAATAAGCAATTTCATCATTTGACTCTGGTACATGTATTTAAATAATATTTTTTAAACAATATGTATTTTTAATTATCATTACAGTATATTTAGAGATTTTATTTCAAAAACAACAGACTTTCTCATCTATGGGACTACTGGAAGATATTTCTAAGTAAGTAGTGCCCCTGTACAAACATTTTATTTTAATTATTATATATAAATGAAACAAATCAGAATAGAGAACTTTATTTGAAGTCGAATAAAAATACCTACTTTGTGATTTTTGTCTTAATATTATTTTTACTATATAATCAATTCCTGATGCCTAAACGATATCATTGTTTTGAATACAAAACAATAATATAGACTGTATGATATCTATTTTGCATTAATTTTAGATGCTTAAGTGATTCGAACCTGCGCCCTTTATCTGAACAGTAATATCAAAAACATTCTATGGTTAAATCCTTTACCATGTGAAACTACGGTATATTTTTACTTTCTTTATATTAAATGGATATTAAATATCTTTTAATAATCTACAGGCAAGAGGACTGCAACGAAGAGACGTAGGGATGAATATTTCAGAAGCGCGTCTCTCTTCTCAGTATTAGACTCAGATAATGAGCGTGTCGTTTACATTTCATCTTGCGAGTGTGCGAGCGCGCATATGAAAAGTTTATTGCATAGGTGCAAGCTTAAAATGAAATCTTTGAACACATGATTTTTGACTATTTCAGGCGACCTGCTTAAGCGGAGATGCCGTTTAAAAATTCATTCTATCTCTGTTTATTTCTCGCCATTCTGAATTTTTATATTTTTTATAAAAATGTCATATCAATTGGTACTTACACATACAATCTTAGTAAATGTGAGTATATAGAAAAGATATACTAGCGAACGCTTTTCAGATAAAATAGAGAAAACCATATACGCCCAAATTTTTAATTCTATTATTACTAATTTATGGTATCAGCATGTACGAATCATTATATTATATCGTTGGCTTGAACATAAAGACGGCGACGGGCTCACCACCTGTCGAGTTGTCTCGAAAATATCTTCGGTGGGAGATGGGTCATAGGGACTTAATTGTCTAGACTAGACCTCTGTCTACCCCAGTATAGAAAAAAAGACAATATTTCTTTCCAAATTATAACTAAATTCAACAAAATCTAACTCGCTTAAATTCATCGTTGTCGCCATACGCACGTCTTTATTTTCGAATACATTGACTTACTTTGTTTTTATTGTTAAATAAAAATAAATAAATATCTTCACGCAATTCCCTATACAAGGGTAGGCAAAGGTCTAGTCTAGACAATTAAGTCCCTTTGACCCAACTGTCACCGAAGACATTTACGGGACAACGTGATAGGTGGTGAGCTCGTCGTACATACGTTTTTGAAAAACCCATTGGCACGAGCCTGCTACGTGGGGATCGAACTCGGGTCTCTTAACTTGAAATTCCGACCACACAAGCACTCGTCTATCGTGACTTTATTTGTTATTATTATTTTTATTGTTAGCTTTCGAGATGTATATTCTCATCACCATTCGATCGTCACTCATTCGTTCAACGTACCATATTTATCTTTACATGCAGTTATCCACCATAGTCATTACATTACTATAGTAAAAACTAGATTAGTATTTTCTATTGTTTAAAAAAATCTTTACGCCATTTCCAAAATTGGGCTAGACAGAGGAATCGAGTCCTTCCGACCCACCTTTCACATAATAATCATCGATAAGTTTTTGAATAACAATATTAGTAAGCACCACGCGATCGAACTCGGGTCACTCGACTCCAATTCCAATCGCTCAACCAATCGGCTATCTTGACTTTTATGCTAATTGTTAAAAAAACATTTTTATTTATATGTTTTCCGTTCAAACTGCTCTTACAGTTCCTTATCGAGAAGTTTTCTATTCCGTGAAAGTTCTAGTAAGTTTATCCTATACGAATAATAACCTACAGTACTACCACATAATTGTTAACGGACTTACCAACTCAGTTACCTGAAACATGAATCGGTGCAGATAGGGGATGTTAATCCGTAAATAGATTCACTTTGTTGCACGCCTCAGCTAAACTTTAACAATTTCTACATCAGTTCCGTTCCACAGTACGCTTGACAACATAGTAACGTGTGAATGAGACAAAGGTTGCAGTGTGGCATGGCCTATGAATTTACCTTTCCTATTCTTTTCATAGGTGTCTTAAGAGGCAACTAAGGGAAAAGTAATGATTACCGTCAGATTGCAAACGTGACGTGTTGAGACAACGTGACAAGTAGTGCTTGATGCCGTCTTTATGCACAAGCCAACGATATAAATCGTAAATAAGTTAAAAAAAAAACTAATTTATAAAAACCTACTTGCTCGAGATCGACCCTTTATACACAAATTCTAATCACCCAACTACTCGTCCATCGTGACTTGACTTAAAAAAAAAAACTAATTTATAAAAACCTACTTGCTCGAGATCGACCCTTTATACACAAATTTAATCACCCAACTACTCGTCCATCGTGACTTTATTTGTTATTGTTATTTTTATTGTTAGCTTTCGAGATGTATATTCTCATCACCATTCGATCGTCACTCATTCGTTCAACGTACCATATTTATCTTTACATGCAGTTATCCACCATAGTCATTACATTACTATAGTAAAAACTAGATTAGTATTTTCTATTGTTTAAAAAAATCTTTACGCCATTTCCAATATTGGGCTAGACAGAGGAATCGAGTCCTTCCGACCCACCTTTCACATAATAATCATCGATAAGTTTTTGAATAACAATATTAGTAAGCACCACGCGATCGAACTCGGGTCACTCGACTCCAATTCCAATCGCTCAACCAATCGGCTATCTTGACTTTTATGCTAATTGTTAAAAAAACATTTTTATTTATATGTTAGGCTTTTGTTTTAATAAAGCTTGTTTCCGTTCAAACTGCTCTTACAGTTCCTTATCGAGAAGTTTTCTATTCCGTGAAAGTTCTAGAAAGTTTATCCTATACGAATAATAACCTACAGTACTACCACATAATTGTTAACGGACTTACCAACTCAGTTACCTGAAACATGAATCGGTGCAGATAGGGGATGTTATTCCGTAAATAGATTCACTTTGTTGCACGCCTCAGCTAAACTTTAACAATTTCTACATCAGTTCCGTTCCACAGTACGCTTGACAACATAGTAACGTGTGAATGAGACAAAGGTCGCAGTGTGGCATGGCCTATGAATTTACCTTTCCTATTCTTTTCATAGGTGTCTTAAGAGGCAACTAAGGGAAAAGTAATGATTACCGTCAGATTGCAAACGTGACGTGTTGAGACAACGTGACAAGTAGTGCTTGTTGCCGTCTTTATGCACAAGCCAACGATATAAATCGTAAATAAGTTAAAAAAAAACTAATTTATAAAAACCTACTTGCTCGAGATCGACCCTTTATACACAAATTCTAATCACCCAACTACTCGTCCATCGTGACTTTATTTGTTATTGTTATTTTTATTGTTAGCTTTCGAGATGTATATTCTCATCACCATTCGATCGTCACCATTCGTTCAACGTACCATATTTATCTTTACATGCAGTTATCCACCATAGTCATTACATTACTATAGTAAAAACTAGATTAGTATTTTCTTAGTACTTCATTTTTTCATTCCTGTAATAATATTATCTTTTATGCATATTACTTGTACACACACGATATTTCACATCTACCAGGCGTCCCATGACGGCTCACATTTTTTTTGTAACATGATAGGTTCACCACCAGACAGGCGGTTCTCCCAAAAAGGCCTCAGTGAAAAGTACGTGGAAAGGTTGTAATATCAAAATCTGCATCGTTTTTCTCTTTAGAACTCCTCTTATAATAACTCTACTTATAATTAGTAATTCATTAAAAAATACTAGACAGAATTTTATTTATTTTAAAAATAAGACAGAATTAAAATCAAATATATTGGCTCAAATGTTGAATACTCACGATTTTATCTCTTGGTGGATCTTCATCTTAAAACACATTAAAATTCACTTTTACTTATTCCACAGTTTTTCTATTAAATACCCGACCGGTTTCGCTTTTATGGCATTATCAAAGATTTCTAATTACAATTATAATCTATTGAATTCGAAAATGTATCTCCTATTTTATCTATTAGATAAAATAGGAATTAACGTTAAGCGTTTAAGCGTTAGCCGTAAAGGCGAAACCGGTCAGGTATTTTAATAGAAATAAATGTGGAATAAGTAAAAAATAATTTTAATGTGTTTGATATTGACTAAAAGGCGTGGGGTATTGGAGGAGGGAACTACCACTCTCTCTCTTTCATACCGAGTGAGAAGAGGTGACTTAGGGAGGTTTAGCCTCTGAATTCTACATTGCTGTGGCTAACGCCAGAGGGCAAGATGAGCATCACCGATAATACCACATCAAAATAAGACACACATCAAATCAGACCGGTGACGGTACGATGTGTCTGGTACTGCGATCGCTAAACCGCTTGCCAAGCGTAGCGACTTTGAAAAATGCACCTTAAGGGAGTATGTATTCTGCTGTGAACTATTACGCGTCGTTAAGTTAATAAGATTCAAATAAATTTAAATATGTGTTTTTAATCGTCTCGCTATCTCTTGTACTGGGTTAGGCAAGGTCTAGACAATGAAGTCATAGATCTGCTTAACTGATTTTTGATGTGAAACATCTATAGCCGCACGTAAAACCGATTTCTGGCGTGGCGACGCATGCCGTGGCTATACAAAGGTATACTAATTTACACCCTATTACCTGAGAATTAAGGTTTATAATTAAACACTGAAATCACTTTTTTATATTTAATTAATTATATTCATATTATTCATATTAGTGACTATGTAAATTATATTAAGATTTCATTTTTACATGAAAGGTCATTTCCTTATAGTCAAAAAGGTTCAATAATTTTTAAAACGAATAAATATAAACTACCATTAAAATTAGCTGGAGATTTTAATGTAAATTTGCAAGAGCTGAATCAATGCCATTAATGACATTTCTTGAAAAAGAATTTCAATTGCGAATCAACAACAATCCAAAAGAATCTACTACCAAATATGGAACAACTATAGATGCTGTAATTGTGAGTTATCTTGACAATGTTTCATCCAATACTTTTGTAACGTAATAAATAAATATATAAATATCTTCACGCAATTCCCAATACAGGGGTAGACAGAGGTCAAGTCTAGACAATTAAGTCCCTATGACCCACCTTCCACCGAAGATATTAACGGGACTTTACTACTACGGGACTTTTGTAACGTAGTTTAGTTATCATCGACCAATCGTCACAGTAATACCGGCAGAGGAAATATCGAATATAACTATAACTGAAGTCACAGAGAGAAAGAGAAAATATTTAAATTGTGGCCACTTGATATTAATATCGAATTTTTATATCAAATGTAAATAAATGCTTATTAAATAAAGTTACCATTTTCTGTAAGAAATTCGTAATACTTCATTTTTTCATTAGTATTTTCTTAGTACTTCATTTTTTCATTCCTGTAATAATATTATCTTTTATGCATATTACTTGTACACACACGATATTTCACATCTACCAGGCGTCCCATGACGGCTCACATTTTTTTTGTAACATGATAGGTTCACCACCAGACAGGCGGTTCTCCCAAAAAGGCCTCAGTGAAAAGTACGTGGAAAGGTTGTAATATCAAAATCTGCATCGTTTTTCTCTTTAGAACTCCTCTTATAATAACTCTACTTATAATTAGTAATTCATTAAAAAATACTAGACAGAATTTTATTTATTTTAAAAATAAGACAGAATTAAAATCAAATATATTGGCTCAAATGTTGAATACTCACGATTTTATCTCTTGGTGGATCTTCATCTTAAAACACATTAAAATTCACTTTTACTTATTCCACATTTTTTTCTATTATATACCTGACCGGTTTCGCTTTTATGGCATTATCAAAGATTTCTAATTACAATTATAATCTATTGAATTCGAAAACGTATCTCCTATTTTATCTATTAGATAAAATAGGAATTAACGTTAAGCGTTTAAGCGTTAGCCGTAAAGGCGAAACCGGTCAGGTATTTTAATAGAAATAAATGTGGAATAAGTAAAAAATAATTTTAATGTGTTTGATATTGACTAAAAGGCGTGGGGTATTGGAGGAGGGAACTACCACTCTCTCTCTTTCATACCGAGTGAGAAGAGGTGACTTAGGGAGGTTTAGCCTCTGAATTCTACATTGCTGTGGCTAACGCCAGAGGGCAAGATGAGCATCACCGATAATACCACATCAAAATAAGACACACATCAAATCAGACCGGTGACGGTACTGCGATCGCTAAACCGCTTGCCAAGCGTAGCGACTTTGAAAAATGCACCTTAAGGGAGTATGTATTCTGCTGTGAACTATTACGCGTCGTTAAGTTAATAAGATTCAAATAAATTTAAATATGTGTTTTTAATCGTCTCGCTATCTCTTGTACTGGGTTAGGCAAGGTCTAGACAATGAAGTCATAGATCTGCTTAACTGATTTTTGATGTGAAACATCTATAGCCGCACGTAAAACCGATTTCTGGCGTGGCGACGCATGCCGTGGCTATACAAAGGTATACTAATTTACACCCTATTACCTGAGAATTAAGGTTTATAATTAAACACTGAAATCACTTTTTTATATTTAATTAATTATATTCATATTATTCATATTAGTGACTATGTAAATTATATTAAGATTTCATTTTTACATGAAAGGTCATTTCCTTATAGTCAAAAAGGTTCAATAATTTTTAAAACGAATAAATATAAACTACCATTAAAATTAGCTGGAGATTTTAATGTAAATTTGTAAGAGCTGAATCAATGCCATTAATGACATTTCTTGAAAAGAATTTCAATTGCGAATCAACAACAATCCAAAAGAATCTACTACCAAATATGGAACAACTATAGATGCTGTAATTGTGAGTTATCTTGATAATGTTTCATCCAATACTTTTGTAACGTAATAAATAAATATCTTCACGCAATTCCCAATACAGGGTTAGACAGAGGTCAAGTCTAGACAATTAAGTCCCTTTGACCCACCTTCCACCGAAGATACTTTCGGGACAACGTGACAGGTGGTGAGCCCGTCGCCGCCTTTTATGTCCAAGCCAACGATGAAATTCGTACATAAGTTTTTGAAAACTCATTGGTACTGCCACCTGGGGATCGAACTCGGGTCTCTCGACTCGAAATCTGACCACCCAACAACTCGGCTATCGTGACTTATTATACTTAAAACAATAGTAATATCAATTTTATATCAAATGTAAATAAATGCTTATTAAATAAAGTTACCATTTTCTGTAAGAAATTCGTAATACTTCATTTTTTCATTAGTATTTTCTTAGTACTTCATTTTTTCATTCCTGTAATAATATTATCTTTTATGCATATTACTTGTACACACACGATATTTCACATCTACCAGGCGTCCCATGACGGCTCACATTTTTTTTGTAACATGATAGGTTCACCACCAGACAGGCGGTTCTCCCAAAAAGGCCTCAGTGAAAAGTACGTGGAAAGGTTGTAATATCAAAATCTGCATCGTTTTTCTCTTTAGAACTCCTCTTATAATAACTCTACTTATAATTAGTAATTCATTAAAAAAAATAAAGTCACGATAGCCGAGTTGTTGGGTGGTTGAAATTTCGAGTCGAGAGACCCGAGTTCGAACCCCAGATGGCAGCACCAATGAGTTTTTCAAAAACTTATGTACGAATTTCATCGTTGGCTTGGACATAAAGACGGCAACGGGCTCACCACCCGTCACGTTGTCCCGAAAATATCTTCGGTGGAAGATATATATATTTCATTTCATCAAATATTGCATCATCAGTTTTTCTTGTGTAATCTTTAAACTTTTTTTTGTGTATAATTTTAGTAATTTTATAAATCTAAATGAAATAAAACTAATATAACATTTTGGTAGTATTAATAAAGGTAAATAGTAATATTTAAATTCATTCAAAACAATAAATAAATAAATATCTTCACGCAATTCCCAATACAGGGGTAGACAGAGGTCAAGTCTAGACAATTAAGTCCCTTTGACCCACCTTCCACCGAAGATACTTTCGGGACAACGTGACAGGTGGTGAGCCCGTCGCCGCCTTTATGTCCAAGCCAACGATGAAATTCGTACATAAGTTTTTGAAAAACTCATTGGTACTGCCACCTGGGGATCGAACTCGGGTCTCTCGACTCGAAATTCCGACCACCCAACAACTCGGCTATCGTGACTTATTATACTTAAAACAATAGTAATATCAATTTTATATTTCTAGGTTGGTAAATGGAAAGATAAAATAAAAACGGAATATTTTCATATATTCGCCATACAGTTTAACGAGGTGTAAGGTAATTTTTACTTGCTTGATCTGTCATAGAAACTCACGTGTATACTCGTAATATTATAAAGCATAAAATTTTGCGACCGTGCCGATATTTCTAGTTTATTGTTTTCTATATTGTTAGTCTAGGACGTAATAAAAACAATTTGCTCATATCCAGTTTTAAAGATAAATGATAATATTAATAGTGACGAGTAACGGAATAGGTCAGACTTCTCTCACAAATGGATTTTGTGTACATGATAATAATGTGTCATGTACGATTTATAATGTTGGCTTGTACTTTCAGATGGCTACAGGCTCAGCACCTGTTACGATGTCCCACAAAATGTCTTCGGTTGTAAGTGGGTCGAAAGCGCTGAATTGACTAAACTCTGTGAAACTAATAGAATATATGATTGACCAATGGTCAATCATATATTCTATTACTTTTAGCGTGAAGATATTTTTTTCTGTGAAAGTTATTTATGTATTTTACTATGTGCCCACTTAAAGCGTAAAAGGTACGAGAAGTAAGGCGACACTGGGATATTACAGCGGGTCTTTAGCTTGTGTAGGCGAGCCGATGTAATCAGGATAAAAGCTTAAAGTAGGAAATACAATGGGACAATACAGGTGTTACTCCGGATTTTTAGTGTATCCTTTGGTCTTTGTTACATAATTGAAATGCTTATTTTGTATCCAATTTCATTCCGATGTTATGCTAGAAATTCTATATGTTAGTTCTGGAATTTTCTATGCTGTGATGATTTTTGGTGAACTTTTTCGTCAGCATTATAACGGCATGTAAAAAACATTTGCAGGACATAGTTCTCGAACGGGAGGGTTTGCCATAACCACCACACTTCGCAAGCGGATTTACATTCGCAGTTCTAGACTCCTCGCACCTTTAACGCTGCTGCCCGACTGCGGTCTCCTGAATTTTGTTCTAGTCAAATTAAATTAAAGTAAATAATTTATTTATCGATGTAAGTAACATACATTACATCCATCGAACGTAATTTTTTAAATGTATTGAGTATTGTATCAAGTTATTATATCTAGTACTGTATCAAGCAGCCTTGATTATGTTATAATAATGTAGTGGCGCAGTGCATTTATTGCAATTTAAGGAATGGAAAAAATATATTGCGCGAAAATGAATAATAATAGGGTAAGGATAAGCCCTACGACGGCGTCGGGCTCACCACCTGTCACGTTGTCCCGAAAATATCTTCGGTGGAAGGTGGATCGAAGGGACTTAATTGTCTAGACTAGACCTCTGTCTACCCCTGTATTGGGAATTGCGTGAAGATATTTTTTCTGTGAAAGTTATTTATGTATTTTACTATGTGCCCACTTAAAGCGTAAAAGGTACGAGAAGTAAGGCGACACTGGGATATTACAGCGGGTCTTTAGCTTGTGTAGGCGAGCCGATGTAATCAGGATAAAAGCTTAAAGTAGGAAATACAATGGGACAATACAGGTGTTACTCCGGATTTTTAGTGTATCCTTTGGTCTTTGTTACATAATTGAAATGCTTATTTTGTATCCAATTTCATTCCGATGTTATGCTAGAAATTCTATATGTTAGTTCTGGAATTTTCTATGCTGTGATGATTTTGGTGAACTTTTTCGTCAGCATTATAACGGCATGTAAAAACATTTGCAGGACATAGTTCTCGAACGGGAGGGTTTGCCATAACCACCACACTTCGCAAGCGGATTTACATTCGCAGTTCTAGACTCCTCGCACCTTTAACGCTGCTGCCCGACTGCGGTCTCCTGAATTTTGTTCTAGTCAAATTAAATTAAAGTAAATAATTTATTTATCGATGTAAGTAACATACATTACATCCATCGAACGTAATTTTTAAATGTATTGAGTATTGTATCAAGTTATTATATCTAGTACTGTATCAAGCAGCCTTGATTATGTTATAATAATGTAGTGGCGCAGTGCATTTATTGCAATTTAAGGAATGGAAAAAATATATTGCGCGAAAATGAATAATAATAGGGTAAGGATAAGCCCTACGACGGCGTCGGGCTCACCACCTGTCACGTTGTCCCGAAAATATCTTCGGTGGAAGGTGGATCGAAGGGACTTAATTGTCTAGACTAGACCTCTGTCTACCCCTGTATTGGGAATTGCGTGAAGATATTTATTTATTTATTATTTGATAAGCCCTACAAAAAGTTTCTCGTTTTATTTGAGTGCACCGTACATGTGGTGTTATCGGAGCGTCCGTGAACTAAGGAAAACCTACATGAAAAACCAAACTTTGCGGGGAATGGCTTGCCCAAGGTCCATCTGTTTCTCAACCCACCTCCGATCCGCGTTGGTGGAAAGTAGACAGAGAATTTGTGTAGCTTTCCGTACCTTCCACAACCAAGGTGGAGTCGCGACTGAAGAGCAGTTTTGGTATTACAAATTTGATATTAAAATATTTGCACTCTGTACTCTTTGATTAATATGTCTAGGGCATCGCTGACGCGGTTGTGACGGTGCCTCGGCGGAGAGAAAGGCTAGTATTACGACGTTCGTTTTTACGGCCTTCCTTACTGGAGGGAAATCTATTTCTTATGTGAGATACTGGCTAGCAAAAGCACTAGCTACAGGAGGAGGAGGTGGGGGTTTATACTAGATGTGCCAAAGCGTTCCCGCAGTCTGTCGCGCAGCAATAGCGGAACACTGTTGAAGAAGGTGAGAAGTTGAAATGATTGATGATTGTATATCTCATTATTTATAATCTTATTTAAATTAAATATCATCCTTTTTGTTAGGTATCTGTGAATTTCCCGTATCAATAATGGATTTATTAATAAAAAGAACAGTAAAATTTTCTCAAAGACATTTCCTTTTTGTTAAAAGAATTCTTTTATCGAAAGCAATATACGTATATAAGTTATATATCTTTGTTTCTAAAGAACTTTGAACGCTTACCTCAAGTTTTTCGTTTTACACGGAGTTAATCCCGAAATAAATTGCAAGTGATCCGTGTAACGTCGATGCTTCGTTTTTGATAAGAGCGATCATACTTACAGCTTCAGCGATCAAGTGCGATGTAATCTTAAGAAAAATAAAAGAGATACTATTTATCAAAAATATGTGAAGATCCAAAGGGTTCAAATAGTGTCTTCTTTTATGTGATACATATAGTGATGATATATGTATGTATATATATAATAATAAAACATACATACATAGATATGCGCAACATCATATACGTTACCTGGTCTCAAAGTAGGCAGCTTAAGCACTTTTAATATGGAATCAGAAATAACGAAAGTACCACAAATACCCTGACCAGACAAAATGTAGAAAAAGTGTTATCTACATGGACCCGCCGGGGAGTCGAACCCGGGACCTCAGAATTGGCGACACCTTGAAAACTGATGGGTGTACACATCCACGGCGGTCGTCTTATGAGACTTACAATACTATTCTACTGCATTCATCATAATTATCATAATAGTCTGTTAAAGGCCCCTGCAGAACTTAGGTCTCAGCCTTTGGGGGGATTTGTCATAAACTCCAAGCTCAGCAAGATTGGCGATCTTGGAACTAGATACCTCACACTTGCTACCCCTCTTCGGTGTACTGAATTTTGGTCTGGTATTCTTCCGAGACAATGAACAAAAAGTGGTTTTCATTAATCCGTTTGCGAATCGAGCCCGGGACCTAACAACCAGCTACACCACGAAAACCGATGTCTGTACCTGTCTACGGAGGTCGTCATTTACCAGACTTGTAATAAATGTCCTGTCTGAAGCTGGGTTTTATTTAGTATTAAAAATTCATATTATCCTCAATCATAAAATTCGTGTAAGCATTAAAAATAATAATAAATATCTTCACGCAATTCCCAATACAGGGGTAGACAGAGGTCAAGTCTAGACAATTAAGTCCCTTTGACCCACCTTCCACCGAAGATATTTTCGGGACAACGTGACAGGTGGTGAGCCCGTCGCCGCCTTTATGTCCAAGCCAACGATGAAATTCGTACATAAGTTTTTGAAAAAAACTCATTGGTACTGCCACCTGGGGATCGAACTCGGGTCTCTCGACTCGAAATTCCGACCACTCAACAACTCGGCTATCGTGTAAGCATTGAATGCCCTAATTTATACCTTAGGTCACCAGTTTTATTTTAGGTCATATAAGTTTATTGCAGTTACCTTTGGTTCCGTGTCGTAAGCCAAACATAGTTTATGATAGGAAATAAAATCTCCTCGGAAGTGGCACGCGAAGTTTATAGAGATTTCTATTATTAGTATTTGTTACCACCACGAATTCGTGGTGTGGTGTGTGGTGTGTGGTGTGTTTTTATTCGTATCTAAAGTAAATATTTAATTTATACAATCCTTTTTAGCGATTCTTAGTTACTTAATTATTTATCGGACTGTAAAAATTCATACCAGGATATAGTATAGTAAATAATCATTACAATTTTTAAGCGGACTGGTGTCGTAGGCGACTTCGTTTTGTCGCCCTTCGTAGATGATTCTCGACACTAGTTTTCATGTTGTCGCCTATTTAGAGGTACTGAGTTCGATTCTCGGACGAATCGTTGTAGAAAAAGGTTTCGGACGGATCAATGAAGAAAATCATATTTTCCACATTGTGTCGGGTCTGAATGTCGTGGTATATTTATTGTTTCTAATTCCACAACCTAGTGTTATAGAATAAGAAACTTTTCTTTTCTTTGAATTTTTTCTATTTATTAGGAACAAGAAACTATGTAATTGTTTGTTGTTCCTAAGGTACAAAATATCATAATAGATAAATATAATATCTTCACACAATTCCCAATACAGGGGTAGACAGAGGTCTAGTCTAGACTATTAAATCCCCTCGACCCACCTTCCACCGAAGATATTTTCGGGACAACGTGACAGGTGGTGAGCTCGTCGCCGTCTTTATATCCCAGTCGGACATAAGTTTTTGAAAAACCAATGGGTACAAGCCTGCCCCCTGGGGATCGATTTCGGGTCTCTTGACTCGGAATTCCGACCACCCAACCACTCGGCTATCGTGACTACAAAATATGGTGTTAATATATTGTTATAGTTGGTGTAACTAGCTTCGTTGTCCGCAGATTGCTAAACACAAAAATTGACATGGCTGAAACGTTGTATACGGTTATACAATCTGTGAGTTATATAATATTTACCAACAAAATCAATTTTATAACGATATAATATTTATAATTATTTATAAGTAATTACAAAAAAATCATAGTTGTAATGAATCTAGATAAGAGGAAATATTTTTTCGGAACAAACATGGTGAACATGCAAACAGTTCCATGTTTGACAAGTGTTTGTTAAATAATAAATTAAGACATGCTGCCCCCTGCTTATGTATATATCTTACTTACTTATGTATATACCACTCGGCTATCGTGACTTGATATATGTGTCACGATAGTCGAGTGGTTGGGTGATAGGAATTCCAGTTCAGAGACCTGAGTTTGATTATTATTAAAATTATATTAATAAAGAGTTTTTTCAAAACTTACGTACTCTCACTTTCTACCAAATATTTTCTTCGATAATATTTAATCTTCGTGGGTCGTAGGTATTAAATTTTTTGGAATTCTGTCTACCCCAGTACGGAAAACAGCTTGAAGATTAAAGAGAAGAAGGTCTTTTGAGCTAACCTAAAAAAATAAATTGTGTTCATTAAGTAGGTGCGTGATATAAATAACAACGAATGAACAATAAAATAATAGAGTATTGTTTGGAATTGTAGCATTACTTTGGTCATTGTAATTGAATCTTACTTGTCTAGACACGGGATTAGAAAAAAAATAACCATGAATGTGGCAATATTTTTATATTTACGCAATTTAAAAGTTGCGGATTTGTATCCCGCTAATATGATTTTTGGATATTTATATTAATATATGAACATTTATCCAAGTAAAAATAAACATGTGTAAGTAAATTTATTGATGTTAGTTTGATGACTAAGACGGCGAGAATTTCACCACCCGTCAAGTTGTCATAAATAAGCTTTGATGAAAAGTGGGTCTAAAGGGCTGGTAGATCTCTACCAACCAGTGCTGCCAAAAGCGGCAATGTCTTAGTAAACGTTAGTATCTAATCTAAATAGATCAAAAACATTCTTATTCCGACAAATAATTTATTCGCAGTTTTACGTATTTGATACAGCTATAAGCTAATTTGCATAACTTAATAAAAGAGGGGACAAACGAGGTGGCTCACGTAATGGTGAGTGAATACCGCCGCCCATGAACACTTGAAATACCAGAGGAATAGCAGATGCGTTCCCGGCCTTTGAGAAAGGTATAGGCTCTTTTCTTGAAGGTCTCTAAGTCGTATTGATCCAGAAACCGCTGTCGGCAGTACATTGCATAAAGTGCAAGTGCGAGGCAGAAAACTCCTCCTATATGTGTAAGTAGAAGTTTTGTTCACGTATTGATTCCAGTAACGTTTGCCATAATAGCCAGGCCTGGCAAACGGATTGTTTATCACAGTAACAGACTATTTGCACCTGAGACCTTGCCTATCACAGGTCTGGTATTTTTCGGGGTGGTTATCCCGCCATCTGTCGGAAACTAATTGCATTTTCAAGGCATTTTCCCTTAGACACTACTTACGACACCCACGGTAACAGATAGGGTGGTGGCGGAAATTATTCTTACGCTAATACCACACTTAAGATAATAAATAATAAGTACAAAATTACGTATACAAAGATAATACAGGTGGATACTATTATCTGGTGTCTCCTTTTAAGCAAAAAATTACTGTGCCAGGAGACACCTCGTCATACAAAAATAAATATAATAAAATAGGTGCAGAGCTTGTTTGCATGTGTGTGTTGCATGTATGTGTGTGTGTGTTAGATTCATTATTGTTGTTGGATTAGGTAGGTACCTTTATAGATAAATAACTATAGATGCAGTTATTATCTATTTAGTCTATTCACATTATTATTAATGTTATAACTGTTATATATAATAATAATATCTTCACGCAATTCCCAATACAGGGGTAGACAGAGGTGAAGTCTAGACAATTAAGTCCCTTTTTTACTCACCTTTCACCGAAGATATTTTCGGAACAACGTGACAGGTGGTGAGTCCGTCGCCGTCTTTATGTCCAAGCTAACGATGAAATTCGTACATAAGTTTTTGAAAAACTCATTGGTTCTGCCACCTGGGGATCGAACTCTGTTCTCTCGACTCGAAATTCCGACCACCCAACAACTCGGCTATCGTGAAACTTATACTAATTGATAAAAAAATGTCTTCATGCAATTCCCTAAATTCGACCTACTTTCCACCTAAGATATTTTCAGGACAACGTGACAGGTGGTGAGCCCGTCGCTGTGTTCATGTTCAAGCCAACGATATAATTCGTATATAAGTTTTTTTGAAAAACCCGTTGGTAAGAGCCTGCTATCTGGGGATTTGGGGGTTGTATCTGATTACATATTACAAGTGCTTAAGCTGCTTACTTTGGGATCAGTGCAGTGTATGTGATGTTGTCCCTATTGTATTTTGTTTTATTTATTATTTATTGATTTATTTATAATAAAAAGTATTAATTATACATTTTTCCTCAGCAAGCTCATGTATACTTGTGATAAATATCTGGCCAAAATTCTTCAGATTCATGTTGACTTCTCTCCCATTTTGAACAACAGATAGTATTATATTTTTCTAAGAAAAATGTACAGATTACAAAAAAAGAAACAAAATAGTTCTTATTTGAAAATGTTACGTAATTAACTTTTCTGTCTTTGCTCTGTAGACAGTAAACATGCCTCGGAGCTTCTTTCGTTTTTCTTTTTAATTATATTTAATCTGTCTTAGGTAATTTTACTTACTTGTCTTCACATACAGTGTCTGACGGGGTAGTCTAAGAGAACTGATCGCCAAGTGTCACGATCCCTATATACTTTGACATCTTTAAAATTCATCATCTACTACATACGTAGGTCTAGGTATCTGAGTTTTGTCGACCTTCGTATTTTAGAGTAATAAGACCATTTTAATTTTTGAACAGTTGCCTATTATTTGTAGTATAACTTTTTGGATATTTTATAGCCATATATTAAGTATATATTAAATGTTATAAAATATATGTATGAAATATAAGGAGGATTTCAGTTTTTAGGTTGTAGTAAATTTTAATGTTGACAAAATTATAAATTTTTACCGACACTAATTAAGTTTAAAAGAACTAATTAAGTAGATACATTTCAAACCAAAAACCCTTATCACAAATTATTCGTCGAAATCGCCTTACATATTACATACGTATTTTATATGATGGAGTTATAAACACATAAATACATAACTATTTAACACACACATTCCTACATAATAACTATTTTTACATGCACAACGGCCTGTAATATTCCTAAAATTGACGCAGATCTCTCACTTGGGTGGGCATACCATAATTGATGCGCTCGGCAAGCGGATTGGCGATCGCAGTACCAGACCACTCGCACCTCAGACGCTGCTGCCCATTATAGGTCTGATTTCAGTCTGATATTTTTTAGAGATGGTTATCTCGCCATCTATTGGTTGCCATAACGATATTTCAGGCTATTTCCTTTAGTCTCCTCTTACGACATCCATGGGAAGAAAGGGAGTGGCAATATTCTTACACCGTTACCACACGGTCCTCTCTAGCGCAACCCATTCAAGGCTCATCTAGTAAACATGATGTATTTTATAGATTTTATTATTTTCTTACTAGAGTAATGAAAAATTATAAAAATAACCCATTCAAACAATTCATTAAATTTATCATTAACTAAATAATCTAGTAAACATGTTAACAGTTACCCTATTTAGTTTATTGTTCTAACCATTGCTAGTTAAACAAATGAACATATAAAGGGTGATGATACGCGTTAATGTTAAACAGCCTATTATGAACTTTACGTACAAGTCACCTTCAAGTCCCACTGTAAACTTACAGGGTTATACAAACACCCTGTGTGCGAAACTAGTGTAATTACACGGAAATAGCCTATAAATCATTCCCCTTGCTGTTTTCTCTATTACAACGCGGTCTCCTGACACGTCATTTAAAACACTGTTGTCGGTGCTACACTATTGTAGTCGATGTTATTAAAATAATTTCTGTTTGTATTAAAACATAGATGAAATATTTTTATGTAATAATCATATCAAGTTTCTGTTTATTTTAATCATAACATAAATATGTTAAAAATAGTTTTATAAAAAAAGTCATGATAGCGAGTTGTTGGGTGATCGGAATTCGAGTAAAGAGACCCGAGTTCGATCCACGGGCGGTCGGCTCGTACAAATGAGTTTTTCGAAAGTTATGTACGATTTCTATCGTTAATTTGGGCATAAAGGTGGCGACAGGCTCACCGCCTGTTAGGTTGTCCCAAAAAAGTTTTTAGTGACTTTAAAAACCTTACCTCTGTGTATCCCAATATTAGGAATAGCGTGAAGATAATTATCTAAGTTTGTGCATTACTAGTGCATATACTTTAACTCTACCAAATTTTGTACTTAAATTAGGTACCAATATTCACTTCAGTATTGTATACATATTATATTACTCTCAAAATTATATTATAGCTTTAACAATCACTCTCACATTTTGCAAATTATGTACAATATATATGTTGTATATTAAATTATAGTATGGTTTCCGCGAAACAGTGGGTTAATAAGCGAATAATATATCATGCCATAACTTGCACAATCAGACGGGTGTAGATTGAGTTGCATATTGTATACCGATGTAGCTTCAAACGTACATCCTTAAAGACCTGTAATTCTAAACTTTGGAACATCGGCCTCTCCCGAAGAGTGGTAGTCGATTTGCTGTAATGCCCACGCTGGCAGGTGGATTGGCGATTGGCCTCACTCTAGACGCTGCTGCCCATCACCGATCTGCTTAATAGAAATTATCAACTACTAAGAGTCACTTGGTTGGGTGGTCGGAATTTCGAGTCGAGAGACCCGAGTTCGATTTCCAGGTGACATGCTCGTACCAATGGGTTTCGCAAAAACTTATGTACGAATTATATCGTTGGCTTGGTCATAAAGGCGGTGACGGGCTCACCACCTGTCACATTGTCCCGAAAATGCCTTCGGTGGAAGGTGGGTCGAAGGGACTTATTTGTCTAGACTAGAACTCTGTCTACCCCAGTATTGGGAATTGCGAGAAGATATTTAATAAATTTTTTTATCAACTACTAAGGACTACCATAGACAACTATCAAGAAAAAATAAACAATAATAGTAATATAATAGTTGTATTCCATTTGTCAGTAATTATTAAAATTTTAAAGGCCTAACTTTGAGTCATCTTTACGATAGCTAGACCTAATTGTTGTAAATTCTTACAAACGCCACCACGCGGTATCCTGGTTCATTATGTTGAGGACATTTGCTTAAATGAGAACATTTAATTTAGTTTAGTTGAGTTGGAAACATATGAAAACTATTTGTACTTATATACCCGAGACCTGATTGGGATTTGTTATGATTCTTACATACCCCTCTATTAAGCTTATTTCATGATTAATTTACATAATTTTTTTTCATTCACGCACGTCTTGGTATAAAGTTTTTCTGTTCCTCTGAAAGTTAGTCTTGGCGTATATTGAAACTGTTTATTTTTTTTCGGATGAAAAGCGATTCTATAGTCCACCTAATGGTTTCGTTGTGAAAATATTGATTTAGAAAATTAAAGGAGTCACGATAGCCGAGTGGTTGGGTGATCGGAATTCGAGTTGAGAAGAGTTCTTTAAAAAATTAAAACTTCGGTAAGAAGTTATAATTTTTTAGAAATCGAGCGTCTAACTTTCACAGCGTAAAACTTAAATTGCCTGTTAGTAGCTATTATCTAGAAGGGGCTTAAACCGAGTTTAAACTCTAAGACGAAGTGGTTTTCGGCTTTACTTTCTTAACTTTTAACGCATCATTGCAGTAATTGTTTTCAATGTGCTTATGCAATGCGATATGAGGAACATAGTAGCCTAGTTGTTAAGGCACTTGCTTAATACGCGAATGACCTAAGTTCTATTACCGGGACTGAATCGCATAAATTGTTAAAAGCAAATTTAAGTGCAAACTGAGAAGTGAGAATTTTCACATATCTGTTTAAGAAAATAAGAATCATAAATAAATAATTATAATAATGAATAAAAAAATGTCCCGAAAATATCTTCGGTGGAAGGTGGGTCAAAGGGACTTAATTGTCTAGACTTGACCTCTGTCTACCCCTGTATTGGGAATTGCGTGAAGATATTTTTTAATAAATAAATACATATATAGATAGGGACAACATCACATACCTTGTCCCGGTCCCTTGATAAGATGCTAAATCACTTGAGGTATAGGAATCGAAAACAACGACGGCACCACTATTAAATAATAAATTAATATCTTCACGTCATTCCCAATGCAAGGGTAGACAGACGTCTAGACAACTAAGTCGTTTCGACCAAATTTCCACCAAAGATATTTTTGGGATAACGTAATAGGATGTGAGCCTGTCGCAGACTTTATGTCAAAGCCAACGCTATAAATCGTACATAATTTTTTTTTTAAAAAATGCCCATTGGTACGAGCCTGCCACCTGGGGATCGAACTCGGGCTCTTGCCTCGAATTCCGATCACCCAACAATTCGGCTATTATGACTTTTTTAATAAAACAATTTTTAATGTATTTATGTTAATATTTACCATACTACTATAAATTAAGAATCAATATTTATGTAATGAATTGGTTCTAAAAACTATTCGTTACGTTCTACGAAACAATTCAGATTTTCAACAATAGCGAAAGTAAAATTTCAAAAATTCAATTACAGAGAGCAAAATTTGACGGCGAACAATTCACAAACTATGATTTATTGGATATAAGCGTCTCGTAAATCCCTGAATTGGCTTCGTTTAGAGCTCTTTGAATAGATATAAATTGTGCTCCAACTAAAAATATGGGTTTGTTGTCGAGTTTTGAAGTAAATTGAATTTCTTGTATGTTACACATAGTATTGTTACAAAGATGTTTATATAAAATAACGATGTAGCACTCCGGTGCAACAAAGATCTAGTTTGCAAAGAATATCTGTTGGAGAGTGGGTGGTGCTATACATAAAAGTAGCAGGCTGTGAATTTCCATTGCTGGACTAATACCTTGACTTTCACCATGCTGCTCCAGTGCATGTTAGAGATCAAACCCGGGTCATTCGTCATGTAAAGAAATCGCATTGACCCCTTGCCTGCAACGGTTCTGAATATATATATCTATCAAATTTATGAAAAAACCTTTTGTACGAGACAAATGAGCTTTTACGAAATTTATGAATGGATTGTATCGTTTGCTTATACAAAAAGACAGCGACAAGCTCACCACCACAGTCACTTCGTCCCAAAATAAGTGAATTATCCGATTAAATGTGACTTCGACAGCACTATACATCGTCCTAGCACTCTATACAATAAAGAGGCAAAAGTTAAGAATGTCCTCTACTTATAGCATTGTGAGGAATTGTGTTTGTAAGGTTAAAGCTTAACTTATTCGCAAAAAATCGTGTTAACATGTTAAGAAGGGTTATAATGACGTCTTCGAAACTTGTACTCTAGTTGTGAATAAGTTTTTACTCGTAAACTTGTCAAAGTGAAGATCGCATAAAGCTCTAAAAAGGGGAATGGTATATTCTTGACGTAACCACACAGCATTAGGCATATAAATGTTAGGCCCTACCGCGATTCGAATTAATAAACATTAGCTTCGAAGGCAGGGTTACTTCCAAATAGGCCCGTCCTCAGGTTGTCATATTTAACGTATGGAAATTATTTTTTTTCTAAATGAGAGATGGTTATCCCGTCACTTGTGCAGCCATCGTTGTGTTCACAGGTTCCCCTTAGTCGCTTCTTACAACACACACGTGAAAAAAGATGTTGTACCATTTTGAAAACAACAACAAATATGTATTTTTACGTTATTTACAAGGTTTATTTAATACAATTTTTTAAGGAAAATTCAATCAACTCATCAAATTATTCAAGAATCAAAAAAACGCACTTATTTTTTTATAACTGCTATGTTAGGATTATAAAAAAAATTAAACACATTCGATAGCACATTTAATTGGCAATACCCTGCAAAAACAGATTTCCAGTATTTTTCAAAGTATTTAAAGTTGTAATCATAATCCCAGAAAAACTTGTTCAAGGTATCAAAAATCACGAGTTTTGTAAAAGTGCCAATGTCTCTAAAACTATGATATTTTCAAAAGGTTCAAATTTGCTTTATCTTATAGCTTATGAGCTCTTCTGTCAGCCCTAAAGCCGGGCGTTGCTAAAACCAACGGACACTTGGTATCTATATGCGTATACTTTAGCACAGGCCGCTATACTACACGTCGCTAGCCTGGCGTTATATACGCTACGAGCATGTCGGTGACGCGAATCCATAATTTTTTTCTCTGCCCAAAATCGCGCAACGTTGCTGAAGAATATTTCACTTAAAAATAACATGTACTCATACATCTTACATGCATAGTATGTATAAATTTTTAGTGTCTAGCTAATCTAGTAATTTCCTGCCTATCCCGAAACTGTTACAAGGTTAATGACGAGTGTAAGATATTCAGCGAAATGTGAAACATTTAACTAATCTGCGAACGTCACAGATACAATATTTTGAAGCAAAAATATAAAAAAAAAGTCACGATAGCCGAGTGGTTGGGTGGTCGGAATTTCGAGTCGAGAGACCCGAGTTCGATCCCCAGGTGGCGGGCTCGTACCAATGGGTTTTCAAAAACTTATGTACGAATTACATCGGTGGCTTGGACATAAAGGCGGCGACGGGCTCACCACCTGTCACGTTGTCCGGAAAATATCTTCGGTGGAAGGTGGGTCGAAGGAACTTAATTGTCTAGACTAGACCTCTGTCTACCCCTGTATTGGGAATTGCGTGAAGATATTTATATTTATATTTATTTTAAAAATATAAAAAAGAACAAATATTAACTAATTTACTCTTGGCCTTGGTATCTGTTTAAGAATACAGTTGACCTCTTCTTCCCGTGGGTGTCGAAAGAGGCGACTAAGGGCGTAGCAGTAATTTTTTTTGTTTCTGAGAAAGTTGTCGGGCAACTATCCCTTGAATATCCCACAAAAATTTTGAAGACCAATGACGGACAGCAGCATCGGTAGCGAAGGTTGTGAGAGGAATATACAATCTAGTCCTTCATCTCTTATTTCACTAGAGCTTATGCTCTAGTGAAATAGCCTGAGCTCAGAGCCTTCTTAAGGTCAAAGTCATTAGTACGGGTCTTCCTCCCGGTGCTCGAACTCGATTCTCCCCCTACATTTAATAAAAAAAGCCATCATCATAACGAAATGCCAACCTAGTTTAATAAAAATTATGGCTTACCATTTCATATTATTATTTTTAGGTTATTTTAGTTAGGTTAATTTTTTAATTGATTTTAAAGCATGGTAGTTATGCTGAACTTTTTGTTATTAAATTGAAGAAAAAAAATGTTTTTCAAATTTCATATAACACGGATTCGAACCCGTGACCTCTGTCGATCCATGGCAACGCTCTACTCTATGAGGCGCCGTTTCTTACACGCATCAGTTGAAATTTTTAATTTCTATTCTCTTTGGTTTTTGGTATCGGCGCCAAATTCTGTACATCTGTTTTAGATTTTATTACTAATATTAAAAAAATAATATATTAAAAAATCACGATATACCGTGTGGTTACCAATACTACTATATTACTCTATCACGAAATAAAAAGTGAACCAGTATTAGGTAAATGACTGTATAGTATATTATATACTCTGAAAGTACAATTTTAATTACGTCGTTTAAATATTCACATTTTAATTTGTACATTATATGGGATACGACGAGCAAATAATTAGCAAAGAAAAGAAAAATAAAATTAACCTTAACATAACATTTGCGGTTATTGTATACACAGAAAAGAAAATTAATTCAATTCGGATCCAAGAATAACACGACTTTAGTACACAAATTATGTTTGCCAATTTATTATTTATATCTCTCCAATTGAATTAGTATATAAGATAGAATTTATTATATTAGTAACGATACTTTTGCCGTAGAATCGTAAGTAATGGAAGTTAAGTATGTTCAGTAATCTTGATTTTCTAATTCTGACAATGTTTGTACCCGCTTAGGTAATGCATACTCGTCCTGGCAATACTAGTGACTAATCAATTTAAAGATCCGCCACTAAGCGTATGTAATATTTGTTTAAACTTTTAAATGTACTATACTTTATTCACAGAACACAACACAATATCAGGTCTATAATAATCTTAATTTCTTGCTTTCTTATTGTTTATTAAATTATTTGACGTTCTATCTTTTGATGCTATTGGTTGTAATCATTTACGCCATAAAAGCGTTGTCATGTACGTTGCTAGATGACATACGTCATTAAGTTGAAGCATTGACGTTTGTGCAGTGTAATAGTGTTGCCAGTACACCTTTTCTACAATTGTATTGTCATGGTATATTTAAATAATGTCAATGGTAGATTTAAGATGTTTATAACTTTTTGTTTTCGGGTTTCTAATAATAAGTAATAATTATATTTTTGATGTCAATACTGGTAGGTAGAAGCTGATAAAACCTAATTTTTTAGTTTGTTCCATAGTTTTTTATGTTTATTTGTTCTTTTTTTTTTTTTGTTTGCTAAAATTAATATTTTGTTTAATTTTGTAAGAAAACATGTTTTTGAGTGAGAGTGATCAGGATCAAAGTTTCATTTCCTTTAATTCTGCCACTGATACATCGAGTAGTGACGACAGTTTCGTTAGCATACCTTCCTTAAAAGAGACCCTTGACACCACGTTCTCTCAAAATTTTAATAATTTTAACGTTGTACATATAAATGCTCAGAGTATTCCAGCACATTATTCCGATATGTTAGCAAGTTTTGAAAACAATAAAATTCATGCGATTTTAGTTTCGGAGTCATGGTTGAAACCATGTCTTCCATCTATTTCGTATTCTCTTCCTGGATTTCACTTAATACGCAACGACCGGACTGCTCGTGGTGGTGGTGGTGTTGCAATTTATCTACGCTCCCATATTCCCTTTTCTGTTATTCGTTCATCGTCACAATTTCAAACTGAGAACGAAGCGGAATATTTATTTATTGAAGTACTCTTATCACATACGAAATTACTACTTGGTGTGTTTTATAGCCCTTCTTCTACAGTGAACTACTTTAGTACATTAGATAACATCTTTGAAGAGCTCACTCCATTGTATACTCATACGGTGCTAATGGGAGACTTTAATACCTGCCTCATTAAAAATGATACGCGATCTTTACGACTTAAGTCCCTTGTAGAAGCGGCTAACTTAAATATTCTCCCGCTTTCTGAAACACATTTCTTTCCTAATTGTGTCCCTTCCTCCTGGATTTGGTTATAGTCTCTTCATGTCACCATGTTGACAAATTTGGTCAATGCGCTGCAGACGCTTTCTCCTATCATGATCTCTTGTTTCTTTCTTATAAAATAAAACCACCCAAATCCAAATCTAGGATACTTCAGCAGCGTAATTTTGCTGGAATGGATTTAGATAGACTGCGAGAAGAGGCTTCTAACACAGACTGGAAATCAGTAATTAACGCTGGCACTGTGGATGAACAAGTAACACTATTTAATTCTCTTGTTATTAAACTTTATGACAAATATGCCCCAGTTCGTCCTGTTCGAGTACGACATTTACCGGCTCCGTGGTTAACAGAACATCTGAAAAAATGTTGTCTAGGAAGAATGCTGCAAAGTCGAAATACAAGTTAGATCCCAATAATGATAGAATTAAAGAAAAGTATAGGCTTCTTCGGAATCAATGCAACAAGATGTGTAGAGATTTACGACGTCGCCATATTCATAAATCAGTACAAAATGAAGATCCAAGTCGTGTTTGGAATTTTTTACGGTCCATAGGAGTTGGGAAAATACGCTCAGACTCGTTTTCAAATGACTTAGATTTAAATCTGCTTAACCAGCATTTTTCTTTTTCTTCTTGCATAGATACTGTTGCTAAATCAAATACACTGACTCAACTTTCTCAAATTCCCACTCCTGATTATTCTCCTTTTGTCTTTAGGCAATTTGCAGATTGTGATGTTAAGAGACACGTACTGTCGATTCATTCCGACGCTGTAGGAAGTGATGACGTCAGTCGTAAAATGATCATTCCTTTACTAGACATCCTTGCACCTGTGATAACGCATATCCTAAATTTTTCCATATCAACGTCTTCCTTTCCTCCGTGTGGAAAAATGCACAAATAATCCCTTTACCCAAAAAGTTAATGCAACAACTTTTTCCGAATATCGTCCCATCTCGATTCTCCCATTCCTTTCCAAAGTTCTTGAACGCCTTGTCCAAGAACAAATTTACTCCTTTGCTGTAGAAATAATGTCCTTAATCCTCTTCAGTCTGGTTTTAGATCTGGTCATAGTACGACTACGGCGTTATTAAAAATCACCGACGACATTCGCCTCGGAATGGACAATCGTCTAATCACAGTATTGGTCTTGCTCGATTTCAGCAATGCCTTTAATACTGTAGATCACGATATTTTGCTAAGTGTTTTGCGTTCTCATAACATATCTCCAACTGCAATTACCTGGTTTCAAAATTACTTGTATGGACGCCGGCAGCGGATTCGAGTTAAGGATAAATTTTCTACTTGGCTTGATTCAGTGGCTGGCGTTCCGCAAGGTGGCGTGTTGTCTCCTCTGCTGTTTGCAATTTTCATTAATTCTATTTCTTCTCAAATATCTTCTCTCTACCACTTGTATGCTGATGATCTCCAGATTTATACTCAAACTACTGTAGAAGATCTTTCAAATGCGGTGGATGATATAAATAGGGATCTGGCTTGTATTCTCGACTGGAGTCGGCAGTATGGATTAACTGTTAATCCTATAAAATCTCAGGCTATTATAATAGGGAGTTCAAGAATGATAGCAAAGTTGAATAAGGCTGAAATAAAACCAATTTTATTTAATGACATCCAAATTCCTTACAATGACGTGATAAAAAATCTAGGTATACTAATGGATTCTAGTTTTTCTTGGACTCCTCAAATTAATGCAGTTAGCCGTAAAATGTTTGTAGCATGTGGTTCACTTAGAAGGTGGAACTACTTTTTACCTATTTCCACCAAAATTACGCTCGCTCACTCTCTGCTGCTCCCTGCCCTCGATTATGCTGACATATGTTATCTCGACATCACCGAAGAACAACTAAATAAACTTGAGCGACTCCAAAATCTATGTATAAGGTTCATATTTGGACTGCGTAAATATGATCATGTATCCGAATATCGCGTTAAGCTCAAATGGTTACCAATCCGTCTTCGCCGGAATACTCATATTCTTTCTGCTCTTTACTGCGTCCTATTTAATGTGTCAAGTCCACCCTATTTAAAAGAACGTTTTCAATTTCTTTGTTCCTCTCATAACCTTCCTCTACGTTCTAATGAAACCCTCTTCCTTAAACATCCTATTCGATCCACTAATTTTTATTATTATTATTTTCATTTTAAAAAATAAAAATAATAATAATATTGGAAAAAATTTGACGTCTGTCAAAGTGTCAAGAGCTAAGTATATTTAAATAAATTTATTTTAATAATTTTTACTATATTTAGGTTTTAAAATTATCGTAAAATGTTGATAAAATTTAAATAAATGTGATATTAAAAGGTTTTTATGATTTCAGATACATTTTTTGTCAATCGTGGTAATATTGTATTCCGGAGCTTGTCAACTGTCAAGGAATAAGTATATTTCTTAAATATTTGGAAAAACCTGGGAAGTATTTTAATATTCATGTAACATTCAATAATTATGTCTGTATTTCAAATATTACTTTTACTTTTAGTGCGCTGTACGGCATGCCTACATCTGATCAAAGGTCTACACTCTGTGGTCCGTCCTAACTGATTGGAAGCGACACAGCAGAACTTAGCAACTTTAAGTTTATTTAAGATATAATAATTAGTTTATGAATATCGCTCCTACCAACTCTCAACCGGAATTCCTACAATGTCGAAATTGTTCGGACGGTAGGCTTTTTAAAGGTAAAAGAGGCTTAAATATACATATTAGACGTTGTCATCCACAGTCAATTTCGGTTTCACAGCCTCCCGTCCCCTCTCATGGCACAATCAGAGATATTAATCAAACCAATTTTCAAAATTTTTCGGACCAAATTCATTATTACCACCGTAATGTACCAATACTTAGGAGGATTCCTAGAGGTGCGAGGATGCAGCTAGCTAAAGCTTTATCAAATACCATTCAAAATTGTTTTACTTTTAACACTGTAACTAGTTGGCAAAATTATTTTACTTTGCATATTTTCATTTTCATGTTGACAAAACGGGACGTAAGTCAATTACGTCCCAGCTTAAAACAAATCTTTTCAAAATTTTGATTCACTGATTGATACATCCATAGCTCCAAGACCACACAATTTTGATTTAAAGAAAGTTGTCGAGTCTAAAGTTATGGATGGTGATTTAAAAACGCATCGCGTATTTTATTTTCAGACGATATCCTGGCGCCTCACAGTGCGGACACCCTTGAAAGCTTACATCAGAAGCATCCTAAGGCCAATTCCTCCTTGCTTCTACCGTCGCCTCCTGATCCTTCTTATCAGCCATTACAAGTTTCAGAAAAGATACTTTAGAGGCAATTATGTCTTTCTCAAATGGCTCTGCCGGCGGCATTGACGGAATTACGCCTCAACATCTGAAAGATCTTGTAAGCGCGTCCGCCGGTGACGCCGGCCGAATTCTTTTGGGCGACATAACAAAATTAAGTAATTTTATGCTTTCTGGCAATGTAAATCCAAATTTTGTTAAAATCATATATGGAGCAAGGTTATGTGCCTTTAAAAAAAAGATAATGGTATCCGCCCTATAGCTGTTGGTTCCACTTTTAGACGTTTAACTTCTAAATTAGCATGTAGGCACATAACCTCCGATCTAAAGTCAAAATTTCAGCCTATTCAGTTAGGCTTCGGTAGCAGAGGAGGTTGTGAGGCAGCTGTACATTCAGTGCGTACTTTTTTAACGAATTGTCAAACAAATATTCTCTTGAAAGTTGACCTTAGGAATGCCTTTAACTCTCTCGACAGATCAACCCTGCTGAAGGAGGTTGCGAAACATACCCCGGAAATTTACCATTACGTTTGGCAATGTTACAGTCAAAACTCTAATTTATTTTACGAAAATCATTTAATTGACTCAGTCGTCGGAGTTCAGCAGGGTGATCCACTGGGCCCAGCATTGTTTAGTTTGGGAATTCAACCGATTATTTCAAAGTTGAAATCCAAACTCAATGTTTGGTACCTAGATGACGGAACCCTAGGAGGAAAGCCAGATGACGTGCAAAATGACCTTCAAAAAATTATTCAAAATTTTAAAAACATTGGCCTTGAATTAAATAATACTAAATGTGAACTTTTCATTCCTGACCGTTTGTCTTCTCATAGACACAGTTTGTTTCAAAATTTTAACAATATATCTCCTGGCATTAAAGTAACTGAGGCGGATTCTCTTTACCTCCTTGGAGCGCCGTTATTTATAGAGAGTATGAAACCTCTTTTGAAAGTAAAATTTGATCAATTTTAGAACATGTTAATAAACTGTATATTCTAAATTCTCATATAGCGCTTACTATTTTAAAATATTGCGTTCTTGTTCCTAAATTTACTTATTTACTCCGCTCGAGTCCAGCATGGAAATGTTCTGATTTTTTAAAACAAATTGACCTTAATCTCAAAATAGTTTTGGAAAAAATTCTAAATTTATCTTTAGTCTCATCTAGCTCAAGCTACTTTACCTGTTAGATTTGGAGGTATCGGTATAAGAGAGGTTTCAAATATTGCGCTGCCGGCTTTCTTTGCCTCCGTACATAGTGTTCATGATTTGTCACGTAAAATTCTTAAGAATGACTTGGACTTGACCTTTGCTAACGAGGCAAGAGAAGCATGGTTATGTCTCTGTCCCGGCGAGGATATTCCACTGGAATCTAACTCACAAAAACGGTGGGATATCCCGTTGGTTCAGAATGTGCAGAAATGCTTACTGAACAATTTTCACTGTGACAGAGACCGCGCCCGCTTTCTAGGTGTTTCGACAAAGGAATCAAGTTACTGGCTACATGCTTTACCATCAAGTAACCTTGGTACATTACTTGATAACGAAAGTTTACGTATAGCTGTAGGAATACGATTGGGAGCATCGATTTGTCAACCACATCGATGTCCTTGTGGCAGCGACGTCGACGAGTTAGGCCTCCACGGACTTTCATGCCAAAAAAGTGCCGGCAGACTGTCTCGTCACGGTTCCTTGAATGAGGTCATCCGAAGGGCTCTTGTTTCCATAAATATTCCATCGGTTTTAGAGCCTTGTGGAATATTTAGGGAGGATGGTAAGAGACCCGACGGCTTGACTTTAGTCCCTTGGGAGAGAGGCAAAGCTCTTGTGTGGGACGCAACTTGCGACGATACATTAGCGGCCTCTCATATCAAGGGTACTTCGATAAGGGCCGGGGCGGCATCAGAAGCAGCTGAATCGGGTAAATGGCGTAAATATGAGTCTTTGAAAGGAGACTATATATTTGTTCCATTTGCCGTAGAGACAATCGGTCCGTGGGGTCCCCGCGCGATGCAGTTTCTAAAGGAATTGTATCCGCGACTTATCGTTGCCGCTGGTGACAAGAGGGCTGGTTCTTTTCTCGCTCAACGGTTAAGTCTAACCATTCAACGTGGAAATGCAGCCAGCGTTCTTGGTACCATGCCACGAGGAGTAGGGCTCTACGATTATAATAGTTTTTAGTTAATAAGTATTGTAAATATTAACATAATTTTTTCTGTTAGTAAAATTAAATAAATACACAGGTTTGTGTTATATTATTATTAATGTAAAAAATGTTTCTGTGAGTACCGAATGAAACAAATGTACAATTTTTTTCATACACATTTCAGGGGTTTTTACGAGTATAGTTCAGGAGGATACAGGAACTCGTGAAACTCTACTTCTATAATTTATTCCCTATGCAGGGCAACAAATAAAAACGCTGCTGTATGTCACCGCATGGCTCACTTTTGGTGTGGTATTTCTCCGTTTCTCTATTTCCATTTTTAAGGTTGCCTCAGTCCCTTTAATACACCATCGGGAAGAAAGAGGACGGTTCTGACAACGATCGTGGACGAGTAGCGTACGCCCTGATTTTCATGGTATCACCAGCTCTGAAGTACTAGGGCCGATTCTCGTTTAGGTCAATGTAGAAAAAACGATTTTTGGATTTTATCGCGTTTTTTATTAGTTTTTAAAAAACTATTTTTACTTCACGTCGTCTTGGATGCTTTACAGCACCCGTGATACCGTGACCAAGGATGAAAATAGTTGTTTAACATCTTTAGTGTTCGCGTAAATACAATAAATCATTCATTAACTTAGTTAACTACTTACTTTGGGATCAGAGCAATGTATGTGATGTTGTGCCTATGCAAGTGTGTATTGTATTTATTTATTTTTCGAATTGTTATTAAGACATTTATACAATGGTACTATTAATTCAGTGAAGCTTCCTTCTCGGCGATATAATCCGAATAGCCGGAATAAGCGTAGGCCCTTTTTTGAAATGACACCGTAACTTAGCCGGCTTTTTGTTATAACCCATATAAGTATATTTACACATTCTGATTTTTCCCAACTTTCGTTATAAAAACTTCAGTTTTAACCGTAGTAATATAAATATACAGTGTACCCCTGTAGGGTTACAAGGGTTAACAGTACACATTTATTATATTAAGGCAATGTTCTGTTATGTTTTGTGATTATATGGAAGGACATAGAATTGTTTTTACTGAAACATTTGTAATTTTCTTAGCAAAATCAGGAACATGTGATTTAAAGTATAATATAATAAAAATTATATCTTCATTACCATCATGACTACAAAAGTCCACCGCAGTACATAGGCCTGTCCTTTTCTGCAATGTATGGCTAGCGTATAAGTGATCTGCGTACCAGACGCTGATGCCCGTCCGCGTATAGAGCATACTGTTCAGAGATGATGAATATGGAATTGGAAGTTGATATGTAATGTTTTAAAATGATTGTCCCATCACCTATCGATAGCTATTGCTCTTTACAAGGATTCCCCCTCAGTCCCCTTTTACGACCATGCGACTAAAATGCTATACTGCAACAGACACGCACAGACATAAGACCACTTTTTGAAACTTATCAAAACTCTTTTAGCATTGACGACGGCTGTCGACAAGTGGCGTACACACCGGTATCGATTCGGTTCGGTCTCGGGTTCGATTCTCGGTCGGTTCAATAAATAAAACCATTTTTAATGCAATGTTTCTGATCAGAGTGTTTCTGATACCTTCGCTGTTTCGGAATCCATAAGACAAGTCCTTCAGCTTCTTACTTTGAGATCAGAGCAATATATGTAAGGGGTGACCCTACGTATTTATTTATTATTGTTTATTATATTTGCGTATCACAGAGTTGCAAATCGGCACAAAGTTGAAACGAAATTGAACAATTATTCGGAATGTAAGAGTCACTGCCATTAAATAAGAACGTGTTTCGTTATCGGAAAGCATTCGAATAAGACTTTGTAGAGTTTCGATGAAAGTAGTTTCTAGAAACCGAAGAAGGACGACCTGATAGCCTCGATGGTATTGACCCAGGCCTAGTAGGATAAAGTTGCGCTTTCGAATCTCGCTTGGGGCAAACTGTTACGTTAATTAATATTAATGATTGTACTCGAGTTATTGAGGTTTATATTGTACACTAAAATGGAGATACTCACTGCGTGTTACGTTGTCCCAAAATATTCTTCCGTGAAAAGTTGGTAGGAAAGGTTTCATTGTCTAGACAAATGTTTTTATTAGTCATAGATAATAACATAAATATGTTTACGCAATTCCCAATACAGGGGTAGACAAAGGACTAGTCTAGACAATTAAGTACCTTCGACCCACCTTCCACCGAAGATAGTTTCGGTACAACGAGACAGGTGTTGAGCCCGTCACCGTCTTACCCACCCAGACCAGAGAAAATGTATAAAAAGATAGATATAATAATAGATTGATATGTTTTGGAGAGAAAATTTATGAATGAAAACTGGTGGCGTCCACGGAGATTACCTGTTGCTTCTACAATAATATGAATAACATGATTTCTTTTAGGTTTAGATGCTTTGACATTTACGTCTCAATTGCGTCTAATAGATGAACAGAATTCAATGTTATAAATAAAATAAAAAACTGTTTTTTTTTTCGACATACACGTGAACATAAATTTTAGGTGAAAAATAGATTTTTAAATCTACTACTTCTTTGTAACGAAGTTTCTCTGACGGAGTAGAAAAAGAAAGTTTTCGTTTTTGGTCGTCTTTTTTATATCATATTTTAAAGTTACAATCCCTTTTTTTAAGGTAGCAAATAATAATTCCATAGATAATCTATGTATATTATAAATTAAAAATGATAAGTGAAAGACAAAGAAAAAAAAATATCAAGATGAATCTGTAACAAGCAGTATAGTAAATGTACTATATGAAAATATATTAAATAATTATATATACACTTAAATATTGATGACAAGAATAAAAATTTTCAGATTTGTCACACAAATACATAGAAAAAAACAAACTGAATTTACTCTTAAAGCTACATTACTCAAGTATTTAAGTTAACCTGTTTATCTGTAGCTGAGCTTGAGATTTCCGCTTCAGTTTTAGTTAAATTCTTGATAAGAACTGTCCGAAACTTCTGGCTGTTACAACGTTGGCGTTGCTTGATGATTTACTTAGTAGCGTGAATTTATGCTTTATCGACGTCAACATGCATACATTGCTACTGTTACAAGAGACGTGGTAGCCGTAGTAATCAGGACGCTTAATAATAATAATAATAATCTTTATTGTCATAATAATCTAATAGTCGAAACCAATTTTATGTACTGCATTTGCCACAAAAAAGAGTGGTAGATTCTTGGCATTCAATTATACTCTGCCACCACACAGAATCTTGTTGTATAAAATATATTTTGAAAACAATGAAAACACATCCGAAGTTCGCTCTCATAATCTTGCGCATTTATTGGAAAAAAAGGACTTACAACGCCGACGTCACGTGAGACAGACGCACCGCACCTGCGTTTTGTTTGGTTTGGTAATCGTTTTGTTTGGTAGTATGTGATTTATAAATATGTCGCAGAATCAAGATAAGACAACAATTTTGGTTACAACGCCATCTATTAAAAGTCTTCGGAAACGTCAAGTAGCGCGCTTGATTAAGGTCGATACAGGAAGTGACAGAGCGGATTTGACTGCTATGTGTTGTCAATGTCATTTGACTTCTGATATATAGTGTCTTCAAAATATTCTCGAGGTTTTCACTTAGAAAACGGACGGCAGTGCGGACGGTCATCTTCCTGTATCGAACTTACTGCGTTTCCACCCATTTAGATCAGTTTTCTGTATGGATCAAGACGGATCTAACGACGAGTTGCCTCACGTGGTCTACCCGACGCCGACAAATATATAGAAAAAATGATTATGTAATATATGAAAGTGAAGTATGTAAGACTTTATATTTATATCACAGAATCGTATATAAAATGTCTATAATGATAGCGCATTTTCAGTTATAAGTATAAAACGAAATGTTTTAACGCATTATTGGGAATACTGGGTTAGAGAACTAGACAGTTAAGTACTTACGACCTACTTTTTACTGAAGGCATTTTTTGGGACAACGTGGACATAAAGATGGCGGTAGCTCACCACCTGGAGCTATCGTCATTTTTATGTCCAATCCAATGATATAAATCATACATAAGTTATGAAAAACCCATTGGTACGAACTTTCCACACGATGATCGAACTAGGGTCTCTTGACTCCGGTCTTGATTCTAATCACCAAACCACTCGGCTGTAATGATATTTTTAAGTACATTTCATTAATTGTAAAAAATAAAACTGTATTGTTGGTATTGTTCATGTCTTAAAGTATTTTTGAAATATTTTATCAGGATTATTCGAGACATTAACCAGAATTAACTTTTAATTAAACTGCCAAAATAAAAACTACTCAAGTAACTCAAGACCTCAATCAGATCAAAATTTATTTAAAACTGACAAGTTAGTTAGCTTTGAATTTAGATTTTATTAAAATAATAAAAAGTCACGATAGCCGAGTTGTTGGGTGGCCGGAATTTCGAGTCGAGAGACCCGAGTTCGATCCCCAGGTGGCAATACCAATGAGTTTTTCAAAAACTTATGTACGAATATCGTTGGCTTGGACATAAAGGCGGCGACGGGCTCACCACCTGTCACGTTGTCCCGAAAATATCTTCGGTGGAAGGTGGGTCAAAGGGACTTAATTGTCTAGACTTGACCTCTGTCTACCCCTGTATTGGGAATTGCGTGAAGATATTTTATTTTTTATTAAAATAATAGGAATAATTAATTGTCAACAGAATAAACATGCGGTAAAAGGCTCTATTATGATATTAATTAGCAGCTAAAGTGGCAATGGACAGACTTTAAATATTAGTTAATATAATATTATTTTGAAATATTGCATTTTATTTTCTGTTCTCAGTTCCTTTCTTTTGCAAGGGTTTACTTTTGTGTTTAAATAATTTATTCATCGATCGTGTTTATGACATATTTTTTTTAATTTACCACCGTTTCTAAAGTTTTCTCTAACGGAGAATGAACTGGCGAAAGAAGCTTCTTAGATATAGAGGATACCTACGGAACTTCTTTCGACAGTTTGTACATTTTTAACGAAAGCAATACAAAATGGAACATAACTTAATTAAAAATAGCATGAGAGTGATCAACTCATTCTCAGGCGCTACTCTCATTATATTTTTTTATAGAGATGGGAGGCAAAAGAGTTGGTGGCTCGCGTGATGGTAAGTGATTACCACCGCCCATTAACATCCGCAATACCAAAGGCATAGCAGATGCGTTGCCTGCCTTTGAGAAAGGCATAGGCTCTTTTCTTGAAGGTCCCTAAGTCGTATCGGTCTGGAAAAACCGCTGACGGCAGCACATTCCATAAAGTGCAAGTGCGTGGCAGAAAATTCCGCGAAAAACGCACCGTGCTAAAATGCCAAGCATCAAGATGGTGTTGTAGGAATTTTGACTATGCCGTAAGGTTCGATGGTGAAATTTAGCGGTTGGGATTAATCCAAACAATTCCTCGGAGCACTCCCCGTAGTAAATCTTGTAAAAAATGCAAAGAGATGCAATGTGCCTATCAGATATAACATGGTCGTCGACGATTCGAGCCGCTCTTCGTTGGATACGGTCAACATCAATATGTATTTTTTAATTATCATTATAGTATATTTAGAGATTTTATTTCAAAAACAACAGACTTTCTCATGTATGGGACTACTGGAAGATATTTCTGAGTAATTAGTACCCTTGTACAAACATTTTATTTTAATTATTATAAATAAATGAAACAAATCAGAATAGAGAACCTCCTTTATTTGAAGTCGTATAAAAAATACCTACTTTGTGATTTTTGTGTCATTATTATTTTCCTATAGGTTAATCAATTCCTGATGCCTGAATGATATCATTTTCACATATTTTATGTTATTCTTTTGAATACAGTACAATAATATAGACTGTATGATATCTATTTTGCATTAATTTAAGATGCCTAAGTGATTCGAATCTGAGCCCTTTATCTGAACAGGAATATCAAAAACATTCCATGGTTAAATCCTTTACCATGCGAAACTACGGTATACTTTTAATTTCTTTATATTAAATGGATATTAAATATCTTTATAGCCTAAAGACAAGGGGACTGCAACGAAGAGACGTAGGGATGAATATTTTAGAAGCGCGTTTCTCATCTCAGTATTAGACTCACATAATGAGCGTGACGTTTACATTTCATCTTGCGAGTGTGCGAGCGCGCATATGAAAAGTTTATTGCATAGGTGCAAGCTTAAAATGAAATCTTTGAACACATGATTTTTCACTATTTCCGGCGACCTGCTTTAGCGGAGATGCCGTTAAAAAATTCATTATATCTCTTTTCATTTCTCGCCATTCTGTATTTTTATTTTTTTGTAAAAATGCCATATCAATTGGCACTTACACATACAATCTTAGCAAATGTGAGTATATAGAAAAGATATACTAGCGAACGTTTTTCTGATTAAAATAGAGAAAACCATATATGTCTAAATTTTTTATTGTATTATAACTAATTTATGGTATCAGAATCTTAAGTTGAGCATTTAGATTGGATAATGTTACGCTAACTACTACTTGGAATATTTTGTGTTCAATCATAATCCTAAAGGGACGGTTGCCGGTATAAAAGTGTCCTATGAACTTTCTCGAGTTCCAAACTATCTATATAAATAAATAAATATCTTCACGCCATTCACAATACAGGAGTGACAGGGGTCTAGTCTAGACAATTAAGTCCCTTTGACCCACTTTCCACCGAAGATATTTTCGGGCCAACGGGACCGGTGGTATGACCGTCGTTACCTTTATGTCCAAGTCAACGATATAATTCATATTTGTTATTTTTTCTTATTTGTTATTTGTTATTGTTATCTTTCGAGATGTATACTCATGCGATCGTCACTCATTCATTCAAAGTACTGAATTTATCAATGCACGCATCGCAATTACCCTTTATAGTGATTAGATTACAATAGGAAAACCTAGATAAGTATTTGCTATTGTTTAAAAAAATCTTCACGCCATTTCCAATAATGGGCTAGACAGAGGAATTAAGTCCTTCGGACCTTTCACATATAAATCTTAGATATGTTTTTGAAAAGTAAGATCCTACCACCTGGTGATTGAACTCGGATCACTCGACTCGAATGCCGATCACTCAACCAATCGGCTATCATGACTTTTTTGCTAATTGTTAAAAATATTATGCTAGGCTAATGTTGTATTGTTTTAATAATGTTTGTTTCGAATCGAGTCCTTCCGACCCACCTTTCACATATAAATCGTAGATAAGTTTTTGAAAAACAATATTAGTAAGAACCTACCATCTGGCGATGTTATTTATATGTTAGGCTATTGTTTTAATAATGTTTTATTCCGTTAAAATTGCTCTTACAGTTCGTTATCGAGAAGTTTTCTATTCCGCGAAAGTTCTAGAAAGTTTATCCTGTACGAATAATAACCTACAGCACTACCACATAATTGTTAACGGACTTACCAACTCAGTTACCTGAAACATGAATCGGTGCAGATAGGGGATGTTAATCCGTAAATAGATTCACTAAAGTAAATATTTAATTTATACAATCCTTTTTAGCGATTCTTAGTTACTTTACTTACTTACGTTACGTTACTTACGTAAAGAAGTCACGATAGCCGAGTGGGTGGGTGGTCGGAATTTCGAGTCAATAGACCCGAGTTCGATCCCCAGTTGGTAGACTCGTACCAATGGGTTTTTAAAAAACTTATGTACGAATATCGTTGGCTTGAACTTAAAGACGGCGACGGGCTCTCCACCTGTCACGTTGTCCCGAAAATATCTTCGGTGGAAGGTGGGTCAAAGGGACTTAATTGTCTAGACACGACCTCTGTCTACCCCTGTATTGGGAATTGCGTGAAGATATTTTTTTTTCTTAGTTACTGAATTATAATACATACCAGGATATAGTACAGTAAATAATCATTACAATTTTTAAGCGGACTGGTGTCGTAGGCGACTTCGTTTTGTCGACTGTTTGGGTGTGAAATTGGGTGACATAAAATTAAATTGTCTGCTATATGCTGATGATGCAGTGCTTATTGCACCATCAGAGGCAAAACTGCAGGCAATAGTCACGTGTATGAAAGAAAAATGTGAAATGAATGGTCTCCGTTTGAATGCTAATACAACTAAGGTTCTGGTATTTGAAAGGGACAAAGAAAGAACGAAGTGCGAAATTTGGGTAAATCAGAAATGTCTAGAACAGGTGAATGAAATTGTATACTTGGGGAGTGCGTTTAGTCGGAATTGAAGATGTGATTTAGATGAGGACAGGCGTGTCGCTGCCGGGAACAAAGTCAATGGTGCCCTGACTGTTTTTGGCATCGGCGCCAAATTCTGTACATCTTTTTTAGTTTTTATGATTAATTGATATATTAAAAAAATCATGATAGATCCTGTGGTTACCAATACTACGATATTATTCAATAACGAAATGAAAATTGAACCAGTATTAGGTAAATAACTATATAGTATATTATATATTCTTAAAGTACAATTTTAATTACGTCGTTTAAATATTCACATTTTAATTTGTACATTATAAGGCATAACGAGCAAATCGTTAGCAAAGAAAACAAAAATAAAATTAACCTTAAAATAACATTTACAATTTTTGTCTCCACAGAAAAGAAAATTAATTCAATTTGGATCCAAGAATACACGACTTAAGTACACAAATTATGTTTTCCAATTTATTATTTATATCTTTCCAATTGAATTAGTATATAAGATAGAATTTACTATAGTAGTATTGATACTTTTGCCGTAGAATCGTATGTAATGGAAGTTAAGTATGTTCAGTAATGAGTCTTGATTTTCAAATTCTGGCAATGTTTGTACCCGCTTAGGTAATGCATACTCGTCCTGGCAACACTAGTGACTAATCAATTCAAAGATCCGCCACTAAAAGTATTTAATATTTGTTTAAACTTTTAAATGTAAAAAATGTTTATATGAGTACCGAATGAAACAAATGTACAATTTTTTTCATACACATTTTAGGGGTTCTTACGAGTATATTCAGGAGGATAGAGGAACTCGTGAAACTCTACTTCTGTAATTTATTCCCTATGCAGGGCAACAAATAAAAACGCTGCTGTATGTCACCGCATGGCTCACTTTTGGTGTTGTATTTCTCTGTTTCTCTATTTCCATTTTTAAGGTTCCTTCAGTCCCTTTAATACACTATCGGGAAGAAAGAGGACGGTTCTGACAACGATCGTGGACGAGTAGCGTACGCCCTGATTTTCATGGTATCGCCAACTCTGAAGTACAAGGGTCGATTCTCATTTAGGTCAATGTAGAAAAAACGATTTTTGGATTTTATCGCGTTTTTTATTAGTTTTTAAAAAACTATTTTTACTTCACATCCTTTTGGATGCTTTACAGCACCCGTGATACCGTGAGCACGGATGAAAATAGTTGTTTAACATGTGTATCGTTCGCGTAAATACAATAAATCATTCATTAACTTAGTTAACTACTTACTTTGGGATCAGAGCAATGTATGTGATGTTGTGCCTATGCAAGTGTGTATTGTATTTATTTATTTTTCGAATTGTTATTAAGACATTTATACAATGGTACTATTAATTCAGTGAAGCTTCCTTCTCGGCGATATAATCCGAATGGCCGGAAAAAGCGTAGGCCCTTTTTGGAAATGACACCGTAACTTAGCCGGTTTTTTGTTATAACCCTTATAAGTATAATTACACATTCTGATTTTTCCCAACTTTCGTTATAAAAACTTCAGTTTTAACCGTAGTAATATAAATATTCAGTGTACCCCTGTAGGGTTACAAGGGTTACCATTACACATTTATTATATTAAGGCAATGTTCTGTTATGTTTTGTGATTATATGGAAGGACATAGAATTGTTTTTACTGAAACATTTGTAATTTTCTTAGCAAAATCAGGAACATGTGATTTAAAGTATAATATAATAAAAATTATGTCTTCATTGCCATCATGACTACAAAAGTCCACCGCAGTACATGCGCCTCTCACTTTCTGCAACGTGTGGCAGGCGCATTAGTGATCTGAGTACCAGAAACATTGCTCTTTAGGTGCTGCTGGCCGTCTGCGTATAGAGAATGCCGTTCAGAGATGATGAATTTTGACATGGAATGATTTAAAATGATTATCCCCTCATCTATCTATAGCTATTGCTCTCTCCACAAGGATTTTCCTCAGCGCTATTTTACGACCACAGGATCAAAATATCACACTGCACTACCACTAACAAACAGGTAAAAAATAACTTTCTTGAAATTTATCAAAACTCTTTTAACATTCGGTTCGGTCTCGAGTTCAATTCTCGGTCGGTTCAATAGAGAAAACCATTTTTACTGTGTATGACGTCTCTGATTGGAGTGTTTCTGCTACCTTCGCTGTTTCCGAATCCATAACACAAGTTCTTTAGCTTCTTACTTTGAAATAAGAGCAGTGTATGTGAGGATGAGCCTATTCATGTATTCATTTATTTATTATTGTTTATTGTGTTTGCGTATCACAAAGTTGCAAATCGGCACAAAGTTGTAACGAAATTGAACAATTATTTGGAAAGTAAATGAGTCACTGCCATTAAATAAGAACGTGTTTCGTTATCGGAGAGCATTCGAATAAGATTTTGTAGAGTTTCGATGAAAGTAGTTTCTAGAAATCGAAGAAGGACGACCTGATAGCCTCGATGGTATTGACCCTGCCCTAGAAGGTTAAAGTTGCGGTTTCGAATCTCACTTGGGGCAAACTTTTACGTATTTAATATTAATGTTTGTACACGAGTTATTGAGGTTTATATTGTACACTAAGATGGAGATAGACTCACTGTGTGTTACGTTGTTGTAGCAGAAACACTCTGAAGAACAGAAACATTGCAGTAAAAATGGTTTTCTCTATTGAACCGACGTAGAATCGAACCCGAGACCGAACCGAATCGAAACCTAGGCGATAGACGTGGTCAATGCTAAAAGAGTTTTAATAAGTTTAAAAAACTATCTTTTGTCTCTTCGTTTTTGTTGCAGTGTGGTATTTTTTTCGCGTGGTCGTAAAAGAGGACTGAGGAGGAATCCTTGTAAAGAGCAATAGCTATCGATAGGTGATGGGACAATCATGTTAAAACATTACATATCAACTTCCAATTCCATATTCATCATCTCTGAACAGTATACTCCATACGCGGACGGGCATCAGCGTCTGGCACGCAGATCACTTATACGCTAGCCATACATTTCAGAAAAGGAGAGGCCTATGTACCGCGGTGGACTTTTGTAGTCATGATGGTAATGAAGATATAATTTTTATTATATTATACTTTAAATCACATGTTCCTGATTTTGCTAAGAAAATTACAAATGTTTCAGTAAAAACAATTTTATGTCCTACCATATAATCGCAAAACATAACACAGAACATTGCTTAAATATAACAAATGTGTACTGTTAACCCATGTAACCTACAGGGGTACACTGTATATTTATATTACTACGGTTAATACTGAAGTTTTTATAACGAAAGTTGGGAAAAATCAGAATGTGTAAATATACTTAGAATGGTTATAAAAAAAGCCGGCTAAGTTACAGTGTCATTTCAAAAAAGGGCCTACGCTTATTCCGGCCATTCGGATTATATCGCCGAGAAGGAAACTTCACTGAATTAGTACCATTGTATATGGGTCTTAATAACAATTCGAAAAATAAGTAAATACAATACACACTTACAAAGGCACAACATCACATACATTGTTCTGATCCCAAAGTAAGTAGTTAAATAAGTTAATTGTAAATTGTTAATTGTATTTACGCGAACACTACACATGTTATATAAAAAGATTTCATCCGTTATCACGGTACCACGGGTGCTGTAAAACACCCGAAACGTCGGGAAGTAAAAATAGTTTGTTAAAAACTAATAAAATACGCGATAAAATCCAAAAATCGTTTTATTTAACATAAGTTAATGAAGTTACCGCAAACACCCAGCCCCGAGAAAATATAGAAGAAGTGTTTTCTACATTGACCTTAACGGGAATCGAACCCAGGACTTCAAAGCTGGCGATACCATGAAAACCAGGGCGTACGCTACTCGTCCACGAACGTCGTCAGAACCGTTCTTTTTCTTTCCGAGGGTGTATTAAAGGTACTAAGGGAAAGACATTGAAAATGAAAATAGCTAGCAATGGATAGCGAGGTAGCATTCCCGGAGAAATACCAAACCAAAAGTGAGCCAACCAGTGACATACAGGATCGTTTTGCTTTATTTGTTGCCCATCGTAAGGAAAAATTGTAGTAGAAGCAGAGTTTCACAAGTTTCCCTATACTCATGGTAAGATAAGTCACGATGGCCGAGTGGTTGGGTGGTCGGGATTTCGAGTCGAGAGACCCGAGTTCGATCCCCAGGTGGCAGGATTTGTACCAATGGGTTTTCAAAAACTAATATACAAATTATATCGTCGGCTTGACCATAAAGACGGCGGCGGGCTCACCACCTATCACGTTGTCCCGAAAATATCTTGGGTGGAAGGTGGGTCGATGGGACTTAATAGTCTAGACTAGACCTCTGTTTACCTCTGTATTGGGAATTGCGTGAAGATATTTCATTCCTTCTGAAAAGAAGCCTTAAAAATTTGTATAAGAAAAACTGTACATTTCTTTCATTCTGTACTAATAATAAAAATTGTTTACATTTAAAAAGTGAAACAAGTATTACATATGCTTAATGGCGGATCTTTGAACTAAATCGTCCCTTGTTGTGCCAGGACGACTATGCATTACCTAAGTGGGTACGAACATTGCCAGAATTAGAAAATCAAGACCCATTGCTGAACACACGCAACTTCCATTACTAACGATTCTACGTCAAAAGTATCATTACTACTATAATAAATTCCATCTTAAAGTTGTTATTGAAAAAATTACTTCGCAACCCTCCGCATGAAAGTATAAAAAGGTATATGTTACCCGGTCCGAGAGATCCGAGATCTCTGCGGTCGCTTATCGTAGAGTCTAACCGCTTGAGGATGCCTTGTTTTGAGGCGAAGCATGTGTCGCGTTTTCGGTGGTGGTATATGTTGCCTGGTTTGAGTGTAGTGGTGGTGGTGCATGCAGTGGAATTAGTGCACGCATCTGTAGGAGGGAGGGTGGTGCTCTTCTTCTCTTCGGACCGGGTAACATATACCTTTTTATATTTTCATGCGGAGGGTTGCGAAGTAATTTTTTCAATAACAACTTTACAATGAATTTCCGCAAAGTAACGCCTGAGTCAATTAACTATGATTCCATCTTATATACGAATTCAATTGGAAAGATATAAATAATAAATTGGCAAACATAATTTGTGTACTTATGTCGTGAATTCTTGGATCCGAATTGAATTAATTTCTGTGTAGACAAAAACTGCAAATGTTATTTTAAGGTAAATTTTTTTTTGTTTTCTTTGCTAACGATTTGTTCGGCGTATGCCTTATAATGTACAAATTAAAATGTGAATATTTAAACGACGTAATTAAAATTGAACTTTCAGAGTGTATAATATACTATATTTATGTAATACTGGTTCTCTTTTCATTTCGTTTATGAATAATATCGTAGTATTGGTAACCACACGGTCTATCGTCATTTTTTTAATACATCAATTAATCATAAAACTAAAATAGATGTACAGAATTTGGCGCCGATGACAAAAACAGGTATAAATAAAGAAAGAGAATAGAGATTTAAAATTTCAACTTCTGCGTGTAAAACACGTTAGCTCAGAGGTAAGAGCGTTGCAACGGTTCGGCAGGGGTCGCGGGTTCGAATCCCGCGCAGTCAGTTGAAATTTTAAAAACATTTTTCTCTTTAATTAAATAACAAAAAGTTTAGCATATTTTAGGTGCTTTAAAATCAATAAAAAAATTGAGTAACTAAAATACTCTAAAAAAAGAATATGAAATGGCAAGTCATAATTTTTATTAAACTAGGTTGGAATGTCGTTATGATGATTGCGTTTTTTTTATTAAATATAGGGGGAGAATCGAGTTCGAGCATCGGGAGGAAGACCCGTACGAATGACTTTGACATTATGAAGGCTCTTGGCGCACCACCCGATATAGCTCATAAGCTCTGGTGAAATATGAGATGAAGGGCTAGATTGTATATTCCTCTCACAACCTTCGCTGCTGATAATGCTGTTCGTCATTGGTCTTCAAAATTTAGTCGCCTCTTACGACATCAACGAGAAGAAAAGGTCAGCTACATTCTTAAGCCGATACCACAAAGCCAAGAGTTTTATTATCATTATTATTATTATTATATAAAAAATATTTGTTACATAGACTAGTTACTTGTTAGATAGTAACTTCATTAATATTTATTCTTTTTATGTATTTTTCTTCAAAATATATTGTAGCTGTAACGTTCTCAGATTAGTTAAATGTTTCAAATTTCACACAGTTTTATTATATACACATATTATATAATTTCACAAATTTATTATATATACATTAAATGTTTCAAATACACACTATTCATATAAGATCAATGAGTACATGTTATTTTTAAGTGAAATGTTCTTTAGTAACGTTGCGCGATTTTGGGCAGAGAAAAAACTTATGGATTCGCGTCACCGACATGTATATACCGATGTGTATATCGCCAGACTAGCGACGTGTAGTATAGCGGCCTGTGCTAAAGTATACGCATATAGATACCAAGTGTCCGTTGGTTTTAGCAACGCCCGGCTTTAAGGCTGACAGAAGAGCTCATAAGCTATAAGATAAAGCAAATTTGAACCTTTTGAAAATATCATAGTTTTAGAGACATTGGCACTTTTACAAAACTCGTGATTTTTGATACCTTGAAGAAGTTTTTCTGGGATTATGATTACAACTTTAAATACTTTGGAAATCGTTTTTTGCAGGGTATTACCAAATAAATGTGCCATCGAATGTATTTAATTTTTTTTATAATCCTAACATAGCAGTTATAAAAAAAAAGTGCGTTTTTTTGATTCTTGAATAATTTGACGAATTGATTGAATTATACTTAAAAAGTGTATTAATTTAACCTTGTAAATAATGTAAAAATAAATATTTGTTGTTGCTTTCAAAATGGTACAACACCTTTTTTCACGTGTGTGTTGTAAGAAGCGACTAAAGGGAACCTGTGAACACAACGATGGCTGCACATGTGTCGAGATAACCATCTCGCATTTAGAAAAAAAATATTTCCATACGTTAAATATGACAACCTGATGGCCTATTTGGAAGTAACCCTGCCTTCGAAGCTAAGGTTTATTAATTCGTAACGCGGTAGAGACAAACATTTATATGTCTAATGTTGTGTGGTTACGTTAAGAATATACCATTCCCGTTTTTAAAGCTTTTTGCGATATTCACTTTGACAAGTTTACGAGCAAAAACCTATTAACAACTAGAGTACAAGTTTCGAGGATTTCACTATAACCCTTCTTAACACGTTTACATGATTTTTTGCGAATAAGTTAAGCTTTAACCCTAACAAACACAATTCCCCACAACGCTATAAGTAGAGGACATTGTTAACTTTTGCCTCTTTATTAGAGTTCTAAGACGATGTATAGTGCTGTCAACGTCACATTTATGAGGATAATTCACTTATTTTGAGAAAAAGTGAATGTGGTGTTGGGCTTGTCGCTGTATTTACGTCTAAGAAACGATACAATCCATTCATAAATTTCGTAAAAGCTCATTTGTCTCGTACCAATGGCTATTTCATAAATATGATATACATAGAACAAAAATAAACCAGGAGTGAGGTCGATTGCTAAATCAGGCGAATGACTCAGGTTATCTCCAACACGCCTTGGAGCAGTATGGTTAAAGACAAGGACTATACCTTGTCTTTCATCATGATGATCTCCATTGCGGCAATGGAGATTTACAGACTGCTACTTTTATGTATAGCACCACCCACTCTCTCGCAAATATTCTTTGCAAACCAGATCTTTGTTGCATGCGAAGTGTAACAGCGTAATTTTATATTAACATCTTTGTTACAATACTATGTGTAACATACAAGAAATTCAATTTACTTCAAAACTCGACAACAAACCCATATTTTAGTTGGAGCACAATTTATATCTATTCAAAGAGCTCTAAACGAAGCCAATTCAGGGATTTACGAGACGCTTATATCCAATAAATCATAGTTTGTGAATTGTTCGCCGTCAAATTTTGCTCCCTGTAATTGAATTTTTGAAATTTTACTTTCGCTATAGTTGAAAATCTTAATTGTTTCATAGAACGTAACGAAAAGTTTTTAGAAACAATTCATTACATAAATATTGATTCTTAATTTATAGTAGTATAGTAAATATTAACATAAATACATTAAAAATTGTTTTATTAAAAAAGTCATGATAGCCGAGTGGTTGGGTGATTAGAATTCGAGTCAAGATACCCGAGTCAGATCTCGGGACTTAATTGTCTAGACTAGACCCCTGTGTTGGGAATTATACAAGCGATACATATACGATACGATACGAATACGATATAATTAGTACATAAGTTTTTGAAAAACCCATTTTAAGAGCCTGCCACCTGGGGATCGAACTCGGGTTTCTTGACTCGCAATTTCGGCCACCCAATCACTCGGCTATCGTGACTTATAAATGACTTATAAATGTGTCCTATATATATAACCTATATTATAAACGTGACATTGTCACGTTGTCCCAAAAAAATCTTCCGTGGCAGGTGGGTCGAAACGACTTAATTCTCTAGATATCCGTCTATGCCAGCATTGAGAATGGCGTGAAGATATTAATTTATAATTATTAATTTTTATATTATTTAAATATAATTATTAATTTCTTAAAAATAGTGACGCGAAACCTCTCGTTTTGTTAGTACTATCCGTAAATTGCTTTTAACAATTTACGCGATGCTGTCGCGGTAATCGAACTTAGGTAATTCGCGTATAAAGCAAGTGCCTTGTCCACTTTGGTACTATGTTTCTCATATTGTATTGTTTAAGAACATAGAGAAAACAATTACTTCAATGATGCGTTAAAAGTTAAAAAAGTAAAGCCGAAAACCACTTCGTCTTAGAGTTTAAACTCGGTTTAAGCCCCTTCGAGATAATAGCTACTAACAGGCAATTTAAGTTTTACGCTGTGAAAGTTAGACTCTCGATTTCTAAAAATTTATAACTTCTTACTGAAGTTTAAATTTTTTAAAGAACTCTTCTCTACTCGAATTCCGATCACCCAACCACCAGGGTTTTCCATGTTAATTTTCTAAATCAATAATATCACACCATTGCTTTTCGCATTCGAAGAGGGGAGGAACAGAAAAATTTTGTTACCAAGACGTGCGTAAATTAAGAAAATTATCTAAATTCATCATGGTATAAAATTATAATTTGAATGAAATAAGCTAAATAGATATGTAAGAATCGTAACAAATGCCAATCAGTTCTCGGATATATAAGTACAAACAATTTTCATATGTATACAAACTCAACTAGACTAAATTAAATGTTCCCATTTAAACAAATATCCTCAACGTCATGAAACTGGGTACCGTGTGGTGATGGTGTAAGAATATACTAACAGTAAAGTCAAGCTGTTGTAAAAGGCGACTCAAAGTTAGGCCTTTAAAATCTCAATGGCTACAGACAAATAGAAGACAACTATCCAGAAAAAAAAAAACAGAAATTTGACAAATCGGTGATGGACAGCAGCGTCTAAATTGGCAGCGCCAATCCGCCTGCCAGAGTGAACATTGCAGCAAATCCACTACCACTCTACGAGAGAGACGAAGTCATTATTTTTATAGAATAAGGAGGCAAACGAGCAGGTGGCTCACGTGATGGTAAATGATTATGGATTATGGAGTTACGGATGTACGTTTGATGCTACATCGCTATACAATATGCAAATCAATCTACAACCGTCTGATTGTGCAAATTGTGGCATCATATATTATTCGCTTACTAACCCACTGTTTCACGGAAACCATACTATAATTTAATATATAACATAAATATTGTACATAATTTACAAAATGTGAGAGTGATTGTACGTACCAATGGGTTTTTCAAAAACTTATGTACGAATTGTATCGTTGGTTTGGACATCAAGACGGCGACGGGCTCACCACCTGTCACGTTGGGTCAAAGGGACTTATCTAGACTAGATGTCTGTCTACCCCTGTATTGGCAATTGCGTGAAGATATTTATATTGATTTGAGAGTGATTATTAAAGCTACAATATAATTTCGAGAGTAACAATTGTTCGATCATTGTTTAAATTTTCATTGTTAAATTGATCATTGTTAAAATTCAATATGTATATTTAAGTGATGAAAACATTTTGTACCTAAATTACGTACAAAATTTGGTATACTGAAAGTTAAGGAGTGCACAAAGTTATGAAAGTATCTTCATGCAGTTCCTGCGTACATAAAGTTCCAAAAATTAGGACCAATTTTTTTGACAGGTGGTGAGCCTGTTGCCATAGTATGACCAAACTATCGATAGAAATCGTACATAACTTTCGAAAAATTGGATTGAATTCGGGTCTCTTGACTCGAATTCCGATCACCCAACAACTCGCTATCTTTCCTTTTTTTTTAACTATTTTTATGTTAAAATTAAAATTAACAGATACTTGATATGATTATTACATGAAAATATTTCATCTTTGTTTTAATACAGACATTATTTTAATAACATCTACAATAGTGTAGCACCGACAACAGTGTTTTAAATGACGTATCAGGAGACCGCGTAGTAATAGAGAAAACAGCAAGGGGAATGATTTATAGGCTATTTCCGTGTAATTACACTAGTTTCGAAAACAGGGTGTTTGTATAACCCTGTAAGTTTACAGTGGGACAGTTTGAAGGTGACTTGTACGTAAAGTTCATAATAGGCTGTTTAACATTAACGCGTATCATCACCCTTTATATGCTCATTTGTTAACTAGCTATGGTTAGAACAATAGCTAAATAGGGTAACTGTTTACTAGATTATTTAATTAATTATAAATTTAATGAATTGTTATATGGGTGATTTTTTTTAAATTACTCACTGCCTTAATAAGAAAATAAAATAAAATATCTTCACGCAATTCCCAATACAGGGGTAGACAGAGGTCTAGTCTAGACATTTAAGTCCCACCTTCCACCGAAGGTGGGTCGAAAATGATAAAATCAATAAAAATGCTTCATCTTTACTACATGAGGCTTAAATGGGTTGCGCTAGAGAGGATCGTGTGGTAACCGTGTAAGAATATTGCCACCCTTCTTCCCATGGATGTCGTAAGAGGCGACTAAAGGAAATAGCCTGGAATATCGTTATGGCAACCGATAGATGGCGGGATAACCATCTCTAAAAATATTAGACTAAAATCAGATCAATGATGGTAGCTCACCATCTGAGGATGGTCTGATACTGCGAGCGCCATTCCGCAGGAATATCAAATCAGGAATATCAAATTGTCACTTGCAAAAGGGATAATAGATGACGCCTATGCCAAAAAACAAGGCATACGTTATAAAAGAGAATACAGATTTAAAATTTCAACTGATGCGTGTAAGACACGGTGGCTCGGAGGTAAGAGCGTCTCCACGGATCGGCGAAGGTCGCGAGTTCGAACCCCGCCCGTGTCAGTTGAAGTTTTAACTTTTTTCTCTTTAATTTCATCACATAAAAGTTCAGCATAAATATGTCTTAAAAATCAAAAAAAATGCATAGTAAAATGGTCTAATTACTCGAAGATACGAGGGTCGACAGAACTCTGATACCTAGACATATGTATGTCGTAGATGATGAATTTTAAAGAAACCAAAGTATATAGGGATTTTGACACTTGGCGATCAGTTCTCTTAGACTACCCCGTCAGACACTGTACGTGAAGACAAGTAAGTGACCTAAGACAGATTAAATATAATTAAAAAGAAAAACGAAAGAAGCTCCAAGGCATGTTTACTGTCTACAGAGCAAAGACAGAAACGTTAATTACGTAACATTTTCAAAGTAAGAACTATTTTGTTTCTTACTTTGTAATTTGTACATTTTTCTTAGAAAAATATAAAACTATCTGTTGTCTAAAATGGGAGAGAGTTGTACACGAATCTAAAAAATTTTTGCCAGATATTAATCACAAGTATAATTGAGCTTGTTGTGGAAAATATATATTTAATAATTTTTATAATAAATAAATCAATATGTAATAAATAAAACAAAATACAATAGAGACAACATCACATACACTGCTCTGATCCCAAAGTAAGCAGCTTAAGCAATTGTAGTATGTAATCAGAAACAACTAAGGGTAATGTAATAAGTAATCAGAAACCACAAACACGCACAAACACGCATGAGAAAATGTAGAAAAAGTGTTTTTTTTTTTACATGGACCCGATGGCAATCGAACCCGGAACCTTTGAGCTGGCGAGGCCTTGAAAACCGGTGTGTGTTCGCCTCTCGTCCACGGAGGTCGTCGGTTACATCAGATAGTTTAAGGAAATAGCCTGGAATATCGTTATGGCAACCGATAGATGGCGGGATAACCATCTCTAAAAAATATTAGACTAAAATCAGATCAATGATGGTAGCTCACCATCTGAGGATGGTCTGATACTGCGAGCGCCATTCCGCAGGAATATCAAATCAGGAATATCAAATTGTCACTTGCAAAGGGATAATAGATGACGCCTATGCCAAAAACAAGGCATACGTTATAAAAGAGAATACAGATTTAAAATTTCAACTGATGCGTGTAAGACACGGTGGCTCGAGGTAAAAGCGTCTCCACGGATCGGCGAAGGTCGCGAGTTCGAACCCCGCCCGTGTCAGTTGAAGTTTTAACTTTTTCTCTTTAATTTCATCACATAAAAGTTCAGCATAAATATGTCTTAAAAATCAAAAAATGCATAGTAAAATGGTCTAATTACTGAAGATACGAGGGTCGACAGAACTCTGATACCTAGACATATGTATGTCGTAGATGATGAATTTTAAAGAAACCAAAGTATATAGGGATTTTGACACTTGGCGATCAGTTCTCTTAGACTACCCCGTCAGACACTGTACGTGAAGACAAGTAAGTGACCTAAGACAGATTAAATATAATTAAAAAGAAAAACGAAAGAAGCTCCAAGGCATGTTTACTGTCTACAGAGCAAAGACAGAAACGTTAATTACGTAACATTTTCAAAGTAAGAACTATTTTGTTTCTTACTTTGTAATTTGTACATTTTTCTTAGAAAAATATAAAACTATCTGTTGTCTAAAATGGGAGAGAGTTGTACACGAATCTAAAAAATTTTTGCCAGATATTAATCACAAGTATAATTGAGCTTGTTGTGGAAAATATATATTTAATAATTTTTATAATAAATAAATCAATATGTAATAAATAAAACAAAATACAATAGAGACAACATCACATACACTGCTCTGATCCCAAAGTAAGCAGCTTAAGCAATTGTAGTATGTAATCAGAAACAACTAAGGGTAATGTAATAAGTAATCAGAAACCACAAACACGCACAAACACGCATGAGAAAATGTAGAAAAGTGTTTTTTTTTTTACATGGACCCGATGGCAATCGAACCTGAACCTTTGAGTTGGCGAGGCCTTGAAAACTGGTGTGTGTTCGCCTCTCGTCCACGGAGGTCGTCGGTTACATCAGATAGTTTCGAGTATTATTCTAGTTGGCATATTAGTTAAATGGTAGCGGTGCTCCTACACCAGTATTTTTTAAGCTTAAAAGAGACACCAGATATTTACCATCCGTATTCTCTGTGTTTACGTAAAAAATATTTTTTATTATATAATGGCAACGTTACTGGAGAGGCCTATTTCCTGCTGTGGACTTACATTTATAACAATGGTAGAACATAAAATTGATTTGAATCCAAAACCCATACTCGAAAGCAGAGTTAGACTATCAGGCAATCAATAACTTCTACTTACACATATACGCGGAAGTTTCTGCCACGCACTTGCACTTTATGGCATGTGCTGTGTGTTTTCCGGACCGATACGACTTAGAGACTTTCAAGAAAAGAGCCTATGCCTTTCTCAAAGGCCGGCAATGCATATGCTATTCCTCCGGTATTGCAGATGTTCATGGGCGGCGATGATCACTCACCATCACGTGAGCCACCTTGTTTGCCCCTTGTTTCATAAAATTAATACAAATAAAAATTAGTGATTACAGCTGTATCAAATACGTAAAACTGTGCATAAATTCTTTGCTGTTGTTCTTGCTATTTAGATATTTACGTTTACTAAAAACGTTGCCGCTTTTGGCAGCACTGGTTGGTAGAGGTCTAGACACTGAAGCCCTTTAGACCCACTTTTCATCAAAGCTTATTTGGGACAACGTGACGGTGGTGAGCCCGTCGTCGTCTTTATATCCAAGTCAACGATGTAATACGTACATAAGTTTTGAAAAAACTCATTATTAATATAAATATTCTGTTCAAATAAATATATGAGCGAGATACAAATCCGCAACATTTAAGTTGCGTAAATATGAAAATAATATATATAAAATATTATAACCACATTAAAGGTTATTTTTTCTAATCCCGTGTCTCGACAACTAAGATTCAATTACAATGACCAAAGTAATTACGTTAATGCTACAATTACAAACAATATTATTTTAGTGTTCGTTCCAAACAATATTATTTATATCACGCACCTACTTAATGAGCACAATTTTGTTTTTAGGTCAGTTCAAAAGACGTAAAACCTTCTTCTCTTCAATTTTCGTTGTTCCTTACTGGGGTAGACAGAATTCCAGAAACTTTAATACCATCGACCCACGAAGATTAAAAATTATCGAAGAAAATATTTGGTACAAAGTGACTGTTATGAGTTCGAGTACATAAGTTTTGAAAACTCATTATTAATATAAATATTCTGTTCAAATAAATATATGAGCGAGATACAAATCCGCAACATTTAAGTTGCGTAAATATGAAAATAATATATATAAAATATTATAATAAATCAATATGTAATAAATAAAACAAAATACAATAGAGACAACATCACATACACTGCTCTGATCCCAAAGTAAGCAGCTTAAGCAATTGTAGTATGTAATCAGAAACAACTAAGGGTAATGTAATAAGTAATCAGAAACCACAAACACGCACAAACACGCATGAGAAAATGTAGAAAAAGTGTTTTTTTTTTTACATGGACCTGATGGCACCGAACCTGAACCTTTGAGCTGGCGAGGCCTTGAAAACCGGTGTGTGTTCGCCTCTCGTCCACGGAGGTCGTCGGTTACATCAGATAGTTTCGAGTATTATTCTAGTTAAGTATATTAGTTAAAATAGCGGTGTCTCCTGGCACTAGCATATTTTGCTTAAAAGGAGACACCAGATATTTACCATCCGTATTCTCTGTGTTTACGTAAAAAATATTTTATTATATAATGGCAACGTTACTGGAGAGGCCTATTTCCTGCTGTGGACTTACATTTATAACAATGGTAGAACATAAAATTGATTTGAATCCAAAGCCCATACTCGAAAGCAGAGTTAGACTATCAGGCAATCAATAACTTCTACTTACACATATACGCGGAAGTTTCTGCCACGCACTTGCACTTTATGGCATGTGCTGTGTGTTTTTCCGGACCGATACGACTTAGAGACTTTCAAGAAAAGAGCCTATGCCTTTCTCAAAGGCCGGCAATGCATATGCTATTCCTCCGGTATTGCAGATGTTCATGGGCGGCGATGATCACTCACCATCACGTGAGCCAAAAATATATACATAAGCAAGGGCAGAATGTTTTAATTTATTATTTAACAAACACTTGTCAAACATGAAACTGTTTGCATGTTCACTATGTTTGTACCGAAAAAATATTTCCTCTTATCTAGATTCATTACAACTATGATTTTTTGTAATTGGCTATTAAGGATAAATATTTTATCGTCATAAAATTAATTTTGTTGGTAAATATTATATAACCTCGCACATTATATAACTGTTTACAATGTTTCAGCCCCACGTGTTAATTTTGTGTTTAGCAATATTATAATAAATAAATATAATATCTTCACGCAATTTCCAATACAGGGGTAGACAGAGGTCAAATCTAGACAATTAAGTCCCTTCGACCCACCTTCCACCGAAGGTGGGTCGAAATGATAAAATCAATAAAATGCTTCATCTTTACTACATGAGGCTTAAATGGGTTGCGCTAGAGAGGATCGTGTGGTAACCGTGTAAGAATATTGCCAATCAGTTCTCGGATATATAAGTACAAACAATTTTCATATGTATACAAACTCAACTAGACTAAATTAAATGTTCCCATTTAAACAAATATCCTCAACGTCATGAAACTGGGTACCGTGTGGTGATGGTGTAAGAATATACTAACAGTAAAGTCAAGCTGTTGTAAAAGGCGACCAAAGTTAGGCCTTTAAAATCTCAATGGCTACAGACAAATAGAAGACAACTATCCAGAAAAAACAGAAATTTGACAAATCGGTGATGGACAGCAGCGTTCAAATTGGCAGCGCTAATCCGCCTGCCAGAGTGAACATTGCAGCAAATCCACTACCACTCTACGAGAGAGACGAAGTCATTATTTTTATAGAATAAGGAGGCAAACGAGCAGGTGGCTCACGTGATGGTAAATGATTATGGATTATGGAGTTACGGATGTACGTTTGATGCTACATCGCTATACAATATGCAAATCAATCTACAACCGTCTGATTGTGCAAATTGTGGCATCATATATTATTCGCTTACTAACCCACTGTTTCACGGAAACCATACTATAATTTAATATATAACATAAATATTGTACATAATTTACAAAATGTGAGAGTGATTGTACGTACCAATGGGTTTTTCAAAACTTATGTACGAATTGTATCGTTGGTTTGACATCAAGACGGCGACGGGCTCACCACCTGTCACGTTGGGTCAAAGGACTTATCTAGACTAGATGTCTGTCTACCCCTGTATTGGCAATTGCGTGAAGATATTAATTTTTATATTATTTAAATATAATTATTAATTTCTTAAAAATAGTGACGCGAAACCTCTCGTTTTGTTAGTACTATCCGTAAATTGCTTTTAACAATTTACGCGATGCTGTCGCGGTAATCGAACTTAGGTAATTCGCGTATAAAGCAAGTGCCTTGTCCACTTTGGTACTATGTTTCTCATATTGTATTGTTTAAGAACATAGAGAAAACAATTACTCAATGATGCGTTAAAAGTTAAAAAGTAAAGCTGAAACCGCTTCGTCTTAGAGTTTAAACTCGGTTTAAGCCCTTCGAGATAATAGCTACTAACAGGCAATTTAAGTTTTACGCTGTGAAAGTTAGATTCTCGATTTCTAAAATTTATAACTTCTTACTGAAGTTTTAATTTTTAAAGAACTCTTCTCTACTCGAATTCCGATCACCCAACCACCAGGGTTTTCCATGTTAATTTTCTAAATCAATAATATCACACCATTGCTTTTCGCATTCGAAGAGGGGAGGAACAGAAAAATTTTGTTACCAAGACGTGCGTAAATTAAGAAAATTATCTAAATTCATCATGGTATAAAATTATAATTTGAATGAAATAAGCTAAATAGATATGTAAGAATCGTAACAAATGCCAATCAGTTCTCGGATATATAAGTACAAACAATTTTCATATGTATACAAACTCAACTAGACTAAATTAAATGTTCCCATTTAAACAAATATCCTCAACGTCATGAAACTGGGTACCGTGTGGTGATGGTGTAAGAATATACTAACAGTAAAGTCAAGCTGTTGTAAAAGGCGACTCAAAGTTAGGCCTTTAAAATCTCAATGGCTACAGACAAATAGAAGACAACTATCCAGAAAAAACAGAAATTTGACAAATCGGTGATGGACAGCAGCGTCTAAATTGGCAGCGCTAATCCGCCTGCCAGAGTGAACATTGCAGCAAATCCACTACCACTCTACGAGAGAGACGAAGTCATTATTTTTATAGAATAAGGAGGCAAACGAGCAGGTGGCTCACGTGATGGTAAATGATTATGGATTATGGAGTTACGGATGTACGTTTGATGCTACATCGCTATACAATATGCAACTCAATCTACAACCGTCTGATTGTGCAAATTGTGGCATCATATATTATTCGCTTACTAACCCACTGTTTCACGGAAACCATACTATAATTTAATATATAACATAAATATTGTACATAATTTACAAAATGTGAGAGTGATTGTACGTACCAATGGGTTTTTCAAAACTTATGTACGAATTGTATCGTTGGTTTGACATCAAGACGGCGACGGGCTCACCACCTGTCACGTTGGGTCAAAGGACTTATCTAGACTAGATGTCTGTCTACCCCTGTATTGGCAATTGCGTGAAGATATTTATATTGATTTGAGAGTGATTATTAAAGCTACAATATAATTTCGAGAGTAACAATTGTTCGATCATTGTTAAATTTTCATTGTTAAATTGATCATTGTTAAAATTCAATATGTATATTTATGATGAAAACATTTTGTACCTAAATTACGTACAAAATTTGGTATACTGAAAGTTAAGGAGTGCACAAAGTTATGAAAGTATCTTCATGCAGTTCCTGCGTACATAAAGTTCCAAAAATTAGGACCAATTTTTTTGACAGGTGGTGAGCCTGTTGCCATAGTATGACCAAACTATCGATAGAAATCTTACATAACTTTCGAAAATTGGATTGAATTCGGGTCTCTTGACTCGAATTCCGATCACCCAACAACTCGCTATCTTTCCTTTTTTTTTAACTATTTTTATGTTAAAATTAAAATTAACAGATACTTGATATGATTATTACATGAAAATATTTCATCTTTGTTTTAATACAGACATTATTTTAATAACATCTACAATAGTGTAGCACCGACAACAGTGTTTTAAATGACGTATCAGGAGACCGCGTAGTAATAGAGAAAACAGCAAGGGGAATGATTTATAGGCTATTTCCGTGTAATTACACTAGTTTCGAAAACAGGGTGTTTGTATAACCCTGTAAGTTTACAGGGACAGTTTGAAGGTGACTTGTACGTAAAGTTCATAATAGGCTGTTTAACATTAACGCGTATCATCACCCTTTATATGCTCATTTGTTAACTAGCTATGGTTAGAACAATAGCTAAATAGGGTAACTGTTTACTAGATTATTTAATTAATTATAAATTTAATGAATTGTTATATGGGTGATTTTTTTTAAATTACTCACTGCCTTAATAAGAAAATAAAATAAAATATCTTCACGCAATTCCCAATACAGGGGTAGACAGAGGTCTAGTCTAGACATTTAAGTCCCACCTTCCACCGAAGGTGGGTCGAAAATGATAAAATCAATAAAAATGCTTCATCTTTACTACATGAGGCTTAAATGGGTTGCGCTAGAGAGGATCGTGTGGTAACCGTGTAAGAATATTGCCACTCCCTTTCTTGCCATGGATGTCGTAAGAGGCGACTAAAGGAAATAGCCTGGAATATCGTTATGGCAACCGATAGATGGCGGGATAACCATCTCTAAAAAATATTAGACTAAAATCAGACCAATGATGGTGAGCTGCGTCTGAGGATGGTCTGATACTGCGAGCGCCATTCCGCAGGAATATCAAATCAGGAATATCAAATTGTCACTTGCAAAAGGGATAATAGATGACGCCTATGCCAAAAAACAAGGCATACGTTATAAAAGAGAATACAGATTTAAAATTTCAACTGATGCGTGTAAGACACGGTGGCTCGGAGGTAAGAGCGTCTCCACGGATCGGCGAAGGTCGCGAGTTCGAACCCCGCCCGTGTCAGTTGAAGTTTTAACTTTTTTCTCTTTAATTTCATCACATAAAAGTTCAGCATAAATATGTCTTAAAAATCAAAAAATATGCATAGTAAAATGGTCTAATTACTCGAAGATACGAGGGTCGACAGAACTCTGATACCTAGACATATGTATGTCGTAGATGATGAATTTTAAAGAAACCAAAGTATATAGGGATTTTGACACTTGGCGATCAGTTCTCTTAGACTACCCTGTCAGACACTGTACGTGAAGACAAGTAAGTAAAATGACCTAAGACAGATTAAATATAATTAAAAGAAAACGAAAGAAGCTCCAAGGCATGTTTACTGTCTACAGAGCAAAGACAGAAACGTTAATTACGTAACATTTTCAAAGTAAGAACTATTTTGTTTCTTACTTTGTAATTTGTACATTTTTCTTAGAAAATATAAAACTATCTGTTGTCTAAAATGGGAGAGAGTTGTACACGAATCTAAAAATTTTGCCAGATATTAATCACAAGTATAATTGAGCTTGTTGTGGAAAATATATATTTAATAATTTTTATTATAAATAAATCAATATGTAATAAATAAAACAAAATACAATAGAGACAACATCACATACACTGCTCTGATCCCAAAGTAAGCAGCTTAAGCAATTGTAGTATGTAATCAGAAACAACTAAGGGTAATGTAATAAGTAATCAGAAACCACAAACACGCACAAACACGCATGAGAAAATGTAGAAAAAGTGTTTTTTTTTTTTTACATGGACCCGATGGCAATCGAACCCGGAACCTTTGAGCTGGCGAGGCCTTGAAAACCGGTGTGTGTTCGCCTCTCGTCCACGGAGGTCGTCGGTTACATCAGATAGTTTCGATTATTATTCTAGTTAAGTATATTAGTTAAAATGTGGAAGCGGTGTCTCCTGGCACTAGCATATTTTGCTTAAAAGGAGACACCAGATATTTACCATCCGTATTCTCTGTGTTTACGTAAAAAAATATTTTTATTATATAATGGCAACGTTACTGGAGAGGCCTATTTCCTGCTGTGGACTTACATTTATAACAATGGTAGAACATAAAATTGATTTGAATCCAAAGCCCATACTCGAAAGCAGAGTTAGACTATCAGGCAATCAATAACTTCTACTTACACATATACGCGGAAGTTTCTGCCACGCACTTGCACTTTATGGCATGTGCTGTGTGTTTTTCCGGACCGATACGACTTAGAGACTTTCAAGAAAAGAGCCTATGCCTTTCTCAAAGGCCGGCAATGCATATGCTATTCCTCCGGTATTGCAGATGTTCATGGGCGGCGATGATCACTCACCATCACGTGAGCCACCTTGTTTGCCCCTTGTTTCATAAAATTAATACAAATAAAAATTAGTGATTACAGCTGTATCAAATACGTAAAACTGTGCATAAATTCTTTGCTGTTGTTCTTTGCTATTTAGATATTTACGTTTACTAAAAACGTTGCCGCTTTTGGCAGCACTGGTTGGTAGAGGTCTAGACACTGAAGCCCTTTAGACCCACTTTTCATCAAAGCTTATTTGGGACAACGTGACGGGTGGTGAAACTGTCGCCGTCTTGCCGGTGGTGAAACACATGTATATTTTTACTTGGATAAATGTTCTTATATTAATATAAATATTCTGTTCAAATAAATATATGAGCGAGATACAAATCCGCAACATTTAAGTTGCGTAAATATGAAAATAATATATATAAAAATATTATAACCACATTAAAGGTTATTTTTTTTCTAATCCCGTGTCTCGACAACTAAGATTCAATTACAATGACCAAAGTAATTACGTTAATGCTACAATTACAAACAATATTATTTTAGTGTTCGTTCCAAACAATATTATTTATATCACGCACCTACTTAATGAGCACAATTTTGTTTTTTAGGTCAGTTCAAAAGACGTAAAAACCTTCTTCTCTTCAATCTTCAAGCTGTTCCCCTTACTGGGGTAGACAGAATTCCAGAAACTTTAATACCATCGACCCACGAAGATTAAAAATTATCGAAGAAAATATTTGGTACAAAGTGACTGTTAAGGAGTCTGAGTACGTAAGTTTTGAAAAAACTCATTATTAATATAACTTTAACAATATTCAAACTCTGGTTTCTGAACTGGAATTCCAATCACCCAACCACTCGGCTATCGTGACTTTGTATAAATATATCAAGTCATGATAGCCGAGTGCTATATACATAAGTAAGTAAGATATAAGCAGTCGCACACATCAGCTTTTGATGTTGCATGAATGGTGGTGATGCACCACGACCTCACAGAATACCGGCGTGAAGTCTAACAAACTTCTGCGTTACGTCTGGTAAGTGCAGGCAACCGGAGGCCCACACAAACCCCCTCCCCTGGGGGGGGGGGGGCAACGCATCTGCTAAGCCTCTGGTATTGCGGGAGTTTATGGGCGGCGGTAATCACTTACCATCACGTGAGCCAAAAAAATATATACATAAGCAGGGGCAGAATGTTTTAATTTATTATTTAACAAACACTTGTCAAACATGAAACTGTTTGCATGTTCACCATGTTTGTACCGAAAAAATATTTCCTCTTATCTAGATTCATTACAACTATGATTTTTTTGTAATTGGCTATTAAGTGATAAATATTTTATCGTCATAAAATTAATTTTGTTGGTAAATATTATATAACTCGCACATTATATAACTGTTTACAATGTTTCAGCCCCACGTGTTAATTTTTGTGTTTAGCAATATTATAATAAATAAATATAATATCTTCACGCAATTTCCAATACAGGGGTAGACAGAGGTCAAATCTAGACAATTAAGTCCCTTCGACCCACCTTCCACCGAAGATATTTTCAGGACAACGTGACATGTGGTGAGCCCGTCGTCGTCTTTATATCCAAGTCAACGATGTAATACGTACATAAGTTTTTAAAGAACCTATTGGTACGAGCCTGCCACCTGGGGATCGAACTCGGGTCTCTTGGCTCGAAATTCCGACCACCCAACCACTTGGCTATCGTCATCATCATCATCATCATCATATCAGCCGCAAGAAGTCCACTGCTGGATGTAGGCCTCCCCTAAAGATTTCCAATACGACCGGTTGTTTGCGGCCTGCATCCAGCGTCTTCCCGCGACCTTGGTCAAGTCGTCCGACCATCTAGTCGGTGGATGTCCGACGCTGCGCTTGCCGGCACGTGGCCGCCATTCCAGAACCTTTCTGCCCCATCGGCCATCGGTTCTACGCGCTATGTACCCCGCCCACTGCCACTTCGAGGAGCTAATCCGCTGGGCTATGTCGGTGACTTTAGTTCTTCTACGGATCTCATCATTCCTAATGTGATCTCGTAGAGAAACTGCGCCGAGCATAGCCCTCTCCATAGCTCTTTGAGCGTCCTTGAGCCTTCTTATGAAGCCCATAGTAAGGGACCATGTTTCGGACCCGTAAGTCATCACTGGTAACACACATTGGTCGAAGACTTTCGACTTCAGGCACTGAAGTATTTTGGACGAGAAGACACTCCGGAGCTTCCTGAACGCTGCCCAGCCGAGTTGGATTCGTCGAAAGACCTCGTCCTTGAAGCTGGAACTGTCTGCCTTGATCAACTGACCCAAGTAGACATACTGGTCAACAACTTCAAGAACTGAGCTCCCAACACATACAGGTGAAGGTGCAATATGGACATTCGACATAATCTTCGTCTTGTCCATATTCATTCTAAGACCCACCTGTTGGGAAACTTCATTTAGGTCATTGAGCATGATGTTCAAATCCTCCAGCGACTCCGCCATGACCACAATATCGTCAGCAAATCGAAGGTGAGTGATATACTCGCCATTTATATTGATGCCAAGTCTTTTCCATTCCAGGAGCTTGAAGGCATCTTCCAAAGCAGCGGTGAACAGTTTCGGAGAAATAACGTCTCTCTGTCTAACACCTCTCTGCAGTGTCTCTGCAGTGAATAGCCCTCGTCTTCTGCTCTTGTACTCGGACTGACATGGTGGCGTTTCTGTACAAGCACTTCAACACCTCAATATACCGATAGTCAATATGGCATCACTGGAGAGATTGGAACACCGCCCACGTTTCGATCGAATCAAAGGCTTTTTCATAGTCCACAAACGCTAAGCATAGTGGTCGGTTATACTCTCTGGTCTTCTGTATAACCTGCCGCAGCGTATGGATGTGGTCTATGGTACTGTAGCCTTTTCGGAAACCGGCTTGTTCGGGAGGCTGGAAGGCATCGAGCCTGTTAGTGAGACGGTTCGCGATCACCCTCGAAAACAGCTTATAGACGTGGCTTAGGAGTGTGATCGGTCTGTAGTTCTTCAAAAGGGTATTGTCGCCTTTCTTGAAGAACAGTACTACAACACCCCTATTCCACGCCTCTGGCGTCACGCCCTCGAGCAGGACGGATTTGAAGAGCTTCTGAAGGACTTTGAGTACCGGCGTTCCGGCCGCTTTCAGAAGATCTGCTGTGATTCCATCCTCGCCCAGCGCCTTGTTATTTTTGAGCTGTTTAAGGGCAATCCTAATCTCGTAGAGGCTGATGTCCGGAATATCTTCGGTATGATGCCGAGTTAACTTGGCTATTGGATCTTTGGCCAAGTTAACAATGGGTTTGGCTACTGAGGTATATAACTGTCCATAAAACCTCTCGATCTCTTCCAGAACCTCAACCTTTGTCGAAGCTACACCACCATCCTCCTTCTTAAGCCTGGTCAATCGGCTCTGCCCAATAGACTCCATTCTTGCAAACACTTTGGAGCCTTTGCACAGCTCTATCGTCTCCTTTATACGTTCGGTATTATAGGAGCGAATGTCATGTCGCAAGGACTTCTGGATTTGTCTATTGAGCTGCCGATGAACGTTCGCATCCTCGGAGGTCTGCAGCGGCATGGCTCGTCGTGTGGCCATCAAGTATAAGGTCTGAGAAGAGATTTTTTGAGGTTTTTGTTTGGGGCGAGACCTAAAGTACTTCGATCCCACCGCTTGGACCGTGTCAACGAACCCATTGTTTAACTCGTCCACTGTGACGCAATCGTTCAGACAATCGAAGTGATTTGAGAGTTCAGCTATCGTGACTTATTTTATTTATTACAGAACTACTAATAAGATATATAACTAGCCGTGAAGTTACAGCGTAATATTTTCCACCCCATTTCTTTACCGTGGGTATCGCAGAAGAAATATCATTGGCTACCGATAGATGGATATATTGCCAACTAATATGGCCATCAAAATACCAGACCAAAATTCAGTACACCGAGGACGGGTAGCAGGTGTGAGGTATCTAGTACCGAGATCATCTTGCTGAGCTTGGAGTTTATGACAAATCCTCCCAAAGGCTGAGACCTAAGTTGCAATTATCATAATTGTCTATTAAAGCAGTAGTCTTTAATAGACAATTATGATAATTATGATGACTGCAGTAGAATAGAATTGTAAGTCTCATAAGACGACCTCCGTGGATGGGTGGCGTACACATCGGTTTTCAAGGTGTCGCCAATTCTGAGGTCCCGGGTTCGACTCCCCGGCGGGTCAATGTAGAAAACACTTTTTCTACATTTTCTCTGGTCTTGGTATTTGTGGTACTTTCGTTATTTCTGATTCCATATTAAAAGTGCTTAAGCTGCCTACTTTAAGACCAGAATAACGTATATGATTTTGTGAATATCTATGTTTGTATGTATGTATTATATATATATATATATATATATATATATATATATATATATATATATATATATATATATATATATATATATATATATATATATATATATATATATATATATATATATATATATATCTATTATCACAGTATGACCCTTTGAATCTTCACATATTTTTGATAAATAGTATCTCTTTTATTTTTCTTAATATAACATCGCACTCGCTGAAGCTGTAAGTATGATCGCTCTTATCAAAAACGAAGCATCGACGTTACACGGATCACTTGCAATTTATTTCGGGATTAACTCTGTGTAAAACGATAAACTTGAGGTAAGCGTTCAAAGTTCTTTAGAAACAAAGATAAATAACTTATATATTCATACGATATTGTTTTCGATAAAAGAATTCTTTTAACACAACAGAAATTTTTTTCGTAAGTTTACCTTTACTTTTATTTTTAATATTCTTGATGTTAAATCAATTTTTAATACGGGCAATAAACAGGTACCTAACAAAAAGGATGAGATCTAATTTAAATAAGATTATAAATAATGAGATATACAATTATCAATCATGTCGACCTCTCACCGACTTAAATAGTGTTCCGCAATTGCTGCTGCACGACAGGACACGGGAGCGCTTTGGCACACATGCGAATCCTCCAGTAGCTAGTCCTTTTCCTAGCCAGTATCTTACGTAGCAAATAGTAATCTCCCTCCAGCAAGGAGGGCCGTAGGCAGCCGTAAGAACGCAACGTCGTAATACTAGCCTTTCTCTCCCCCGAGGCACGATCACAGCCGCATCAGCGATACCCCTGGCATAGTCAAAGAGTACAGAGTGCATGATAAATCGCAATACCAAAACTGATCTTCCATAGTGACTCCACATTGGTTGTGGAAGGTACGGAAAGCTACACAAACTCTCTGTCTACTTTCCACCAACGCAGTATAGTAGAAGAAATTTATATTAATTCCTTAGTAACCGGGCTGTACTATATGCATACCCCTATATATTGAATAAAATTGTACTTGTAATAAAATTATACACTTAAATAATGATGACAAGGATAAAAATATTTGATTTGTCACACAAATAAGTAGAAAAAACACTAAAATTACTCTTAAAGCTACAGAATTTAAGTTAACCTGATTATCTGAAGCCGAGCTTGAGATTTCCGCTCTCCCAGGTTTAGTTAAATTCTTGACAAGAACTGTCCGAAACTTCTGGCTGCTACAATGTTGGCACCATTGCTTGGTGATTTACTTAATAAAAATAAATAAAATAAAAATATCTTCACGCAATTCCCTATACAGGAGTAGACAGAGGTCTAGTCTAGACAATTAAGTCACTTTGACCCACCTTCCGGCGAAGATATTTTCGGGACAACGTGACAGGTGGTGAGCCCGTCGCCGTCTTTATGTCCAAGCCAACGATGTAATTCGTACATAACTTTGAAAAACTTATTGAAAGAACTCGGCTATCGTGACTTATGTGGCGATTTACTTAGTGTCGTGAATTTATGCATTATCATATCAACATGCATATATTACTGCTACTACAACAGACGTGGTAGTAATCATACTTGCTTTAGACGTGAGGGACCCAAGATGAATCTCTAGGCCCGGTACCACTAAAATTGTCAAAACCAATTTTAAGTGCCGATAAAGCAATTAATTTTAAGTGATATTGGGTGGTCAGAAGTTCGAGTCAAGAGACCCAAGTTCGATCCCCAGAAGGAAGGCTCGTTCCAATGGTTTTTCAAAAACTTAATTACAAATTACATCGTTGGCTTGGACATAAAGACGGCAACAGGCTTACTACCTGTCACGTAATTAATTACGTAATTGTCTAGACTAGACCTCTATCTACCCCCTGGATTGGGAATTGCGTGAAGATATTTATTTATATATATTTAATTTATTAGTGCTGAATTTACCACGAGTTCGACGATAAAGAAAACGTCCATGAGGAAACCTGCCCATCTGAGAAAGTAACTAATAATTTTTTTTCCAGAACACCGTGAAGGACGACCATCCACGAGATTGAGTGATGACACGCAAAATGTTGGAAAAAGTCAATGGATGCTGGTTGCTGAGGACCGTTCTTTGTAGGAAATACTTTGATAAATAATAATAATAATAAATAAATATCTTCACGCAATTCCCAATACAGGGGAGACAGAGGTCTAGTTTAGACAATTATGTCCCTTCGACCCACCTTCCACCGAAGATATTTTCGGGACAACGTGACAAGTGGTGAGCCCGTCGCCGCCTTTATGTCCAAGTCAACGATATTCGTACATAAGTTTTTGAAAAACCCATTGGTACGTGCCAGCCACTTGGGGATCGAACTCGGGTCTCTTGACTCGAAATTCCGACCACCCAACCACTCGGCTTTAGTGACTTCATGTTGATGGAAGTATTCTGTATTCAATAGCAGATTGAAAATAGGCTGTAAAGAAGAAGAAGAAAAGTACCAAGACGTGTGAAGTTCGCCATCACGCGCTGGAGACGCGTAGCGAACGTGGTCTTTTGAAATATATATTAATAAATATTTGAGAGAAGGCCATCACTGAATATTTTAGTTATAGCATTATAAAATTAATGGAAGCTACTTCACTTTACTCTTAATCACCCTTAAATTTACGGGAAAAAAGTATGGTAGATTCTTCCCAAGTCCGCTTCCAAAACGCTTCCGAAGTCCGCTCTCATACTCTTGTGTATTTATTGAAAAAAAAAAAAAAATAGCTACTACGCCGACGTCACGCGAGACAGACGCACTGCACATGCGTTTTGTTTGGTTTGATAATCGTTTTGTTTGGTAATATGTGATTACTAAATATATAATTATGTATGTAATATATGAAAGTTAAGTACCCAAGACTTTATATGTATATCACAGAATCGTATGTAAAAGTACTATAATGATATGACATTTTCATTTATAAGTATAAAACGAAATGTTCTAACGTCAATATTGGAAATACTGGGTTAGACAGAGAACTAGACAATTAAGTACTTACGACCTACCTTTCACCGAAGACATTTCTGGGACAACATTACAAGTGGTGCAAGCCAACTATTTAAGCCCATTGGTACGAACTTCACGGCGATCGTACTAGAGTCTCTTGACTCGAATTCCGATCACCCAACCACTCAGCTGTCATGATATTTTTTAAGTATATATAATAAGTTGTAAAAAATAAAACTGTTTTGTTAGCCATTGTATTGTTCATGTCTTAAAGTATTTTTGAAATACTTCTCTAAATAATAATCAGGATTATGCGACACATTAACCAGAATTAACTTTTAATTAAACTGCCAAAACAAAAACTACTCAAAGTAACTCAAGACCTCAATCAGATTAAAGTTTATTTAAAACTGACAAGTTAATTAGCTTCGAATTTAGATTTTATTAAAATAATAGGAATAATTAATTTTCAATAGAATAAAGAAGCGGTGAAAAGCTCTATTATGATATTAATTAGCAGCTAAAATATAATATTATTTTGAAATATTGCATTTGATTTTTTGTTCTTAGTTCCTTTCCTTTGCAAGGCTTTATTTTTTTGTTCAAATAATTTATTTATAGATCGTGTTTATGACATTTTTTATTTTACCACCGTTTCTAAAGTTTCCTCTAACGGAGAATGAACTGGCGAAAGAAACTCCTTAGGTATAGAGGATACCTACGGAGCTTCTTTCGACAGTTTATATTTTTTTAACGAAAGCAAAGCAAAATGGAACATAATTTAATTAAAAATAGCATGGGAGTGATCAAGTCATTCTCAGGCGCTACTCTCAATATATGATAATAACCCTTTTTGTATAATTTTTCTTTCATACATGCCCTGAACCTGTTAAAAGGCACGCTTTGCAAATTTACCGGGTTTTGTCCATTTTGTTGTAGAACCGTACACACCGACCCCTGAAGTTGCTTGTTACTGTTAAATAGGCATCAGAAATATAAACGACCTCCAACGACAACGGTTTCCAAGGTGTCGCCAGGTCTCTGGGCTGGTTAGGGCTCTGAGGTCCCGGGTTCGATTCCTTCTCTTACTTTCTTGTTTCTGATTCCTCAATAAAAGTGCTTAAGCGTTACCTTGGGATCAGAGCAAGGTGTCTGAAGTTGTCCCTATTTATTTATTTATTTATTAAAACAAAAAGCAGAACATATATGCACAAAAATTTGAAATATATCAATACTAATAAATAAAAATGTAATAGTAATGAACAGTGTAGTACTTACAAAAACATGTTAAGGAATTGTTTAAATAATAAAAAGTTAAGGAATTGTTTTAAAAATAATACAATACATAGTTGCATACAATTTCTATCTTATGTTTTAGGTAGGTGTTCCCCGCCAGTGACAAAGTGAGGAGTTCATTATCAGTTGCATTGTTTACAATTATTCGTAAAAACTTCGCCGAAGTGTGAAATTATTTATGAGAGAATTTCCTTAGGAGGCCACATAGAGGCGTTCGTTGTTATCTTTATCACGTAACTTCAGCTATTGTTATGTTTTTTTTATAAAACTTTAATGCTTGTAAAATAAATACAAAGAAGCCGTGTGGTATCGATGGGAAATAAGATGCGACTAAGGGAAAATACACATACATGGAAAATTACATACGTTGATTTGATCCCAAAGTTAGTGTAGCTAAATCACGTGATGGAGTCAGAAACAAGATGAGGGTACCATAAACACTCAGATCCGAGACATTGTAGAATAACCGGTTTTCCATATTGACCCGTCCGGATTCAGGACATCAGACCTGGTGACACCATAAAAGCTTGTGTGTATGACTTGTCCACGGAGTTCATAAAAACAAGAAATTTCGGTTCGACAGATGGCGGTATAACTAATTCGAAAATTAGCAGACCAAAATTTGAGGGACTGGTATGGTAACTGGTACCGCGATCATCATCTAAGGGGTATGGTAACTGGTACTGCGATCGCTATTCCGCTAGCCAAGCGCGGTGATTATGGCAAACCACCATTTGCCGTTCTATGTAAAAACAAGTCACGATAGCCGAATGGTTCCTGGATCCCAATGGAAATCCAATGGGATTTGTAAAAACCTATATATGATTCATATGGTTGCCTTGGACATAAACACGGCGACTCACCACCTGTCACTTTGTCCGAAAATATCTTCGGTGGAAGGACTTAATTGTCTAGACTTCTGTCTACCTCAGTATTGGGAATGGCGTGAAGACTGTGATCGCTCCCAAGCTATTTCTAAAAAATATCACATCACATTTGTATAATACATTACATTGTAAAAAATAAGGACCAAAAAAGAGGATACCTACGGAGTATCTTTCGCCTGTTTCTTCTCCGTTTGAGGAACCTCATTACGAAACGGTGGTAGATTTAAAATGACTATCGATTAACGAATGTACATTTTTATGTCGATAAATAAATGATTTGATTTGATTTGATATATATGTAAAACAAGTAGCCACGAAAGCGAAGCGGGAGACTTGAGGTTGATCTTTAGGATAAAGACTGGCACGTATCAATGAACTTTTTCGCTACTTTATAGGGATCCTAGTGTAAGTTTGGACAACGACAGCCTCAACACTTGTCACCATAACCCAAGATAAGATCCGTTATAAGTTGGCTTTAGAACTACTAAAGATTGTCTAGACTTTTAATTAGCCCATTACGTACATAAAAAACTTGAATACTCGTAAATATAAAAATCTATAAACGCATAAATTTCCCTGTCGCATATTTCTTCATTGAGTAATAATAACATTTTCATGCCTTTTCTTGCTATGTTATCCCTTCACACTTCAGGCAACTGATCCCCGTCCTAAAACAACACACTTACAGTAACGAAAACTATTATAACGAGTATAATATGTAGTGTTTATGTAAAAACTGAACATTTATTTAGCTTTTGCGAAAAATTTTCCTCAAGGTGTAATAAAAATAAAACAAAAGCTGTTTATTAATAACAAAGAAAATTATTTTCTGTTTCCGTATTTCAAATCAATACAGAGTCGCATTTTCAAATACTGGAAATTCTCAATACTGGAAAATCCCAATATGAAAATGAATTAAAAAAATTTAATTAATTGATTCGAACTTTCCATTAGGGGTTACAAACTCGAGTCTCCTGGTTTCTCACCCATTTGGTTGACAGATCTCAATTTCTTTATCACAATATTATGATAATATAAATGAGAATGTGAGTTTGTCTTTTTGTTACGCTTCAACGACAAAAACGCTTTACCGATTCAGATGAATTTTGTTAAAGAGATAGATATGACCCCGAAAACGGTTATAGGCTACTAATATACTAGGGTGGTGAAATTGTTTAAAAATTCAAGAGTTATTAAAAGGATCGTAATTATCGTCGATCTATTCAGTCCTGCTACACTGTCAGGGTTAATAGTGAATACATATTAATAATGATAACTTCAATATAAATTACTGTAAAGGATGTTCATGTTTGCCTTTTTTTCATAATCTCAATCACAAAAATATATAGAGTAATGTTAATTGGCCTTTTTAATGAGGTTTTTCCTCTCATTTCTGAAGCTATTTACCTACTCCTAAATTAAATTTAATAAGTGGAAGATATTTGATAGGGAATATGGGGCTCGTATAGAGCAACACCATCATACGTTTTTAAGTTTATTTACACCTAATATACGCAATAAAATTAATTTATACGAGTCTACCTGGTGCAATACATATCGAACCCTTTTCCGGCCTTTTATAACTTAAATGTTTTATGTGTCATTGGGCATTTAATATCCGTCATTAAGCTGGTAATGGCTATGGCCGGCCTTACACAATGTTTTAGTGTTATGGCAAGGGTAATGGAGAGTAAGGTTAGAGGTATAGGTAATTTCGTAGGAGCCTTACAATAGGCGTAAAGATGTGATAGAAATTCTGCAGTATATGCTGTTCACGATATTTATTCTTACACACTTTTAAAACAAGCAAAGCGTTCATCAAAATAGTGTTGAGATTAAAAAAAATACCTTCACAATAAATTCACAGTACTGGGGTAGACAGAGGTCCAGACAAGTTTCTCTGACCCACCTTTCATCGTCCCACCTACCAGTAGTAGGTAACGGTTGTAAATTTAACAAGAATTTAACCAAGGATATATCCTTATATTAAGGATATATCCTTACATTAGACATATATAATGGGGGTAAATTACTTCAGCGTCGAAATTTTGCTCAGTTAACAAGCCCATGTCGCATTTTATAATATTATAAAATTCTAACTAAATTTGCATAATAATAATCTGTATATATGCTACATTACTCCGACCCCATAATAAGTAGTTAAAGCACTTATTGTGTTATTGAAGTTACCACAAACACTCAGACCCGAGACAAGATATGTGTATACAAAAAAATAAATATTTAATACTGTTATTACCAATGCAATATCAGTGGAACATAAACACATGTTACTTAAAATGATATGTTATTCTCATACCCCGTCAAATCCAGCACTTGACTCGAAGCCCCAAATCTAATTTCGATCAAAAGGAAATTATTCCATCCAGCCGAAAAATAAGAGTCTCTCTCGTACATCTCAATGGGGTACATTTTTTTATCCAGAGATCCGTCGGCAAGTAATATTAAATTGTATAATTGGATGAATGTATAAATTGTAATATTTACTCGTCATTATTGTTTTCATTTATACAATTTTGTTTTGTTTTGTTTACAAACGCTTGATCTAAATGGTAAGTACGTCTTAATTTTTTTTTTATAGAAAAGGGAGGAAAACGAGCAGAGCAAAAGCAATACCAGAGGCATGGCAGATGTTTTGTCGGCCTTAGAGAAAGGTGTGGGTCTCTGGTTACCTGCACTAACCAGACGAAACGCAGAAGTTTGTTAAACTTCTACTTCACGCTGGTATTCTGTGAAGTCGTGGTACTTCCCCGGTGCCATTGTTGTGCATGCGTCAACAAAGGCTGATGCGTGGCTTTACCACTGTTAAAAGTTAAGTTCTAATTAACTATAATATATAAAGAAATAATAACATAACGACCTGTAAAGTTGGTTTGGCATGCAGATTGGCGATCGCAGTACCATCCCTTCGCAATTGATCAATGCTGCCCGTCTCCGGTCTGCTAAATTCGGGTCTGGAGTTTTTTCGAGATAGCTATCCCGCCATCCGTCGGTAGCCATTAGCATTTTTAAGGCAAGTCCCTTAGTCACCTTTTAAAACACCGACGGCCAGAGTGGTTACAGCGAAAGAATATACCACACGTATACCGTACCCGTAACTACTCGACATAGTGTATGGGTACAGCAACATAGTAATACTTATTCCCACTCATTCTCCGGTCGTGCAGTCGCATTATGGCATTTTCTTCCTCCAAACATCCATGAATGCAAAACCATTTCTTTATTTATTAAGAAAGACAGACAAAATATTATCGAACGTTATCGAAATAATGAATTTTACTTGGCACTATTTTAAATACATAAAGACGGCGACGGGCTCACCACCTGTCACGTTGTCCCGAAAATATCTTCGGGTGGAAGGTGGGACAAAGGGACTTAATTGTCTAGACTAGACCTCTGTCTACCCCTGAATTGGGACTTGCGTGAAGATAATTATTTATTTATTTGTATTTATTCGTATATATGTATGTGTATATATTGCTAGTTTTAGATATAGGCAATTATTTATTAATGTTATATTTACATTTGTATATATTTATGTATTGTAATGTACGCGCGCAATCTACCTTCTAGTAATACGATTTACTGTACTACATAAAATACACATAAGGTTAAACTGTATCTTTAAAAATCTATTTAATTTATGTTTACATGCAAAAATTTAATTAATTAATATAAGATTAAAATTAAACGTTAAAACTATCCCATGTGTGAGGGCATGCAAAAAGTAACAAATGAAATGACGTCAGATATTTTGTAAATATAATAAATGCTTTGAAATATATCAACTTCAATTTACACCGAGATATGGCACGTTCCAATTCCTGGAAACGGGGTTTGCAGGTCTGCATTTTGCTAATGCGGAACTCAATTTCGACATAGCATTGTTTTTCAGTGAGCATTAACTAACTCCCCTGACACTCCAATGTTTTTTTTAAATCTTTATTTAGGAGCTTTTGTTCTTATTGGAGCCTGTGTTCAGCAGTGGACTCAAGATAGGCTGTAAAGAAGAATAAGTCATTTTGGAATATGCCATCATACCCAGCCCCATCATACCCTGCAATAAATTTTAAACCAACATTCATTAATAAAAACTGAATGCTACAATCGAGAGTTTGAATCATTGACGGTGCATGACCATGGAAATTATGTCGTTCTCTGCTTCAGAGATTGGTTCACTCCAATGTCGCACACAGAATAAAACAAAAAGCCCTATCCCAACCGCTTCGCATTATAAGACGTGCAAAGAATTGTAAATCTCTTCATCAAATCAAAAAAAAATACTCCATCTCTTACTTGTAAAGATTAGTAAAAGAAATTAAGTACCAAGACCTTGTGTCTTGTGTACACAAACCGACAGACGTTAGATTGAAATTCGAATGAGGTTTATCGATACTCATATACGATTTGCTTGGACACTAAGACTGTGACTTGTTTCCTTGGCCTGTTATGTGTGGGAAGGACTAAGCCAGTATTTACTGCACCATATTGGGACATTGCATGGAAACTATTAAAATATATATACCTATCAAGATAATAACAGAATGCATAGATAAATTTCAGTAATTCAGCTGATCCTTTTGAATATCCTAAATTCCTGACAACACTGTCCCGGAACTTTGCGACGTACGACGCTGTTCGATATCCAAGTTTTTGTTACAAGTAGTCCATAGTTAACGCGTTAATAATGTAACGCTCATACTTCGAATTTGAGCAACATAGTGATATATCCGTAAACTGAAACTTTACGAGCTTCAAAGCTTAGGCGTGCTGTGTAGAACAAAGTGTAACAGACTTTACACTTCCTACATTGGAGTATGGTCTTCTCTTGTTATGGAAAGGTACCAGCCACTTCACTTCTAGTTAGCATAGTTTGTTTAAACACATTATTCCTTCTATCAATCCTTCTATTTTATATCCGTTCTACACGCGCATGTAATGTAATACTAATCTTGCGTTTTTTTTTTTAAAAAAAAACCTCCACGCCATTATCAATACAGGGGAAGACAGAGGTCTAGACAATTAAGTCGATTCGACCCACTCACATAATATCTGTAGGTGGATCGAATCGACTTAATTAATCCAGAAAATTTATATAATTTAATTATAATTTGAGTTTGGACGAATGGATGTTTATTACTCAATCACGCAAGAACGGCTGAACGGATCTGGATGAAATTTTGTTAGTTTCGGAAGGGGAACATCTGCAATTAATTTTACGGAGAAATTCAAGGATCCTGTGAGAACTTTAGATGAAGGCAGTGGTAATAAAAAACGATATAACAGCCATCTTCACTGAAAGGAATTGTAATGTGAAATATAACAAATTAATTAACACTAAATTCTGAGCATTTCAGTAAGTAGTTCTCATAAGAATATTGCACTTTAATGAATTAGTTAAGAGTTTAACTAAGAAAGTTATTGTATGTTTTTTTTATGCCGTTTGTTTTCTATTGACAAAGACTTTCAGGACGGCATTCGGAAAGCAAATTTCTAACTTTCAAACGTCATGTTCAGGGTTCGATATTAGTTTTAAGCTTGTGTCTTATACTTTTATGAGCCCTCCATCAAGATTAACCACATCCCAAAACGATGTTACCATTACCCTAAATTTGTTAGGGTTCCGAACCTTAATAACTATCACAGTTTCACTGATGGATATAAAACTCTTTATTTTAGTCAATTTTGCAACGATCATTGGTTTTTTTTATATCTTTACGCCATTTCCAACACTGGGATACACTAAGTTTCAGACAATTAGGTCCTTTCGACACACCTTGCACCGAAGACATTTTTCGGCACCACATGCCTGGTGATGAGCCAGTGGACGTCTTTATGTCCAAGCCAACGATATAATTCGTACTTAAGTTTTTGAAAAAACTCGTTGGTTTGAGCCTACCTAGGGATCGATCTCTTGACTCGAATTCCGAAGGCCCGATGGTGTATTTCTGATACAATGCCTATGGTTACACTGGCTCTGTATACCCTTTGACCAGAAACACTACAGTTATTCTGCTACTTGTCGGTTGGCAATATGTTTTAAATCAACGTAATAATCAAAATTATTTTGTGCAGAATACAAAGAAAGAATAATTAAACATAAAATTTAAATAAATAAAAATCTTCACCCATAGTCCCTGATGATAAAGTGATACTCCGAGAAGGAGTGACGACTTGCATAATGTTGCGATAAGTCGATGGATGCACAGAGGACCGTCCTTTGTGGAAAACTTTGGGGAAGGTCTATGTTCAGTAGTGAATTCATGATAGTCTGTAAAGAAGAAGAAGAAGAAGACAGTCGTTGACCAGAAAAAACGTCGGAGTATGTTGATAGAAATTATTAAATTCTTTAGAATTCACACTATTTTTATTGTACAACCTGTGTTGGGAAATGCATTACGGTAAAAAAATATCATTTCAAATGGACATTAATTATCGTGTAACGCACTTTTAAGCAAAAAGACGCGCAAATCTTTATGTCTCATAACCGTTTAAGTCAAGTTGGTCAATCGTGGCGAAGGCAAATCCGTTTTAAAGGAGAGGCCTACGAGTATGTACTGTAGTTGACTGCTATAGGTTATCTAAGTATGTATGTCTGTACTCGTATGTAAGTTTTTATGTTTGTGCATATGTTTGTCATCACGTATTCCTTCAAAACTTTTGGTCAAATTGAAATCTTTTCATTAAATTTCCTTTATTTTAATTTGAGGAACATCACAAATTTCACAAAATCAGTGCAGTGATATAAATGTGGACCCAAATTTTATGTGATGTTGGTTTATGGTTATGAAACTTTTGATACTACTGTTCGGATTGGATACTAAGAAGGTCGCCATAAACTCACGACTTACTTTTCACGCTCATTCTAACTGGGTAGCCAGAGAGACCTGAGCGCCAAGTATCACGATCGTTACATAATTCGTTTTCACGAATTCATCTTTATTTTTCATACATGCATGTCTAGGTTTCCGTGTTTACTTGACCTTCTCCCCTTCATTGTTACGCTGTCCCAAATTCAGTGAAAAGTGAGCCGAAATGTCCTCATTGTTTAAACCTCTGATTTCCCAATATTGGGAAATTACGTCAAGATATGAAAACAAAAACTTTTGATACATTAACTTGTTGTAAACGTGTCACTGCGTGTGTTCTACGAGATCGCTTTTATATCATAATCCGCATGTAATCTCAGATTACTTAGCGTGAAACACTTCATATTGATGTTCATCATTAGAAACTTCGTTATCAAACACCTAAGGCGAGATTGCTCGTAACTGCCGGAGTTTAATGACGTCATTTTTTGTCACTTACTCGCTTATTTAAAGCCTTATTAAAGCTAAGTGTTGCTATCAAACATATAAGATGCTATCGGTCGGTAAGCACGACCATCTATTATGATTATCTTTTGTTCTTTTAACATAAAGTGAATGTTTTCTCGTTGGTTTCCTATAAGCACACGCATGCATCAATGAGTTGCACAGTTGCTTTTTTAGTTTATATAAGTAATACGATTTATAACAATTTAAAGGGCACGTGATAATACAAACTGATTTTATATATGCAGGTAGTTATTTAAAATTCTGTTTGTGTCCACAGAACATGAAAATCGTGGATTAAATTGAAATTGAAATTTTTACACAGCTTTGTTTTTTTTTTTGGAATTTTGTAAATGAATGTATCAGTTGATTTTTTAAAATTTCTCTTTAATTTATTAAAATAAAATGTTTTATTATGCTTTAAAAATAAAAACAAAATTGCATGATAAAGATGAAGATAGCGTTGTTTCGTTGCCGTAAGGAGAGAAATTTAAAATTTCAACTAATGCGCTTAGGACACGGTGGCTCGGAGGCTAAAGCGTTGCCAACGTACGGCAAGTCGCAGGTTAAATTCTCGTCCGTAAATTGGCATTGATTTAATAAACAAATTTTTAAAATATTTTCACGCCTTTCCTAATACATAGGTACAAGTATAGGTACCAATAGTGGTCTCTTCAATTAAGTCTTTTCAACCCACCTTCCACCGAAGATACTTTTTGAGACGTCGTGACAGGTGACAAGCCCGCGCCAAACCCATTGGGGATCAATCTGGGGTCTCGTGACTCGAATTCTGATCACCCAACAACTCGGCTATCGTGACTAATTTTAATTCCGAATTTTCCAAATGATTAGAAAAATATGGGATAGGCAATTATTATCTTACTGTAAATTTATATATTTTTATATAAATTTATATTTGCCACTGTGCTGTTGGCGTAAGGCTGATATTTTCTCGAGGAGACAAATTGAAATACTTTTAAAATGTCCACAGCTACCGACAGATGTATACCTCATACAGATACAAATACCAGAAAAATATTGAGTAAATCAGTGACTTCCTGATTTACTCAATTTTCAGTCCATTAGGTGTGAGGTGTCTGGGACCGCGATCGCCAATTCGCATGCCTAGCGTGGTGATTTTAGGAAATCTTATTCAGAGGAGAGGAGGGGTATAAAATGTCTTGCAGATAGTTAATTGACTCAGGCGTTACTTTGCGGAAATTCATTGTAAAGTTGTTATTGAAAAAATTACTTCGCAACCCTCCGCATGCAAATATAAAAAGGTATATGTTACCTGGTCCGAAGAGAAGAAGAGCACCACCCTCCCTCCCACCACCCTCTGGGAGGGAGGGTGGTGGGAGGAAATCTGGACACACAATCCTGAACGTTTAACGTTAACGTGTGTAAAGTGTCACACTGCTTACATACATACCTCTTTCGCTTCTTTCAAATTCAAAACTTTCTCCACACTTGCACGTCAATGTCGCATACTCTTGACCCTTCCCTCTTCGAGCAATTAGCTCATATAATATATAGATAAGGACAACATCACATACATAGCTCCGATCCTAATGTAAGATACTAAAGCACTTGTAGTATCGGAAACAACGAAGGCACCACAAACACCCAGACCCGAGAAAAAGTAGAAAAAGTAATTTTTCTACCTTGACCCGACCGGGAATCGAACCCGGGACCTCGAGATGGCGACACCTTGAAAACCGGTGTTTACGCCATTCATCCACGAGGGTCGTCATATGGATTCAAACTGAGACCTTTACTTCCATATTTCTTTTTCATACACGCGACTAATGTCAGCAGCATACTGCAGACTTTTTATGACTTTTTATGTCACCCATCTTTCAGCTTTTGTAAACAGCTGTTGAAACAGTATGAGCTATTATTTTCATGCATTTAATAACATTGGTGAAGAAGTGAGGAAAAGTTTTAGTCCTTTCGTCTTGTATTTTTTTGGAACCAAAGTGTTTATTTGGGACCACTTGACGGGTGGTGATCCTAGGAATATAAGTAAGCGTTAAAATAAATGTTTTATTTCACGTTTCATCCAGAGCTGGGATATCTTACCGTTTCAAAAATTTTAGTTCACATAAACTTTATTACGTACAGCTTTGCAGTGAAAACGTTTTACTGAGACCAGAGGTACAGGAATTCGGTGCATCCGTGCGGCCGACTCAAAGGGTCTGTTACCCGCAAAAGCACTGTTTATTGTTAGCAACATATTTTGGTATTTTTTGGCAGGACCGTTATTAGTATTTATTTATTATTCATAGTAGACCTCATTCATGCATTCCTAATAATATACCCCTCATATATGATATTTTTCCTTAAAGGTCAGGTTATTATAAAAACAAAAAAGGAACCTCTTGAAATTTTGATAAAAGATTCAAAATTAATCTTTAAATTAAAACAAGAAAGTAATAAACAATCATACAACAAACTTGATTACTGATAATTAATCAAAGTATTCAATCATGTTCCCTTCTTATCCTTAAAGATCATTGTCACCCTAAAACTGAAGGAATCCAGTGTTTAATGACTGAGCGTTGCAGCGGGAGTAGGTTGCCCGGCTAAGCGGATTTGCCGTGCTAAACCTAATACTTAGACGAGTACCCACTTTCCTATCTACGGACCGTGAATGCTCTCCGAATGGGATTACTGAATTAATTTTTAAGTGATAATTCACCTGTAAATTGGTTTACTTTCAGTGTTTATTTATGTATGTATATGTCGCAAAAGAAAATATGTATATTTACAATAATGTTAATATACAAAAAATTTGTAAAATCAAAAACAAGATAACAAAATATATAGACATACAGACGGCGACGGGCTCACCACCTATCACGCTGTCCCGAAAATATCTTTGGTGGAAGGACGGGTCAAAGGGACTTAATTGTCTAGACTAGACCTCTGTCTATCCCTATATTGGGAATTGCATGAAGATATATATAAGATTACAAAAAAGACCATTTATAATAATGCACTAAAAGACCGAAATAATATTGGTGAATAGAAAAGAACATACAAAAATAATCTAAAAACAAAGTACAGTGAAAAACTCGATAGGTTTGTCAAACTTTTTTAAGAACGGTTTACTTATTGGCGCCAAATTACGACTGTGTTTTTTTTTCTAACACCTATCTAAAGACACTGGGTTTTTAGAGGATTACATCGTTAGGCTAACTGCAGAGCCAAAATAAATAAATTTACAAACAAATATATTTTAACTATATTTGTACGAGTGAAAAACATAAAAATTCCTTAGCAGTCAAACTATTTTTAAAATTAATAATTTAAAATACAGACAAAATGTTTTTCGAAGGTGTCGTAAGGCTTGAAGCCGTAGTCGCCTCTTACGACACGTGACCCCACCCCAACGCCGACACCATCAATGTCTGCAAACCTGTATTAAAGAGTCATCCCGATAGATCATTCGATCCATAGGTGGTAGGCTCGAACCATTGGATTTTTTTTCAAATGTTATTACCGTACTATTTATATCGTTGGCTTCGACATAAAGCCGGCGGCATGCTCACCACCTATTACGTTCTCCCAATGTCTTCGGTGAAAGGTGGATTGAAAGGACTTAATTAAACCTCTGTCTACCGGGAAATACAATACAAAGTAATATTTTCATATTACTTTGTATGTAATTATTAAGACTGTTTATTATTAAAGCGTCGAGGCTATTCACAAGGGAAATATTTTAAGAATTGTAAAAAAAAATCATGCCCAAAAAAAAAATATTTTTAAAAACCTCTCAATTTTTATCCGTATTTTATATAAAGAAAGGAGTGACAGTTTATTAAAAGTTGTAGTTGTTTAACTCTCGATAAAAGAATTGGCACTGTCGCAGATGCCGCCAGCCCCGCTCCGCGTCGTGGCTTGGCAAGCGTTACGTTAAGCTGCGATGGCAGCTGCGAAATTGGCAACAAGATGTCATCTTGATGGCGCAATTTAGTTACATTGTGTTTATTTTATAAAGTGCATCGTATTTGACTATTGAAACGTTAGAATTTTGAATTTATTTTTTTAATTAATTATGTGGCTTCGATATAAAAACTTTTTCGCCATGCTCATGGGAATGAAAGGGTGGTGTATTCCTATGCCGTTACGATACTGCAACCTATGGTAATTACCAATTATTTGAACAGAAACTGAAACAAAACATAATCGTGTGGTATTCAAGCAAGAATATCTCACCCTCAGTTTTTCGGTAAGTGCCGTAAGAAGCGACTAAGGGTAGTAAGCCTCGAAAATAGCACGGATTTTTGAAAGATGTTGATGTAATAGATTATAATGCTATCAACGGGAGTAATAATCGGATAAAAATATGAAACTGCTGGTAACATTCTGGTATGTTCCCTGGACAACTAAGACAAGACATATCATTCAGGGACGCCCGTCCCTGAATGATTTGTCTTTTAATTATTTAGGCTTATAGGAATCAGGTGTTACAATTATGAATCTGGATTTTCCTTTCTTCGGGCATTTTGGTAATACTGAAAATTTTTCTGTGCTTCAAAGTAAGTCTCGCCCACGATTCCTTTAATCCCTATCACACCGTATGTTTTCGTCACAATTAATTCTGCGTTTATTACGTTTTCTAATGAGAATCTCAATATTTTTTTTATAGAAAAGGCAGGCAAACGAGCAAGTGGCTCACGTGATGGTAAGTGATTACCCCCGCCCATGAACACCCGCACTACCAGAGGCATAGCAGATGCGTTGCCGGCCTTAGGGTGCAAGGTGTGTGGGCCTCCGGTTACCTGCACTGACCAGACGAAACGCAGAAGTTTGTTAGACTTCTACTTAACGCCGGTATTCTGTGAGATCGTGGTACTTCCCCGATCGAGCCGGTCCATTCATGCATCAAAAAAAGCTGATGCATGGCTCCACCACTGTTACCAATCTAGGAGCAATCGGTGCTATGAGGCCTATGATAGATGATCATTTTTTATTTCCGAGATATACAGAAATAGAATGTCGAATACTCCTACGGGGTCATACTTGTCACAAATAATAAATAAATTAATTAGAGTCTACATGCTTGAGAATGCCTTGTCTTGAGGCGAAACACGTGTCGCGTTTTCGTTGGTGGTACAGGTAACAACCAGGTTTGAGTTTAGTAGTAGTGGTAGTGGTAGTGGTGGTGGTGAGTGGTAGTGGTAGTAGAATTAGTGAAGGCGTCTGTGGGAGGGAGGGTGGTACACTTCTATTCTTCGGACCAGGCAACATATACCTTTTTCATTTGCATGCCAATGTATGAATGGTGCGAGGTGAATTCAATAACAACTTTAAATAATAAATTTTCGCTTACCTCTTAACACTGTTACTTCCTAGATCTAATAACTCCCTTTCTAGATCCAATAGTAACATAATAGTTTTGTTTGTTTCAGTTTAAATGTAAGTTAAGAACATTACATAGCAATAATATAAAAGTACATTGAATACTTCCATACCTAGAATCCGAAACACCCAGTTCTATTATACCAACTATTATTATTACAGATGTAAAACTTTTAGGTAATATAAGCAAAATGTAAATGTAAAGTGAGAAAGTTACGGATTCAATTTTGTTCCAAAATCTGTTGTCCCCGCGGGAGCTCGGCGTTCATGAGAAAAAGATCCCGGCATCTAGTTTGTTAGTAAAGTGATAATGTTTTGGCACCGTACTGTTATCACGCGTTTCAGTTGTTTTATTTATAATGCTATTGTACAATTATTTGATTTTGACGATATGCATGGACATCGTCAATAGAATAATAACAGTTCCCAGTTAAGAGTTTTTTCAGCTTATTTTAAAGTAATCCGCTGGACAACAGTCTCCCACTTTGGTAATTTATTATATATGTTTGGAGCCATACAATATATACTTTTGGACATTAGTGTTGTTTTTGGATTTTGTACATAGATTTTATGTTTATCTCGTCTATTGCGAATAATTATGTCTGATACTTTTGGAAATAATGTAAGATTATTTTTTACAGCAATTTATATTTTTTAAAATAAGGCAAACATTTTTTTATTGGATATGAAATAATTTGGGCTGTGTGGTCTGATAACGCAAACTCTATAACATCAGTAGCACATGTCTGTTTATAGCTATGTGCGAAATTGTCAATACAGGTTTGACTTTTAAGTCTAGTGGGTTGTTTCAACACAAGCTTTAAATTATAATTTCAGAGCAAACATTCGAAATCTAGAGTCATATTGTTACTTTTTACGAAATCCATATTAAAGTCTCCAGTTACTAAAATAAACTCGTAATTCTTTTTTTAAAAATCATTCAATGCTTTCTCAAAATTTATACATAATAACTTAATTTTGGCACTCTATGCACACACATAATTGCAATGTTAAATTGTATGAGCTCTATTCCACAACATTCAAATTCACCAGATATTGAAAATTCGGAAATACTTTTTAGTTCTCTATACTTGTATTCATTTCATATTAAGATGCAGGCGCCGCCACGTTTACTTTCCTTCCTACAGTAACAAGCTGCTATTCTATAGTTTGTCTAGTATTATAGTGTGTCTAGTAATATAGTTTGTCTAGTATAGTTTGTCTAGTAGTATCGATAGTATAGCTTTATATTTTTATAGGATTCTAACTCCTGTTGATAACATTATGTATCTTTATTATTATCTTTATATATCATTATATCTTTATTCACTTCGTCTTCGTCGTTCGATCGATGCATTGGGTCTATCAAATACCAAAATAAATGGGTACAACTTTAAGAATAACCTACATAATACGAGTCTATACCTATATACAGGGACCATTTAAACTTTGCATTGTACATACATACATACATATAATCACGCCTCTTTCCCGTAGGGGTTGGCAGAGACCACTTCTTTCCACTTGCTACGATCCTTACATACTTGTTTCGCTTCGTCCACTTTCATTATTCCCTTCATACATTATCTTCGATTCAGGGTACTCTTGACCTGGCCTTTTTTCAGGACGTCTCTGATTTGGTCTCGAAACGTCCGCCTAGGTCTTCCCCTTCCTACACTTCCATTCACACTCGCCTTATGTGCTTTTTTCGTCAATCGTTCTTTATTTATTCTCTCGACATGGCCAAACCATCTCAGCATACCTTTCTCAATTTTAGTCACTACATCTTCTTTCAGACCACAACGTTTCCTTATTTCACCATTCCTTATCCTGTCGCTCAGTTTAACTCCTAACATACTTCCTAATGCTCTCATCTCAACTGTATTTACTCTGCTTTCATGTTTCTTCTGCCATACCCAACTTTCACTTCTGTACATGAGTGTCGGAACCAAAACTCCTCTCTGCACAGCCAAACGAGCCTTGTTAGATACCATTCGACTGCTCATAAAGGAGTGCAAAGCTCCACTCACCATGTTTCCTGCATTCACTCTTCTTTCAATATCACTCTCACACTTTCCATCTCTTGTGAACTTTGAACCCAGATACACAAACTCATTCACCTGTTCAATTTGTTCATCTCCAATCATTATATTGCAGTCTGTCATGACCTCATCTCTTTCAAACACCATCACTTTCGTCTTCTTTACATTCATCTTCATCCCCTTTCTAACAAAAGCTCTACTCATAGCAGTTACCATCTCCTGCAACTCCTCGGCTGAAGACGCAAGTAATACTTGATCATCAGCATAGAGAAAACATTTGATGAGTAACTCATTCATTCTCAACCCACTTTCATTCTCTTTTAAATCTGTCAAGCAATTGTCCATGAACAGATTAAACAGCCACGGTGACGCTACACATCCCTGTCTAACACCTTTTTCGATATTAAAACATTCAGTGTATGCCCCGTTTATCCTTACACAAGCACAGGAATCCTCGTGTTCTCCTCGTGTCCTCATGCTCGTATGAGGATACTGCTGACACCTTTCACGGACAATGCTGACCACAATTCATTTCTCACCACTCTATCATAGGCCTTTTCTAGATCCACGAACGTGCAATAGACCTTCTGGTTTTTAGCCAGACACTTTTCGGCTAAGCACCGCAAGGAAAAGACCTGATCCGTACACCCCATTCCCTTTCTAAATCCCGCTTGTGCATCCCATACTTTTTCGTCTGTTTCATTCACAACCTTTTCAATCAACACTTTCGCATACAATTTACCGACGATGCTAAGAAGCCTTATACCGCGGTAATTTACGCAGTCCTGCCGTGACCCTTTTCCCTTATATAATGGCACGATTACGGCTTTGCACTAGTCTCCCGGTACTTGCCCATTTCGCCAGCACAAATTGAAATGCGGTACAGCTGACTAGCCACTAAGCCCTGTCCTGCCCTCAGCATCTCGACGGTAATCCTATCATATCCGGCAGGCTTACCTAATCTCATGCTTTTCAACGCTTTTACTATTTCAACCACGTTTACTTTCATCAACATTTATATTAACCATGGAAGGTGCCGGGTGTTTTACCTGCACTTCCTCTCTTTTAAATAAACATTCAAAATACTCTTTCCATCTCTTTAACTCATATATTTCTCCTTTTATAATGCTCCCATCTTGACTCCTGATTGTATTCAGCTCCGAGGTAGAGGTTTTTCCTCTGGCTGTATTGACGGATTTCCAGAAAAACTTGATGTTTGACTGAAAATCTTTAGTGAGCCTCCTATCAAAATCATCCTTTTGTTCTTCTTTCTTTCTAGTCACAACATCTTTCGCAGCTGATTTGATATTTTAATACTTCTTTCTCGCTTCCTTTATCTCGTCATTCGTCGCCTTTTGAAGTTTTTGGTTAGCTTTTGTTGCTAACCAATCCAACCACGCTTTTTTCTTTTCTTGCACAGCCTTTTGTACATCTTTATCCATCCACACATTATATTTCTTTCTTCCTTTCCTTCGTTTATCTACTCCGCATACCTCAACAGCAACATTCACGACTCCTTTCTTAAATGTCCCCCACAAATCTTCAATCACACATATCTCTTCTATGCCTTTAAAACTTTCTATCAGTTTCTCTACATACTCGTCTTTCTTATCTTTTTCTTGGAGATTTTCCACTTTTATTCTGTCCAAAACACTCGTAGGCTCAGCTCCTCGGTGTCACCATCGTTTAAAGAGGCCATGTATTCCTTGCATAGCCAGGAAGTGGTCTGTGTCAAGGCCTTCACCGCGGTATGCTCGAGTGTCTAGCAGTCTCTTCCTCAATCTTTCATCCACAATAACAAAATCAATCATACTTCTATACTCACCCTCAATTCTTGTATACAAATGGATCTTTTTGTGATCAAACATTGTATTGGCCACACACAGATTCCATTCCAAGCATACTTCAAGTAGGCGTTCATTTTCTCCGCATTTATTCAAGACCTCTCTCATGCTATCCCAAAATTCCTCTCTCTCTTTTTGGGCTTTTAATGACCCACCTCCGCGCAGATCCGTTGGTGCATAGACCCCAAGGATAAAGAAGCGGGTGAGTCCAACTTTTAACCTAACCCAGAGGAGTCTTGGGCTTACACATTCATGCTCTATCACACATTCAACTATTCGAGAGGAAAGAATCACACCAACTCCCTGACAGCCTCGGCTGGTTTGGGGGACTCCCGAACAGTATGCCGTGTAGGGACCATGAACCGTGGTGTCACATCCTTTCCTCTTGGTTTCGTTTACGCACAAAATATCTATACATCGTTCATCCATCATCTGACATACTTCATCTATCTTACCTTCCATTCCTCCTCTAACATTCAACGTAGCGAAGCGGCTCTCCATGGGCCGCTTTTCGCCCCCGCGGGAAACGAGACGTGATGGGTGGCGAACCACATCGCCGCCATTTTGGTAAGTAAAATTCACCATTGTGTTCCCAATGAGTAGCAAGGGAAAGGTTTGTCCACCCCAGCAGAGCCCCACATGCCAGGGTAAGGCTAGTCTAATTCTGGGTCGCCCGGTCCCAGGGCAGTGTGGCACGCTAACGACTAGGCTTGCCCATAGCCATGCATCCATCCGCGCGGCGTTGGATTGGCGGAGAGAATAGGAGTAAGGAAAGAGAAGGATAGGTTGTGAGAAAAGGAAGATTGGTAAGTTAGGGTGGAAATTTATTTTTTAACTGATTTAATTATTGTTTTGTTACAATTCTCTTTTATTTTAATAATTCTTTACTAATTACAACTACATGTATATACTACATCATCAAATTAATTGAGACATCATTATTTATGAAGTATAATGTAACGGATACAAATTATACGCATTAAAAATCTTTGTGTGTTAATATGACACACGGTTTCAAAACCGCTTGACTCAGAGGTCTCGTTAAGTAGGATCTGAGATCGATGATAAAATTGTCAGATTTGCGTACCGAACCAGCTGGTAAAATACGTATTTCGACTAAGTGGTGGTTGTGAGAGACTGGTAATCTAAAATGATTGGCATTAGAAAATAAATAAATACTATATTCTATCTTTACGCAATTCCCATACTAGGGTAAGCAAAGGCCTAAACAATAAGGTATTTTAGCCCCACTTTCCAACAAAGCTTATTGCGGACGACATGACAGAAACTGTCGACTTTTAATCAACCTTGCACCTGGATGAGAAAGATAGAGAGAGAGAGAGAGAGAGTGATGCTTATATAAAACGTATAAGCATCTCTCTCATTCTGAGCATTAATGATTCAGTAGCGTGAAGTAAAAGTATGAAGCAATTTCCTGATATAATAAATAACTTCCCCATGTTCAAGTGTTGTAATGAATAGAGTCCGTCGTTTTCGAACACTGCTCCACAGGGGCTCGGGGCAAAGCGTAAGTACGATCTCTGGCGGAAATATTACGGTGCATCCTTTCTTTATAGTCATAATCTTTATTAAGTTATCATAAATTTTAATAATAATCAACCTCCTTTTCTATATCTGCTTCTATTTGGTATAGAAGGTTATCTGTTAGATATTGCTTTTGGCATAAGGCCTTTTGTACTATTTTTTTTCCTTTTACTTTTTTAATTTTGTACTGTGGTTTACAATGAAGAACCTATCTAACAGTAATAAGTTCTACGCAGTTTCTAATTTACCCAGTATCTACTATTTGTTATAATTACATTTAAGAACAGCCTTTTGTGTTACTAAACTAGACAAATATGGCAAAATATACTCTTGAGTATTATTACCTTATCGTGAAAATATTATATTCGTCTTTTCTTCTTCTTCATGAAATTTCACCAAATTTCGCAAGCTAGGATTAAAAGAGGTCCAGACAATTAAGTTGATTTAAAATGTTTCTAACGAAGCTTTATTAGAGAAACATGGCAAGCGGTGAGCCTATCGCTGTCGTCGAAAAGATTATCTTATCAGACCCACGTTAAAGGATCCGAGTTCTTTCCACAGCTCACGTAGTCTATCTAAATAATATCCCTTAAAATGTAAGTGAGGAGGACTATATTTTCAAGAGATGAAGACAGCCAAAATTCCAAACGCTCGTGGAACTGGTAACCAACAGAAGCCGATGGAAACAAATAGTGAATAAGATTTTCACCATTTTCATTGGGTTTTCACCATGGCCACGATCTTCAATAATGAAGGATAGACGTCAAAGAGAGAAAGAGAGAGAGGGATAATATAATTGTAATAGTAATACAAAATTGAACATTATATTAATAATAATTATAAATAATAATTTAAACAAATTAAAAAAAAAAAACATTACATTTTTCGATATAACGTTCATGAATCTATTTTCACTTAATAGACAACTTACTTTTAAATCAAGTTATAAACCAGTTAGAGACAATCAAACAGGAACAACGTATCAAACTAGCTGTACATTAAACAGTATAAAAATTTAACCGCGAAACTGCCACAAGCAGCTGTTCAACGTATTATTTTCTGTTTCCATTTTCAAATGTTCCCTTTATTTTCATTTTGCTTTTTTTTCGCTCGCGGAACATCGTGGACAGGTTGCGTCGTGCTGTGCTTGCATGCATATAGTCCCGTTGCATTTAAAAGTATGTTTTATTAGAAAAAGAGTTGGATTGTATCCAGCCAGCATGAGAACGGTTAATAGAATATAATAAATTGGATACTGAACTTGAAGTCAATGACATATTTTATGTTTTGTTGAAATAAGTAGTTTATCTTGTTAGAATTGTAGCTACAAAAGTAGTTTAATGAAAATGTTTTCACTGAAACACCGATTGACTATAGCATGATAACATTCTTGTAACTGATTATACCTACTAGTTACGTAGAGCAATTTTCAACTACTGGTATGAAATGAGTAAAGTTTATAGCCAGAGGCGATTAAAAATACACGTATATACCTCCCTTAAAGTCACTATATACGAGTGGTTGGGTGGTTGGAATTTCAAGTCAAGAGACCCGATTTCGATCCCCAGGTGGCAGGCTCGTACGTATGGGTTTTCAAAAATTATGTATCAACTATATCGTTGGCTTGGACATAAAGATGGCGTCGGGCTCATCACCTGTCACGATGTCCCGAAAATATCTTCGGTAGAAGTTGGATCTAAGGGACTTAATATTCTAGACTAGACCTCTGTCTACCCCTGTATTGGGAATTGTGTGTATACACCTCCAGTTCCCAACAGAGACACACACAAGAATTAGATTTATGCTATTAGATCTTAAGAATTACCGAGTGTCTTTGGCGTACGTCGTCTAAGCGTACAACACAATAAATTCAGTGTTTTTATTGGTTTTGAATCCAAAATACAATAAGAGTATGCTATAAAAGATAAACATATTTCGATAATTCTTATATTTGCTGCTAACTGTATTTTCCTTCAATGCTTTCAAGTTTGCCAGTGCCAATTATTTTGTTTTGAGTTTTTTGTTTCACAAGAAAGCCGTTAAAACAATGTTTCAGTCGGAAACGGTTTCAGAACCACAAGAGCGGAAAATTGGTCGCCATTAAGAGGCTTTAAGCTTTATTTTTTCCCTCACATCCGGTAATTAAATGACAATTACCAGAAACTCGGGGAAAACTTCAATAACTTTTTTTGCTCGTTAACTCTCGCAATTATAGTTCTGTGATTCGTTTTAATGACGTGATACCTTTTATTGTTTTCTTTTGTAATTTTCAGACAGTTTAACGTTAATTTGTATTGCGTCTTTTATGAATAATAATTATTCGATGACCTCGTTTTGAATATAGACTCAAGCTCAAGGTATATAGAAAAAATAAATAAATAAATATCTTCACGCAATTCCCAACACAGGGGTAGACAGAGGTCTAGTCTAGACAATTAAGTCCCTCTGACCCACCTTCCACCGTAGATATTTTTGGGACAACGTGACAGGTGGAGAGCCTGTCGCCGTCTTTATGTCCAAGCCAACGATGTAATTCGTACATAAGTTTTTTGAAAAACCCATAAGTACGAGCCTGCTACTTGGGGAACGAACTCGGGTCTCTCGGCTTGAAATTCCGACCATCCAACCACTAGGCTATCGTGACTAATAGGTATATAGGCGCATTGTAAATAAAATTGTAACAGTATCGATTTTATGGTACACATGCCAAGTTTATAATGGCATGTATAATATATATAAAATAACGAATTTTAATTAATCCACAAAGTCTGTGCTATAGAAAAAAAAAAAACATTACATTTTTCGATATAACGTTCATGAATCTATTTTCACTTATTAGACAACTTACTTTTAAATCAAGTTATAAACCAGTTAGAGACAATCAAACAGGAACAACGTATCAAACTAGCTGTACATTAAACAGTATAAAAATTTAACCGCGAAACTGCCACAAGCAGCTGTTCAACGTATTATTTTCTGTTTCCATTTTCAAATGTTCCTTTATTTTCATTTTGCTTTTTTTCGCTCGCGGAACATCGTGGACGGGTTGCGTCGTGCTGTGCTTGCATGCATATAGTCCCGTTGCATTTAAAAGTATGTTTTTATTAGAAAAAAAAAGAGTTGGATTGTATCCAGCCAGCATGAGAACGGTTAATAGAATATAATAAATTGGATACTGAACTTGAAGTCAATGACATATTTTATGTCTTGTTGAAATAAGTAGTTTATCTTGTTAGAATTGTAGCTACAAAAGTAGTTTAATGAAAATGTTACAAAAAACACCGATTGACTATAGCATGATAACATTCTTGTAACTGATTATACCTACTAGATACGTAGAGCAATTTTCAACTACTGGTATGAAATGAGTAAAGTTTATAGCCAGAGGCGATTAAAAATACACGTATATACCTCCCTTAAAGTCACTATATACGAGTGGTTGGGTGGTTGGAATTTCAAGTCAAGAGACCCGATTTCGATCCCCAGGTGGCAGGCTCGTACGTATGGGTTTTTCAAAAAATTATGTATCAACTATATCGTTGGCTTGGACATAAAGATGGCGTCGGGCTCATCACCTGTCACGATGTCCCGAAAATATCTTCGGTAGAAGTTGGATCTAAGGGACTTAATATTCTAGACTAGACCTCTGTCTACCCCTGTATTGGGAATTGTGTGTATACACCTCCAGTTCCCAATAGAGACACACACAAGAATTAGATTTATGCTATTAGATCTTAAGAATTACCGAGTGTCTTTGGCGTACGTCGTCTAAGCGTACAACACAATAAATTCAGTGTTTTTATTGGTTTTGAATCCAAAATACAATAAGAGTATGCTATAAAAGATAAACATATTTCGATAATTCTTATATTTGCTGCTAACTGTATTTTCCTTCAATGCTTTCAAGTTTGCCAGTGCCAATTATTTTGTTTTGAGTTTTTTGTTTCACAAGAAAGCCGTTAAAACAATGTTTCAGTCGGAAACGGTTTCAGAACCACAAGAGCGGAAAATTGGTCGCCATTAAGAGGCTTTAAGCTTTATTTTTTCCCTCACATCCGGTAATTAAATGACAATTACCAGAAACTCGGGGAAAACTTCAATAACTTTTTTTGCTCGTTAACTCTCGCAATTATAGTTCTGTGATTCGTTTTAATGACGTGATACCTTTTATTGTTTTCTTTTGTAATTTTCAGACAGTTTAACGTTAATTTGTATTGCGTCTTTTATGAATAATAATTATTCGATGACCTCGTTTTGAATATAGACTCAAGCTCAAGGTATATAGAAAAAATAAATAAATAAATATCTTCACGCAATTCCCAACACAGGGGTAGACAGAGGTCTAGTCTAGACAATTAAGTCCCTCTGACCCACCTTCCACCGTAGATATTTTTGGGACAACGTGACAGGTGGAGAGCCTGTCGCCGTCTTTATGTCCAAGCCAACGATGTAATTCGTACATAAGTTTTTTGAAAAACCCATAAGTACGAGCCTGCTACTTGGGGAACGAACTCGGGTCTCTCGGCTTGAAATTCCGACCATCCAACCACTAGGCTATCGTGACTAATAGGTATATAGGCGCATTGTAAATAAAATTGTAACAGTATCGATTTTATGGTACACATGCCAAGTTTATAATGGCATGTATAATATATATAAAATAACGAATTTTAATTAATCCACAAAGTCTGTGCTATAGAAAAAAAAAATTAAAGACAGAACATAGATTAAGTATTTATGTAGTAACACTCGATCGATAAACGGTTTACTTTCAATTATACACATTTGAATGGCCCGACGATGCTTTTTTACACGATTTAACTTCCAACGGGTACGCATACTAATTGAACTTATTGTTATTAAGTAATAAAATTTAATAAGAAAGGAAGCATCTTTTTACCTTGGTCTTACCTGAACACATATTCATATTTATGGCTCGAGGCCATTCATACAAATGTTTGCCCCTGCCGGAAAGCAAACTTGCAACCCTAGCAATAGATTTTATGCCGAAAATATAAACTACAAGTGACGAAAATACTGTTAAGACGTTGAGTAGTTGCATAAAATTTTCATTTTTTATGCATTTTCGTAGAAACTAGTTTTTGAAATATAATTTTAAATAAGTTTAATCACTTTTTTGTATAAAATCATGATTGTTAAGTAATTATGTAGCATATTTTTTGAAAATTACCAATTTCACTCTGTACGTTTTACAAATTGAGCACTCTATAGTATGCAGGGCACAAAATTGCTACTCGATCTATATTCCCAATTGCCATTCCCAATACAGGGGTAGACAGAGGTCAAAGTCTAGACAATTAAGTCCCTTCGACCCACCTTCCACCGAAGATATTTCGGGACAACGTGACAGGTGGTGAGCCCGTCGCCGTCTTTATGTCCAAGCCAACGATATGAATCTTTAATGACTTTCTCGGCTATCGTTGAATATGAATCAGAAATTTGAAAGTAGTCTAGAAAGTGAATAAAATTAGTAAGAATAAAATGAGTTTGGGAGTTATTGAGATAGGTGTAGGAAAATTTTGTGCATCATCTCGATGGCACATAGTTTAAAGAGTACAGTAGTGTACGAAAGTTCTAAGGAGCTGGTTAGCGATAGTGCCACGAGATGTCTAAAACAACGAAACCCTCCCCCAATTACGCTTCGTGAGCTCTAAATTTCTTTCACTAAGGAATGGGAGAATATTTACTAAAATCATATAAGAAACCTGGTGTACAACGCAGTATTGAAAGCATGAGGGGACAATACAAAGTATTAAAATTCAAGAAAAATCATATTGTTGTACAAAAATGACATGTTTTCTATTTTTGTTTTTCTGCGAAATCAGCGATTTTTTTTTCTGTACGTAATTTTTATTAAATAGAATGTCGTGACTTGTAATCTTTAATACTTTTTTAAGGGGTATTATATTGTTTATAAAACACTGTTTATTTTATTAAGTTAGCAGTTTTAGTTTACAACATTTATAGGTTTCCTTAAGTGACTCGAATTCATTGCTCTCTAGTATATATTACTCAGAATTATAAATACAATGTGTATAGTGTATTTAATCTACATTCAATTTAGAATCGATTTATTCGCAGATGGTCAATGCAATTTGCGACAAGAAGTATTCTCGAGAATACAATACTAGTAACTATGACTTTTACATACGTAAGATATATAACACAGACATAGTATATCAACATATATTTTTAATACATAGATAGATATACACAGAAACAATATCACATGCATTACCCTGACCCCAAAGTAAATAGCTTAAACACTTGTTTTATGGAATCAGAAACAAAGAAGGCTCCACAAACACCTAAATCCGAGAAAATATAGAAAAAGTGTTCTCTACATTTAACCTACCGGGAACCGAACACTTGATCTCTGAGCTAGCTACCATGGAAACCAGGGTGTACGCAACTCGTCGACGAAGGTCGTTAAATATACAAATATATAAATATATTTTTGAATACTTTCGATATTTGCATGCGTATAAAACCAAAACATTTCATTGATACACAACAAACATGTTCGTAAACAGCGGTTTACCGATTCCCAGGTTAGTCATTATATCAATATGCGAATTTGGCCGGAAACCATTAACTTGTCTGTGTTTCGCGCGGATTTATTGCTGCTAATATATCTTCACAACATTTACAACATCTTTTTAATGCGGATTCTGCGTACAGATGACCGAAGAGCTTAAATTATACTAAAAAGATAATTTTTCTAATAGGAATTCCTATGCGGCATTTACTAAATATTAAATGAAATAACTATAGGACATTAATTATATGTATTAATTCTAACGACCACCCGATTGCCTAATAGGATACGAATCCCGCCAAACAAATATTTGTGTTATGAATTTAAATCTTTAATATATATATATACGAATATTTATCAATAATATGTAATTTGAGTCACGGTTGCTGTGTTATTCGGAATTCGGTTCAAGAGACCCGAGTTCCATACCAAAGTGGTAGAACCGTTTTTTTTTAAATTATTATTTACATCGTTGGCTTGGACGTAAAGACGGCAACAGGCTCACCACCTGTAACGTTGTCTCTAAAATATCTTCGATGAAAGGTGGGTCGAAATGGCTTAATTGTTTGGACCATTGTCTATTTAATATATTTTTAAACAAGTATATTACGTATGTAGTGGCAACAACGTGCAGGCAACGCAGTGTAGGAGGTTCAACAAAATGGAGCAACGAGCTGCACAATGTCTATGGTTGCAGATTCTATGTGGCAATCTAAAGTATATAAATCTATACAAAATTTTTGAAGCTTATTTACATGGCTCTTTGTCAATCACAGATAACATAGCCTAGTTCAGCCACAAATGCTCAAGTTGCTTTATTTAACATTTATCCATCCCAAAATTTTGTAAAAATTGTATTTAAAGTTTTTCGAATGAATAAAAACAAAAGTTTAGGAGGGGTCTGTGGTCTTCAGTGGACATTTGATAGGATTTTATGATGATAATTAAATTGTATTGACTCAGACGGTGATATACTCAACAACTGTAACGGCTTCCATGACAGTTGAGACGAAATTGTCTTTTGACCTCTGTCTACCCCTGTACTGCAAACGGCGTGAAAACATATCATGTATTTTTGCCGTATATTCAGCAGACCGGTGAAGGTTAGCTGAATCGAAATTGCTAGGTTTCTGTTACTTAGATCACTGTTTACTGTGGTCAGCTGGGGTGGTTAACAGAAATAGATACACACACAGATGGGGTCATCATCACATACATTGCTCTGATCCCAAAATAAGCAGCTTAAGCATTAGTATTATGGATTTGGAAACAACGAAGGTACCACAAATATCCAGACCCGAAAAAATTTTAGAAATAGTTTTTATCTATATTGACCCGACCGAGAATCGGACCCGGGACCTTTAAGCTGGCGACACTATGAAAACTGTTGTACACGCAACTCATCCAAGGAGTTCGCCAATGCAAGTGAAATGCTTACAAATAATGCTTAATCATATCTTTTTAAGAGACGCAACATTCGTGTGTAAATCCACTATCATCATAAGATAAAAAATAAATATCTTCACGCAATTCCCAATCAAGGGTTGGCAGAGGTCTAGTCTAAACAATAAAGTCCCTTCGACCCACCTTCCACCGATGATATTTTCGGGACAACGTGACAGGTGGTGAGCCCGTCACCGCCTTTATGTCCAAGCCAACGATGGAATTCGTACATAAGTTTATGAAAAACTCATTGGTACGAGCCTACCACCTGGAGATCGAACTCGGGTCTCTCGACTCGAAATTCCGACCACCGAACCATTCGGCTATCGTGAGTTTTTATCATTAGATAGCTTTAATTAAACTGATATTTAAGTAAAATGCCTCCCATCGTGTGAGTGTGCACCATGTCTTAACTGCGAGGGGCACCATCTACAACTTCACTTTAATTACCCACTCTATGAGGTTAATCAAATTCGGCCTCCTGTGGAATGGTCGTGATTAGACAATCTGACTTTTGACTGGAGTTAAATTATATTAAATGTGGTTCAGTCGTTAAGCATTTTGTGACCGTTCCAGTTTAAAGATTAAACAGAGATATTTTTATTAAATTTAAAAGATTTGAAAAAAAAAATATCTTCATATCATTCTCTATACTGGGGTAGACAGAGGTCGAGATATTTAAATTCTTTCGACCCACCTTTCACAGAGCACATTGTTTGGTAGTCGTCTGTTTTGTACAAGCCAACGATATAAATCGTACATAAATTTTGAAAAAAAAAAAAAACCATTGGTACGAGCTTACCAGCTCGGACTCGGGACTCGAATTCAAATTACCCAACCACTCGATTATCATGACAATATTTTTTATTTGAGATGAAAATGGAAAAAAATTCACGATAGCCGAATTTCGAGTCAAGAGACCCGAGTTCGACCCCCAAGTGGCAGTACTAATGAGTTTTTCAAAAACTTATGTACGAATTATATCGTTGGCATGGACATAAAGATGACGTCGGGCTCACCACCAGTCACGTTGTCCCGAAAATAGCCTCGGTGGATGGTGGGTCAAAGGGACTTAATTGTCTAGACTAGACCTATGTCTACCCCTGTATTGGGAATTGCGTAAAGATATTTATTTATTTATGAAATTGAAAATCAAGAAGTTATGTGAGCTTCCCACATGGCTATACTGAACACACTTAAAAGTTATGGGGAAACTATTTAATACTAATTATGGGTTAATAGGAACACGTCTGGGTTTCGCACGGCCGTGTTAATTATGAGAATAACCAAGATGGTCAATTTATATTTAGCTCGAACGCCCAGTGATGGTCATAATTCAAATGGATTATGACGTGATAGTTTCCCGTGAATAATGTTACTATGTAGCCTTGGACTCAGAAGAGACGTTGGTAGTTTTTTTATTGTTTCTGTAACAAATTTGTCTTACTTAAGAGATAGGATAACATTTATTTCGAGAATTTTTTTTCCACAACCATATCAGGGCTGAAGTGGTGGGAAAATAAAAACAATTTGACTACAAATATTAATCGGAATCTACAAATTTATTCCGATTCAAATAATTAATAAGTATCGTGAGCCATGATAGCCGAGAGGTTGGGTGATCTAAATTCGAGTCAAAAGAGCTGACTTCGATCTTCATGTGGCCGGCTCATACCAATGGGGTTTTTCAAAAACTTATATACGACTTATATCGTTGACTTGGGACTTAAAAGATGGCGACGGGCTCACCAGCTGTCACGTTGAAGTTGAAAAAATGTCTTCGGGGGAAGGTGGATTTAACTGCCTTGATTAGACCTATGTCTATCCCTGTATTGGGAATGTCCTGAAGATATATTACATATTTTATATTTAAATAATTAATTATTTGAGTTAATTTTTCATGTGACATATTATTATTTATGACTAACTATGTGATGTTTTGACACAAGTAAGTACTATTAATTACTAGGAGAGTAACCCAGAGGAGTATTGGGCTTACACATTCATGCTCTATCACACATTCAACTATTCGAGAGGAAAGAATCACACCAACTCCTGACAGCCTCGGCTGGTTTGGGGGACTCCCGAACAGTATGCCGTGTAGGGACCATGAACCGTGGTGTCACATCCTTTCCTCTTGGTTTCGTTTACGCACAGAATATCTATACATCGTTCATCCATCATCTGACATACTTCATCTATCTTACCTTCCATTCCTCCTCTAACATTCAACGTAGCGAAGCGGCTCTCCATGGGCCGCTTTTCGCCCCCGCGGGAAACGAGACGTGATGGGTGGCGAACCACATCGCCGCCATTTTGGTAAGTAAAATTCACCATTGTGTTCCCACGAGTAGCAAGGGAAAGGTTTGTCCACCCCAGCAGAGCCCCACATGCCAGGGTAAGGCTAGTCTAATTCTGGGTCGCCCGGTCCCAGGGCAGTGTGGCACGCTAACGACTAGGCTTGCCCATAGCCATGCATCCATCCGCGCGGCGTTGGATTGGCGGAGAGAATAGGAGTAAGGAAAGAGAAGGATAGGTTGTGAGAAAAGGAAGATTGGTAAGTTAGGGTGGGAAATTTATTTTTTTAACTGATTTAATTATTGTTTTTGTTACAATTCTCTTTTATTTTAATAATTCTTTACTAATTACAACTACATGTATATACTACATCATCAAATTAATTGGAGACATCATTATTTATGAAGTATAATGTAACGGATAAAAATTATACGCATTAAAAATCTTTGTGTGTTAATATGACACACGGTTTCAAAACCGCTTGACTCAGAGGTCTCGTTAAGTAGGATCTGAGATCGATGATAAAATTGTCAGATTTGCGTACCGAACCGGCTGGTAAAATACGTATTTCGACTAAGTGGTGGTTGTGAGAGACTGGTAATCTAAAAATGATTGGCATTAGAAAATAAATAAATACTATATTCTATCTTTACGCAATTCCCATACTAGGGTAAGCAAAGGCCTAAACAATAAGGTATTTTAGCCCCACTTTCCAACAAAGCTTATTGCGGACGACATGACAGAAACTGTCGACTTTTTAATCAACCTTGCACCTGGATGAGAAAGATAGAGAGAGAGAGAGAGAGAGTGATGCTTATATAAAACGTATAAGCATCTCTCTCATTCTGAGCATTAATGATTCAGTAGCGTGAAGTAAAAGTATGAAGCAATTTCCTGATATAATAAATAACTTCCCCATGTTCAAGTGTTGTAATGAATAGAGTCCGTCGTTTTCGAACACTGCTCCACAGGGGCTCGGGGCAAAGCGTAAGTACGATCTCTGGCGGAAATATTACGGTGCATCCTTTCTTTATAGTCATAATCTTTATTAAGTTATCATAAATTTTAATAATAATCAACCTCCTTTTCTATATCTGCTTCTATTTGGTATAGAAGGTTATCTGTTAGATATTGCTTTTTGGCAATAAGGCCTTTTGTACTATTTTTTTTTCCTTTTACTTTTTTTTAATTTTGTACTGTGGTTTACAATGAAGAACCTATCTAACAGTAATAAGTTCTACGCAGTTTCTAATTTACCCAGTATCTACTATTTGTTATAATTACTTTTAAGAACAGCCTTTTGTGTTACTAAACTAGACAAATATGGCAAAATATACTCTTGAGTATTATTACTCTTATCGTGAAAATATTATATTCGTCTTTTCTTCTTCTTCATGAAATTTCACCAAATTTCTCAAGCTAGGATTAAAAGAGGTCCAGACAATTAAGTTGATTTAAAATGTTTCTAAAGAAGCTTTATTAGAGAAACATGGCAAGCGGTGAGCCTATCGCTGTCGTCGAAAAGATTATCTTATCAGACCCACGTTAAAGGATCCGAGTTCTTTCCACAGCTCACGTAGTCTATCTAAATAATATCCCTTAAAATGTAAGTGAAGAGGACTATATTTTCAAGAGATGAAGACAGCCAAAATTCCAAACGCTCGTGGAACTGGTAACCAACAGAAGCCGATGGAAACAAATAGTGAATAAGATTTTCACCATTTTCATTGGGTTTTCACCATGGCCACGATCTTCAATAATGAAGGATAGACGTCAAAGAGAGAAAGAGAGAGAGGGAGAATATAATTGTAATAGTAATACAAAATTGAACATTATATTAATAATAATTATAAATAATAATTTAAACAAATTAAAAAAAAAAAACATTACATTTTTCGATATAACGTTCATGAATCTATTTTCACTTAATAGACAACTTACTTTTAAATCAAGTTATAAACCAGTTAGAGACAATCAAACAGGAACAACGTATCAAACTAGCTGTACATTAAACAGTATAAAAAATTTAACCGCGAAACTGCCACAAGCAGCTGTTCAACGTATTATTTTCTGTTTCCATTTTCAAATGTTCCCTTTATTTTCATTTTGCTTTTTTTTTTCGCTCGCGGAACATCGTGGACGGGTTGCGTCGTGCTGTGCTTGCATGCATATAGTCCCGTTGCATTTAAAAGTATGTTTTTATTAGAAAAAAAGAGTTGGATTGTATCCAGCCAGCATGAGAACGGTTAATAGAATATAATAAATTGGATACTGAACTTGAAGTCAATGACATATTTTATGTTTTGTTGAAATAAGTAGTTTATCTTGTTAGAATTGTAGCTACAAAAGTAGTTTAATGAAAATGTTTTCACTGAAACACCGATTGACTATAGCATGATAACATTCTTGTAACTGATTATACCTACTAGTTACGTAGAGCAATTTTCAACTACTGGTATGAAATGAGTAAAGTTTATAGCCAGAGGCGATTAAAAATACACGTATATACCTCCCTTAAAGTCACTATATACGAGTGGTTGGGTGGTTGGAATTTCAAGTCAAGAGACCCGATTTCGATCCCCAGGTGGCAGGCTCGTACGTATGGGTTTTTCAAAAAATTATGTATCAACTATATCGTTGGCTTGGACATAAAGATGGCGTCGGGCTCATCACCTGTCACGATGTCCCGAAAATATCTTCGGTAGAAGTTGGATCTAAGGGACTTAATATTCTAGACTAGACCTCTGTCTACCCCTGTATTGGGAATTGTGTGTATACACCTCCAGTTCCCAACAGAGACACACACAAGAATTAGATTTATGCTATTAGATCTTAGGAATTACCGAGTGTCTTTGGCGTACGTCGTCTAAGCGTACAACACAATAAATTCAGTGTTTTTATTGGTTTTGAATCCAAAATACAATAAGAGTATGCTATAAAAGATAAACATATTTCGATAATTCTTATATTTGCTGCTAACTGTATTTTCCTTCAATGCTTTCAAGTTTGCCAGTGCCAATTATTTTGTTTTGAGTTTTTTTGTTTCACAAGAAAGCCGTTAAAACAATGTTTCAGTCGGAAACGGTTTCAGAACCACAAGAGCGGAAAATTGGTCGCCATTAAGAGGCTTTAAGCTTTATTTTTTCCCTCACATCCGGTAATTAAATGACAATTACCAGAAACTCGGGGAAAACTTCAATAACTTTTTTTGCTCGTTAACTCTCGCAATTATAGTTCTGTGATTCGTTTTAATGACGTGATACCTTTTATTGTTTTCTTTTGTAATTTTCAGACAGTTTAACGTTAATTTGTATTGCGTCTTTTATGAATAATAATTATTCGATGACCTCGTTTTGAATATAGACTCAAGCTCAAGGTATATAGAAAAAATAAATAAATAAATATCTTCACGCAATTCCCAACACAGGGGTAGACAGAGGTCTAGTCTAGACAATTAAGTCCTCTGACCCACCTTCCACCGTAGATATTTTTGGGACAACGTGACAGGTGGAGAGCCTGTCGCCGTCTTTATGTCCAAGCCAACGATGTAATTCGTACATAAGTTTTTGAAAACCCATAAGTACGAGCCTGCTACTTGGGGAACGAACTCGGGTCTCTCGGCTTGAAATTCCGACCATCCAACCACTAGGCTATCGTGACTAATAGGTATATAGGCGCATTGTAAATAAAATTGTAACAGTATCGATTTTATGGTACACATGCCAAGTTTATAATGGCATGTATAATATATATAAAATAACGAATTTTAATTAATCCACAAAGTCTGTGCTATAGAAAAAAAAAATTAAAGACAGAACATAGATTAAGTATTTATGTAGTAACACTCGATCGATAAACGGTTTACTTTCAATTATACACATTTGAATGGCCCGACGATGCTTTTTTACACGATTTAACTTCCAACGGGTACGCATACTAATTGAACTTATTGTTATTAAGTAATAAAATTTAATAAGAAAGGAAGCATCTTTTTTACCTTGGTCTTACCTGAACACATATTCATATTTATGGCTCGAGGCCATTCATACAAATGTTTGCCCCTGCCGGAAAACAAACTTGCAACCCTAGCAATAGATTTTATGCCGAAAATATAAACTACAAGTGACGAAAATACTGTTAAGACGTTGAGTAGTTGCATAAAATTTTCATTTTTTATGCATTTTCGTAGAAACTAGTTTTTGAAATATAATTTTAAATAAGTTTAATCACTTTTTTGTATAAAATCATGATTGTTAAGTAATTATGTAGCATATTTTTTGAAAATTACCAATTTCACTCTGTACGTTTTACAAATTGAGCACTCTATAGTATGCAGGGCACAAAATTGCTACTCTATCTACAAGCATCGCGCAGCAGACGGTATTAAATAAATAATAAAACCCGTACTATGCCAGACACATTGTTATTCATATTTACAACTTGCCAGTGAATTTTTGTTATTTATTTTAATCATTACTTCAAAAAAAAGAACAATTTTAAGATTATTCCACCGTCGTTTTGAATTTTTATGTTTGTAAACGAATATGAATGAAAAAAAAATATCTTCACGCCATTCCCAATACAGGGGTAGACAGAGGTCTAAGTCTAGACAATTAAGTCCCTTCGACTCACCTTCCACCGAAGATATTTCGGGACAACGTGACAGGTGGTGAGCCCGTCGCCGTCTTTATGTCCAAGCGGTATGAATCAACGATATGAATCTTTAATGACTTTCTCGGCTATCGTTGAATATGAATCAGAAATTTGAAAGTAGTCTAGAAAGTGAATAAAATTAGTAAGAATAAAATGAGTTTGGGAGTTATTGAGATAGGTGTAGGAAAATTTTGTGCATCATCTCGATGGCACATAGTTTAAAGAGTACAGTAGTGTACGAAAGTTCTAAGGAGCTGGTTAGCGATAGTGCCACGAGATGTCTAAAACAACGAAACCCTCCCCCAATTACGCTTCGTGAGCTCTAAATTTCTTTCACTAAGGAATGGGAGAATATTTACTAAAATCGTATAAGAAACCTGGTGTACAACGCAGTATTGAAAGCATGAGGGGACAATACAAAGTATTAAAATTCAAGAAAAATCATATTGTTGTACAAAAATGACATGTTTTCTATTTTTGTTTTTCTGCGAAATCAGCGATTTTTTTTTCTGTACGTAATTTTTTTTAAATAGAATGTCGTGACTTATAATCTTTAATACTTTTAAAGGGGTATTATATTGTTTATAAAACACTGTTTATTTTATTAAGTTAGCAGTTTTAGTTTACAACATTTATAGGTTTCCTTAAGTGACTCGAATTCATTGCTCTCTAGTATATATTACTCAGAATTATAAATACAATGTGTATAGTGTATTTAATCTACATTCAATTTAGAATCGATTTATTCGCAGATGGTCAATGCAATTTGCGACAAGAAGTATTCTCGAGAATACAATACTAGTAACTATGACTTTTACATACGTAAGATATATAACACAGACATAGTTTATCAACATATATTTTTAATACATAGATAGATATACACAGAAACAATATCACATGCATTACCCTGACCCCAAAGTAAATAGCTTAAACACTTGTTTTATGGAATCAGAAACAAAGAAGGCTCCACAAACACCTAAACCCGAGAAAATATAGAAAAAGTGTTCTCTACATTTAACCTACCGGGAACCGAACACTTGATCTCTGAGCTAGCTACCATGGAAACCAGTGTGTACGCAACTCGTCGACGAAGGTCGTTAAATATACAAATATATAAATATATTTTTGAATACTTTCGATATTTGCATGCGTATAAAACCAAAACATTTCATTGATACACAACAAACATGTTCGTAAACAGCGGTTTACCGATTCCCAGGTTAGTCATTATATCAATATGCGAATTTGGCCGGAAACCATTAACTTGTCTGTGTTTCGCGCGGATTTATTGCTGCTAATATATCTTCACAACATTTACAACATCTTTTTAATGCGGATTCTGCGTACAGATGACCAAAGAGCTTAAATTATACTAAAAAGATAATTTTTCTAATAGGAATTCCTATGCGGCATTTACGAAATATTAAATGAAATAACTATAGGACTAGGATAATGAATAAAATATATAAATATATAAATATATAAATATATATATATATATATATATATATATATATATATATATATATATATATATATATATATATATATATATATATATATATATATATATATATATATATATATATATATATATATATATATATATATATATATATATATATATATATATATATATATATATATATATATATATATATATATATATACATATATATATATATATATATATATATATATATATATAACCAATTCCGATTACCCAATCACACAGCAACCGTGACTCAAATTGCATATTATTGATAAATATTCGTATATATACATATTAAAGATTTAAATTCATAACACAAATATTTGTTTGGCGGGATTCGTATCCTATTAGGCAATCAGGTGGTCGTTAGAATTAATACTTATAATTATTATATTCATTATATATATATATATATATATATATATATATATATATATATATATATATATATATATATATATATATATATATATATATATATATATATATATATATATATATATATATATATATATATATATATATATATATATATATATATATATATATATATATATATATATATAATGAATATAATAATTATAAGTATTAATTCTAACGACCACCCGATTGCCTAATAGGATACGAATCCCGCCAAACAAATATTTGTGTTATGAATTTAAATCTTTAATATGTATATATACGAATATTTATCAATAATATGCAATTTGAGTCACGGTTGCTGTGTGATTGGGTAATCGGAATTCGGTTCAAGAGACCCGAGTTCCATACCAAAGTGGAAGAACCGTTTTTTTTTTAAATTATTATTTACATCGTTGGATTGGACGTAAAGACGGCAACAGGCTCACCACCTGTAACGTTGTCTCTAAAATATCTTCGATGAAAGGTGGGTCGAAATGGCTTAATTGTTTGGACCATTGTCTATTTAATATATTTTTAAACAAGTATATTACGTATGTAGTGGCAACAACGTGCAGGCAACGCAGTGTAGGAGGTTCAACAAAATGGAGCAACGAGCTGCACAATGTCTATGGTTGCAGATTCTATGTGGCAATCTAAAGTATATAAATCTATACAAAATTTTTGAAGCTTATTTACATGGCTCTTTGTCAATCACAGATAACATAGCCTAGTTCAGCCAAAAATGCTCAAGTTGCTTTATTTAACATTTATCTATCCCAAAATTTTGTAAAAATTGTATTTAAAGTTTTTCGAATGAATAAAAACAAAAGTTTAGGAGAGGTCTGTGGTCTTCAGTGGACATTTGATAGGATTTTATGATGACAATTAAATTGTATTGACTCAGACGGTGATATACTCAACAACTGTCACGGCTTCCATGACAGTTGGGAAGAAATTGTCTTTTGACCTCTGTCTACCCCTGTACTGCAAACGGCGTGAAAACATATCATGTATTTTTGCCGTATATTCAGCAGACCGGTGACGGTTAGCTGAATCGAAATTGCTAGGTTTCTGTTACTTAGATTACTGTTTACTGTGGTCAGCTGGGGTGGTTAACAGAAATAGATACACACACAGATGGGGTCATCATCACATACATTGCTCTGATCTCAAAATAAGCAGCTTAAGCATTAGTATTATGGATTTGGAAACAACGAAGGTACCACAAACATCCAGACCCGAAAAAATTTTAGAAATAGTTTTTATCTATATTGACCCGACCGAGAATCCGACCCGGGACCTTTAAGCTGGCGACACCATGAAAACTGTTGTACACGCAACTCATCCAAGGAGTTCGCCAATGCAAGTGAAATGCTTACAAATAATGCTTAATCATATCTTTTTAAGAGACGCAACATTCGTGTGTAAATCCACTATCATCATTAGATAAAAAATAAATATCTTCACGCAATTCCCAATCAAGGGTTGGCAGAGGTCTAGTCTAAACAATTAAGTCCCTTCGACCCACCTTCCACCGAAGATATTTTCGGGACAACGTGACAGGTGGTGAGCCCGGCGCCGCCTTTATGTCCAAGCAAACTTTTTTCAACTAACTTTACTCAAGTTTTTGAAAATCCTCATTGGTACGAGCCTGCCACCTGGAGATCGAACTCGGGTCTCTCGACTCGAAATCCCGACCACCCAACCATTCGGCTATCGTAACTTTTTATCATTAGATAGCTTTAATTAAACTGATATTTAAGTAAAATGCCTCCTATCGGGTGAGTGTGCACCATGTCTTAACTGCTAGGGGCACCATCTACAACTTCACTTTAATTACCCTCTCTATGAGGTTAATCAAATTCGGCCTCCATGGGAATGGTCGTGATTAGACAATCTGACTTTTGACTGGAGTTACATCTTAAGCTGTAAATTATGTTAAATGTGGTTCAGACGTTAAGTATTTTGTGACCGTTCCCGTTTAAAGATTAAGCAGAGATGTTTTTATTAAATTTAAAAGATTTGAAAAAAAAAATATCTTCATATCATTCTCTATACTGGGGTAGACAGAGGACTAGAATTTAATTTTTTTCAACCCACCTTTCACAGAGCACATTGATTGGTAGTCGTCTGTTTTGTCCAAGCCGATATAAATCGATCCAACGATATAAATCGTACATAAATTTTGAAAAAAAAAATTGGTACGAGCTTACCAGCTCGGGTCTCTGGGCTCGAATTCAAATTACCCAACCACTCGACTATCATGACAATTTTTTATTTAAGAAAAAAATGGAAAAAAAAGTCACGATATCCGAATTTCGAGTCAAGAGACCCGTGTTCGATCCCCAAGTGTCTGTACCAATGAGTTTTTCAAAAACTTATGTACGAATTATGTCGTTGGCATGGGCATAAAGATGACGACGGGCTCTCCGCCAGTCACGTTGTCCCGAAAATAGCCTCGGTGGATGGTGGGTCAAAGGGACTTAATTGTCTAGACTAGACCTATGTCTACCACTGTATTGGGAATTGCGTAAAGATATTTATTTATTTATGAAATTGAAAATCAAGAAGTTATGTGAGCTTCCCACGTGGCTATACTGAATACACTTAAAAGCTATGGGGAAACCATTTAATATTAATTATGGTTTAATAGGAACACGTCTGGGTTTCGCACGGCCGTATTAATTATGAGAATAACGAAGATGGTCAATTTATATTTAGCTCGAACGCCCAGTGATGGTCATAATTCAAATGGATTATGACATGATAGTTCCCCGTGAATAATGTTACTATGTAGCCTTGGACTTAGAAGAGACGTTGGTAGTTTTTTTTATTGTTTTTGTAACAAATTTGTCTTACTTGAGAGATAGGATAACATTTATTTCTAGCAATTTTTTTCCACAACCATATCAGGGCTGAAGTGGTGGGAAAATAAAAACAATTTGACTACAAATATTAATCGGAAATTTATTCCGATTCAAATAATTAATAAGTATCGTGAGTCACGATAGCCGAGAGGTTGGGTGATCTAAATTCGAGTCAAAAGAGCTGAGTTAGATCTTCATGTGGCCGGCTCGTACCAATGGGTTTTTTCAAAAACTTATGTACGACTTATATCGTTGACTTGGACTTAAAAGATGGCGACGGGTTCACCAGCTGTCACGTTATGCCGAAAAATGTCTTCGGTGGAAGGTGGATTTAACTGCCTTGATTAGACCTATGTCTATCCCTGTATTGGGAATGTCCTGAAGATATATTACATATTTTATATTTAAATAATTAATTATTTGAGTTAATTTTTCATGTGACATATTATTATTTATGACTAACTATGTGATGTTTTGACACAAGTAAGTACTCATTAATTACTTATGTGAATTAATGTTTATCTAAGTGTAATTTTAAGTATGGCTTCGACCCAATAGCTGAGTTGGCAGTTATACCCACCTTAAGAAACAGCCTTAGGAGTAAAACATTATTGTGTTGTTTGTACTCGATTCGTGGATATTTATAAGTATATATGAATAAATATATATAAATCTATGTAAGTGTTCTTTACTGTTACTTTGAAAAGTCATACAGCGATAGGCTCACCATATCCGGTTGTATAATATGTCTAATAGAGATATCTAGAGCTAGATTTCAGGAAATTTTAGTTTGTGTAAGTTTTAATAAAAGTCATAATTATTCTCCTTGTGATTTTAAGATCATCTTAAGATCAACACTTTAACGTAATAGCTGTTATAATATTAATAGACGATATAAAAGTTTTTTTTATATATTCAGTCTATGATTTTACCGGCATGTCGATTAACATCTCCACTTGTTCCCTCGTGTCGTATGATGCTACTAAGGCGAAGGCCTAATAACCATAAGGCCCGCAATAGCAGACCGCTCGATCGAGTGGCGACTTCTTCAATCCGCATACTAATACTAAGCTTGGCGACTATGGTGAATTCTCTTTATAGGAGAGTCCGACAGTGGGTTATAAAGTATGTTAGTAACTGAACATATTCAGTATCAGATTGGTCCAAACTAGATATAACGCTGGTTTCACATACGTGACGTAAGCGACACTCGAGTAGAAAAAACGCTTATTGTGCGCAAAATAACGAGCTCGTCAATAAATAGAGATACTGACTGCGCGTTTCAAGAAAACTGGCGCCTCTTGAAGACATTTATAACATACCGGTTATCTTAACTAAAATATTTATACACTATCATAACAATCACAATGATCGGTAAGGTTACACTGTACGATGTGGGACAAACCCGTGTGGGAGGGAGGATTTGGCATAATCGCCATGCTTGGCAAAGCGGATGGCATTCGCCGTGTTGCAGATCTCGCATGACAGACGCTTTCAGTCCAGAATTTTGCTCTAATATTTTTCGAGATGGTTATCTTGCCATCTGCCGGTAGCATTTTTAAGGCTTTTCTTTTAGTCCTCTCCTACGACACCTCCGGAAAAAAGGGTGTGGTGTATTCTTAAGCCGTAACCACACGGCGTATACATATCCTGACGTCTTAAATTCATTCAAACCCATCTTTATTTTCAACGTTATTTTCGAGAAATATTCTGTACAATACGCTGTCAGCGACCGTATTTCCGTACAAAAAAAGTTTATTTCCTAAACGCATGTGCTGCTAATACTCAAATCTTTGTGGTCGTCGATGACCCATAACCATCGGCTGATCCGAATGCCTGTTTGCTACATGCACAAAAACATCTTCAGATCAGACTAACGATGCAATCCTAAGAATAAAAAAAAAAACTCATAAAAGTTCCTTCTGAAGTTTTAGCACCACAGTACGCACGTAACAAAAATATATTTAATTAATAAATCTAAGATTACGAATCTGCCACAAACGTAACGAACACGTTTACGTGTCGTATCCGTGATCGTATCGCTATGAAGGAACGAGCTTTCGTATTTTATGTTCGGTCCGACCGATAAAGCGTTTATGCTAATTCCTATACCTATACTTTATGTATTACGCATTGGAAATTTATAAGTCCATTTATAATGGTTTATATAAAATATTATCATGAACCCTTAAACTCAGTTAAAGAGGGCTTAAGCTGAGCCACTTTTTAATATAACGTTTAACTAAATTATAACATTCATTTTCATATTATCTGATTCCGTTTTGATTACTTAGTATAAGTGTAAATGTGTAAGACACGCATAGTCGTGTACGTCAAATAAGTTTTTCATCTGATGCGATTGAGATACTGTAGCCTCATAGTAAGGGTGTTTACGCAGCATCGCTTAGGAAGCAGGTTCGAATCTCAGTTTTGTTTATTTATTTTTTATTATCTCAATTATTTAGTAAGTTTTTTAAATCCAGTTGTTTGGTCTATACTGGGGCATTCTAGCTTATTTATCTATATCATATACTTGTAATAATAAAGTCCTTTTGCTTCATATACCCGGAGAATGAATTTGTATAATGAAAAAAAATTATGAAAAAAAATTTGTATTAAAAGTAAGTAAAAATTTTGTCGACTGATACGGTGGTCGGAATTTCTAGTCGTGAGACCCAAATTCTGAAAAAAAAAACACTGATTGTTTTTATGCCACTATACTAAAATTTGACATTTAAATTGTCTGCCTATTTCGAAATAAGAATATAAAAATTGACGTGACACTACTAAATTGATTTGTTCATTCATGCGTGTTATTAATTATTCAGTTTTTCGTTGTAAAGCAATTAGGATGATATTCGTTTTTCGTTATCACACTTTTCGTGTTTTCATTTAACGTTTTTAATTCCGTCGGTTAATCGTGTAAAACACTCAATCGATATCCGATAATCCGATAATCCGATAATCGAATCCGACGATCCGATAGCCTTGCTGGAAGCGAACGTGCCTTCCAAGCTGAGAGTTGCGGACTCGAATCCCGTTTGGAGCAAACAATTACGTGTTGAATATTAATGTAATATTGACTCAAGTACGAGTCAATATTAATATTAAAAAATTATAAAAAAAAATTGACAAGTAGGTTCTTACGACCCACCTTCCATCGAAGATATTTTTTGGTACAACATGACAGGTGGTGAGCCCGTCGCCGCCTTGGGTCCATTTCATTTAGAAAAAACCCGTTGTGCCTACTTGGGAATCGATCTCCGGTCTCTTAACTCCGAATCCAAATCAACCAGCCACTCGGCTAAATATAATATATCTTCGTAAATGAAAGTACATTGTATCGTGAGCTTGGCTCTTACGATGGCGATAGGTCTCGGTCTAACAAATAAACATATCCGGCAAAACTAACAAATCAACCTATTAAAAATAATAAATAAATATCTTCACGCAATTCCCAAAACAAGGATAGACAGAGGTCTAATCTAGACAATTTTGTCCCTTCGACCCAGCTTCCATCGAAGATATTTTCGGGACAACGTGACAGGTGGTGAGCCCATCGCAGTTTTTATGTCCAAGCCAACAATATAATTCGTACATAAATTTTTGAAAAACCTATTGGCACGTGCCTGCTACCTGGCGATCGAACTAGGGTCATTTGACTCGAAATTCCGACCACCCAACCACTCGGCTATCGTGCCAATTACCGCTAATACACAAAATAGTATATATACCTCATATAAGAACTACAGACACGACCTTGCTTAGAAACAGAAAGTTGTGGGCGTCCCGAAATTATTATTTTTTTTCCAAAGAAAACTTCATTGGACGGTGCGAAATCCCTACAGTCTGCTAACGAGTCGATTCAGACCTGACAAAAGTCGGTGTAATGGGGTACCCGTGTACAGTCGCAGAGGAAATTGTAAATGCTTTTATATGTTCAACAAGGTGTAACATGTTTCCATGAGTTTTTCACGTGAGCGTCTGGGGGCCAGTGTTAACGAGCTTTCCACATTCGAAGCGAGTGTTTTGTTTTTAAATCTGTGTATGGAATTACGAAATCAGCTTTTCATAAACAGTTTACTTTTCGAATATTACATTACGTAACTTAAATAAAATAACTAAATATCTCTACGCATAGTCCGTGACGGGCTAAACAGAGATAACAAATCGGAAAGTGTGACGACACTTGCTCAATTTGAATATTTTTATAATTCCTACAGTGTCTTTTTACATTTAGGTTTAAAAAAAGGCAAAGGGTAGTGACTAAGTGAAAAGCCAGGAAAATGGTAACAGCTTGTCAGATGACAGAATAAACATTCCGAAATGTTCGTCCATACATAAGTCGTTCTAGAATTGGCCACTGTATTTAATCGCAAGATATGCCTGATCTGGTAAAAAGATTGTAAATGCACTAGCAGTGGTTACAGAATTTCCATATTATGTAAAAATTTAAAATTATAACTTATACCGCTTACTTTGAACTTGCGTCTCTTTTTCGCATAATTTAATTCCTAAATCAAAGGGTTGTCGCTAGGAATAGACATAATTACGTTCAGATTAAGAGAGAGAGAGAGAGAGAGAGAGAGAGAGAGATTTAGAGAGTAGTCTGAAATATTAAAGTTTTTTTTTCTGAACGCCAGTTAGGATTAGTTTTTACCAATACTAGGGCAGACATAGGTCTAGATAATTAAGTGCTTTCGACCCACCTTTCACCGAAACTTATTTGAACGTGACTGGACTATTGCCGTCTTAATGTACATATATCATAACAAAATATCTTTATAAAAATATAACTAAAAGTAATATTAAATATTCATGGACTTCAGAAAAAAACATCTACATTATGCAATTCACGACGCATTCAAGCGACGTATCGCCAGTAAATATGACCGGGCGACTTAGCAGCTGGAAGCGAAGGTGGGCACTTTTACTCGGATATATCCGACCGAGAGTGGCGTTCCATGTAAACATGGCTGTTTCACTGCCCCGCGGCGAGCGTGCCGGATTAACCGGCTCTATGCTTTTTTCCCTCTCGCTAACGAGAGACGTGAATAGAGAGTGGACGTGTTCGAAAGCTTCGAGCTTAGGATCATTGGTAGATGGAATATAATACATAGGCGATGAAAACTCTTTTGAAAATGGAATAGGCTCAAGAAAATTATCAATATTGGCATTATTCCTTCATCGCTGATTTTGTTGTATAAAACAATTTTTTTTGTGAAAATATAAACGGAATTGAAAAATCTTAGAGTAGGTACCCCTGTATGGTGTCAGAAATAATATAAAATAACTCAATCATCTCTTGGATATCGTAAGAAGACTAAGGGAAAACCGTTAAAATAGCAATAGCCACAGATAGATATTTTTACATCTTGACGAATTGAACGAGGAAGTCTTTTCGACCCACTTTCAATAAAAAGGACTAGAAGTCTAGAAGTCTCTTAAGTCACGATAGCCGAGTTGTTGGGTGGTCGGAATTTCGAGTCGAGAGACCCGAGTTCGATCCCCAGGTGGCAGTACCAATGAGTTTTTCAAAAACTTATGTACGAATTTCATCGTTGGCTTGGACATAAAGGCGGCGACGGGCTCACCACCTGTCACGTTGTCCCGAAAATATCTTCGGTGGGTCAAAGGGACTTAATTGTCTAGACTTGACCTCTGTCTACCCCTGTATTGGGAATTGCGTGAAGATATATTATTTTTTATATTTTATATAGAAGTCTAGACAATTAAGTCCTTTCCACCCACCTTCCAGCGATGACATTTTTGGGATGACGTGACGGGTGATGAGCCCGTCGCTGAATTTATGTATGCGATAACATACATCTAGGATACTCCAGAACGTCACCGGCTCCATTAATTAATGATATACCTGATTTCCATACGATTTCAATAGGCTTTCGCCTATTAAGACATCCAAGGCAATTTTACGCGGACACCTCTTAGCAAAATTCTTACCGTCATTGATATTTAATCATATGGATAGTTGTTATTGAAAAAATTACTTCGCAACTCTCCGCATGCAAATATAAAAAGGTATATGTTACCTGGTCCGAAGAGAAGAAGAGCACCACCCTCCCTCCCACAGATGCATGCACTAATTCCACTGTATGCACCACCACCAACACTAAACTCAAACCAGGTAATATATACCACCACCGAAAACGCGACACGTGTTTCGCAGAGTCGCTGAGCGACTCTGCGGTCGCTCATCGTAGACTCTACTCGCTTGAGAATGCCTTCTCTTGGGACCAGGTAAAATATACCTTTTTATATTTGCATGCGGAGGGTTGCGTAGTAATTTTTTCAATAACAGCTTTACAATGAATTTCCGCAAAGTAACGCCTAAGTCAATTAACTACCATATGGATAGTACCTGGTTCAGAATTATACATCGCTGAATTTCCCCCAATTGTCGACCTCCGTCCACGAGTGGTGTAAACACTGGTTTTCAAGGTGTCGCCATCTCGAGGTCCCGGGTTTGATTCCCGGTCGAGAAAATAATAAAAAAGTAGCAGCCAGCATAATTACAAAATTTCACTCCTCCTAGCTTATTTTCTTCATATTGAGTATTTGCTTAATAAATGGAAAACTAAAATGGCTGACTTAATAATCTCCGGCAATAATAGCTCGAGAGCGCTTACTATACCCTCAGATGTTAGTTTGCTCAATAAAATTGAAACGCATTTGCCCGCTGCGATTTTGTCGACGATTTGAATACGCTTACGTACATAAAAGTCAGTTATAATCAATGAAAAATAACTACTAGGGTAATTCTTATCCGTACATTGTAAAGATTTTAGGGGAACTGGTTCTATTGAAACTATAAAACAGCGTGAATAATGAGCGAGTGTCAAATAAATCATTGGTTGGAATTAGTTATGGGGCAAAGCCCCTTATTCCCAAATTACTACCTTGTAACTTATAATGGCTCACGTTTGACGGTATATAAATAATCATATCAATTTGATTTAATATTTCATTCATAAGATGATGACATGATTTGTCTTTCATTAGGTAATAGTAGCATGCAGAAGACTTTTCCATTTTCATTTTATAAAATCTTAAATTATTATGGTTAAAATAAATAAAATTAATATCTTCACGTATTTTCCCTGTCGTGGTAGCAAAATATAAAATATCGCTAGTGTCACAATCCTTACGTATTCCTTTTGCGTCTTTCAAATTCTTTATATTACTCTTTTGTTATTATTAAAAGCTACGATAGCCGAGTGGTTTGGTGGTCGGAATTTCGAGTCAAGAGACCCGAGTTCGATCCCCAGGTGGCAGGCTTTTCAAAAACTTATGTACGAATTATATCGTTGGCTTGAACATAAAGACGGCGACTGGCTCACCACCTGTCACGTTGTCCCGAAAATATCTTAGATGGAAGGTGGAACGAAGGGATTTAATTGTCTAGACTAGACGTCTGTCTACCCTTGTATTGGGAATTACGTGAAGATATTTATTATTACTTATTTTATTTATTTATTGTTACTATTAGTACAATTCGTTAAAATTTTATTCTTTTCATTTCTATAAACTACTTGTGAGCAACTTTTACTAAAACGGTACCTTTTTCTTGTCGTCTAAATCCTTTTAATCGCTTTTACTTCAAAGGATGCTGTGTGGTCCAAGATATATGTCATACCTTATTTCCAAGATGAAGAAAAATTCTATAGAAAAAAAATTACTATGTTAATGTAAAAATTTAATAATAATTTATGTCGGGTAATCGAATTTAGCTATATCGAATTTAGAAAATATAATAATTGCCCATTTAAAAAATATTCTATTTAATAGTGCCTTCGAAGATAACGATTACGGCTTCGAATCCAGCAAGGTGCAAATATTTATGTCATTAAATTTAAAAAAAAATGTCGTTAATAAGCCACGGCAAAAGGTGGGTCGAATTTAATTTTCTAGACCACTGAGTACTCCACTTTTGTTCCTTTCTTTAATAGATAATATATATAAATAAAAATATAAACAAAGACAACATCACATACATTGCTCTAATCCCAAAGCAAGCAGCAAAAGCACTTGTATAATGGAAGTAGAGACAACGAAGGTACCACAAACACCCAGAAACCCGAGAAAATGTAGAAAAAGTTTCTTTTTAATGTTTTCTACATTGATTTCGTTTAGTGATTCGTTTAGCGATTACCGATCGTTACGATTATGGACAATGTGCACTTTTACAGGCTGTTTTACAGGTAAGTTTTTAATTCAAATTACGCTTATCTCTTCTAACTTCGTCCATTCCGACCGGGGCACGGACCACTTCACCGAATGTACATTGTATCCAACAATGGAAGCCTCAGTCAATCGGCGTTGGTTCAACATCGGCTCAAGTCATTCAGTTCTGTGCAATCAATGTTAGGGAATCAGGTCTCGCGTGAATTGGTTCGAATTATGTAACCAGTCCAAAATCTACAAGCATACGCTTTGAGATAATTGTATCTTTAGTTCAGGATAATATTGTTTCGGAATTGAATACATGCTTAAAGGTATGTAAAAGTCTAATGCATAGACTTCTATAGGTGTAGATAGAGGTTTAGTCTAGACAATTAAGTCCCTTTGACCCACCTTCCACCGATGATATTTTCAGGACAACGTGACAGGTGGTGAGCCCGTCGCCATCTTTATATCCAAGCAAACGATATAATTCGTACATAAGTTATTCAAAAACCCTTTGGTACGAGCCTGCCATCTGGGGATCGAACTCGGATCTTTTGACTTGAAATTCCGACCATCCAACCACTCGGCTATCGTGACTTAATTAAATAGTCTTAGTCAACTAAATAGTCATAACGTGAAAAGTTGTGACTATTTAGTTGTAATTTGACTATTGTATGTATTGTTACTTCGGTGGAAATTGGTTCGAAAGGACCTAACTGTCTAGACCATTGGGAATGACGTGAAGATATTTATAACTACTGTGTTTTTTACTATTGATATTATTTTTCATTTTGTATTTCCTTTAACCAGAGGCTCCGTTGGGATAGAGACGGTATCCCTAAGTAGATACGTGAGCTGTGGTGGTAAAAGACCATAACGTTAGCCGCTTGGTCGTTTGCGCCTTCCTTTGTGATAAAATATACTTCCAATGTAACATTTTTTGATGACCAGATAGCCTAGTACTATTGCCCTGGCCTTCGAATCCCGCAGGGGGCAAAAATTTGTGTCATGAATGTCAACTCTATACTCGAATCAGGGAATACTCCAGTCATGGATGTATATATGTATATATGAATATTTATCTAAGCATGTAATTAGATTTTATCGTTCGCTTCTACACTAAGAAGGCATTAGGCTGTTCACATAGTTCCGAATCGGAATCGGTCCACGGTGTCCCGTTTAATTGGTTCGATGTTATACCCAAATATTCTGTATAATCCAATTTTGGAAAAATGTGTGAAGATAAAAGAAATAAAAGGAATGTGACGTTTTTTGTGTCAATGGAATTAAATGCGACAACAAATGCTGCATATTAAAGTAAATACCAAATACGTCAGTCTCCCAACTAACCTAAGCTGACCCTTATCAAAGCGCAGATGCTGAACCCTCCACTTTATGAGCAATGTACACAGAAATTTTAATCTCCTTTCCCGAAAAAGAAAGGTAAGTTAGAAACTGTAAGCGATTGTTGTGAATTTAATAACCGCAAAATCTATCGTCGGTGCAATGTCGTGACCTGTGTGTTGTTTTCTACCAAAATACACTTCTTTTACGTTTAGGGAAAATTATAAATAAATAAATAAATAAATAAATAAATAAACAAATTAACATATCTTCATGCAATTCCCAATACAGGGGAAGACATAGGTCTAGTCTAGACAATTAAGTTCTTTTGACCCACCTTCCACCGAGGATATTTCGGGACAGGTGGTGAGCCCGTGGCCGTCTCTATGTCCAAGCCAACGATATAATTAGTACATCAGTTTTTTGAAAACCCATTGGTACGAGACTGCCACCGGGGGAATTCGGGTCTCTTGACTTAAAATTCCGACCACTCAACCACTCGGCTATTGCGACTTAATGAATTGAAAAATGTCCCATATTCATATAGTTCATATTTTCGAAATAACTTAATATATATTAATTTATATTTATATAAAAAAGTACGATATGCTCGCTCACAATAAGTTTACATTTTAAAAAATCCTATGGGAAAAATGTGCAGTAGAAAAAAATACATATAAGATATTTTGAATAACTCCATAAGATACATAAATTTCATAATTTATTGTTAAAAGAACGGTCTGATAAAGTAGTTATAAACTAGGGTTCCCTGTGTTATGGTAACTGCGTGGTGATATATACATAAATATATATAAATAAATGTATAGATAGGAACAACATCACCTACTTTCTTCTGATCCCATTTGCTCTTCTTCTCTTCGGACCAGGTAACATATACCTTTTTGTATTTGCATGCGGAGGGTTGCGAAGTAATTTTTTCAATAACGACTTTACAATGAATTTCCGCAAAGTAACGCCTGAGTCAATTAACTATCTTCTGATCCCAATCAACCGACCAAAATCGGTGTGCCACTCGTCCACAGAAGTCGTCAATTTAAAAAGTCTAGATTAATAATCACATACACATTAAATATCTGTGAACATTTATACACATTCTTCATAGTAATGATTTGTCTTTATTGGGATTAGAACCCACATACTTCAGCTACGAAGGAAACTAAATAACTAAAACTATCAACTACTTGACATCAGGACGTCCGAACTGTCACCAAAGTTCCGAGTGGTAATCCCAACCGTTTATGGAAAATAGATGTAAATCCAGCCATAAAATAACTCCTCTGCGTACTCATCCATGAGAAGGAATTAATATCTGTATATACGTATAAATATATGTATCGAAAAATTATGAAAACGTCTATTACAAACTGAATAAGAGTTTGTTTATATTAGATCTCAACTAATTGGAGTTGGAATCACTTCACAATCGCTTCTTTCAAATCAGCCTTTCGACCTACATTTCATCAAAAACATTTTTTCGTACAACGTGACAGATGGCGAGCCTGTCGCCGTCTTTACGTCCCAGCCAAAGAATAGAATAGAATAGAAAAAACGTTTATTCAGCACAAGCATACACATGAAAGTATAAGTACATATTAAGTTTAAAATATACAAAGGTCGCATTGTGCCGAAAAGGGTTAGCTCAGCATGTGTTATGTGAGTGAAGCGGATGATGTGCTGCAGGAAAAGGGTAGCTACCGGCCATGTCGGGTGATCGTGACCTGGGGAGGACGTCTCCTCCACAGTGTGCGCTATCGGTAATCGTGTATATACTTATAATCGTGCGAACTTCGATAGCGCGATGTAGAACGTCGATGTGTTTCCTGAATCCGCCACTTAGCGAACTTCTAATGTGGAGACATAGATGTCGCCATATCACTCCCCTGCTGAGACTGGAGGTCGGAAGTGCGGAGATCTTGACGTTGAGCAATCTGGCGTTGCGGAGAGAGGCTGTGACCAGTTCTACGGTGAGTCGAGATGTATGGTCACAATGCCGATGCCGCAGTGTCAGCCTGAGAAGAAGGGGGCCCGCCGTTGATAATCCTCAGTGGCTGACAGGACTAGGAAGCACGCGTTGTGCCGCTAGTAGTCCGGTGCTGTGACTGCGTTGATGACGTCGATGTTGTAGGAGAAGCTCGCTGCGTTGTTCTTCAGTGGTCACCGTCGGTTGGCGGTGAGATCACGTCGGGGTCACCAGTGTAGCGGATGATGTGCGGCAGGAAAAGGGCAGCTACCGGCCAGGTCGGGTGATCGTGACCTGGGGAGGACGTCTCCTCCACAGTGTGCGCTATCGGTAATCGTATATATACTTATAATCGTGCGAACTTCGATAGCGCGATGTAGGACGTCGATGTGTTTCCTGAATCCGCCACTTAGCGAGTTTCTAATGTGGAGACATAGATGTCGCCACATGAGTATGGCCTCACACAGCGCTGATTTTCAGCCAAGAAACCTATTCATTGGCGTCACGAACGTATTACAGCTGTTACGTGTAGTCTAGTCCCTCGATAAAAAGAAAAAAGGCTAAACCTTCTATATAATTATAACACAAAAATTAAAATAAAGCAAAAAGCGGCAATATACTATAATTATATAATATAACAATAAAATTTAAGAACATAATATAGTTACATAACTTTTGAAAAAAAAAACAATTGGTACGAACTAACCACCAGGGTATCGAAATCGGGTCTCTTGACTTGAGTTCCGACCATCCAACCATTCATCACTTGTAAAATGGTTGATTTTATTACATTTTAGGTAGTATTAATATTCATATAATATAATATAAAAGTCACGATATCCGTGTGGCACCCCATATTCGGAATTTTGAGTCCAGAGACCCGAATTCTGTCCCCAGGTAGCAGGCTCGTATCAATGGGGTTTTCATAAACTTATGTACGAATTATATCGTTGGCCCATGCCAACATGAAAACGGCGACGGGCTAACCACCTGTCACGTTGTCCCGAAAATATCTTCGGTGGAAGGTGGTTCGAAGGGACTTCATTGTCTAGACTATACCTAATGTCAATACAGGGGGTATTTGGAACTGCGTGAAGATATTATTTTATATATGTCGGCGTAGGGTAGTCCACGAGGCAACTCGTTGTTAGATCCAGTAGTCCATAGTCTTGAGCCATATCAGAAAACTGATGTAAATGGGTGGAAACGCAGTTAGTTCGATACAGGAAGATGACCGTTCACACTGCCGTCCATTTCGTAAGCGAACCTCGAGAATATTCTGAAGACACTGTATATCAGAAGTCAAATGACATTGACAACACATAGAAGTCAAATCCGCTCTGTAACTTCCAGTATCGACCTTACTCAAGCGCACTACTTGACGTTTCCGAAGACTTTTAATAGATGGCGTTGTAACCAACATTGTTGCCTTATCTTGATTCTGCGACATATATATGTAGCCATGTTGTTGGTTGGTAGCAGTTGAACTTACAATTTTTAACTTCGTAGGTTAAGTAATAAACTACTAGACTATGAGCTGTATAATAATATAAAAAGAATTAGATAATAGTAAAGAAATTTAAAGCAAAAGTAGATTTATTGATATCCTACGGAACTTTGTAGCTTGGAAGATTGCCATTTTGTGAGTACGAAAGAGTGTATAAACGTCAAATAGCATAAAAGGATTGGCCTTAATCCACGTTGGATAGCAAAAAAAAACCTTTTTTTTCCATTACACCCCCAACCACTCTCTTCGAATCATGGGACTCGTAAGAGGCGATCTGGAGAAAATCCAAAATTACACACATCATGGGATAACCATGTTGTGGGATGGGGCGGTCGCACGGTGGGACTTTTTGTTTTTAGCTCAGACACCTACTGTTGGGAGCAGATCAAGAGTAGCCGCTCCTATGGGAGGATTATATGTATAGGGTAGGACAGGTTTGGCCGTCTTCGACAGAGTGTTCGGGTCTTTCTCCTTGTACCGCTTCCGTGTCTATTCGTAGTCACGTAGAGTCCAGTTGAGAGTGGAGTAACAGTGGAGGCGGGGTTTTGGTTGATCGGTCAAGCTCCCGCTCCGCAACTCTGGTGGGGAGCACGGAGGTGTATCAGTATTGCAATGCGCCGTAGACGTATCCATGTTCCAACGGTCTACCCAGAATGGAGAAAGAGCATGCACTCTCTCCCATGGCCCGAAGGCTGCCTAGGGCGGCCAGCGCGAGGATGTGTATTAAAGCGGCCCGTAGCCTTGACATGTAAAGACGATGTCGAAATATTGTGAGGTAGGTAAACCAGCGTGGGTATGTCTAACGGATAAAAAAAAACAGAAGCTCTTCCGAACATCTGTAAAGTTATCTTATTGACTCCTGTTATTGAACTAAACGCTTTAGCGTTAACATTACCATTCCTTCAAAATACAGTTTGCGCCCATCACTTGTCACTCTTTAAAACCCTTAGCAAACAGCCCTCCAAGTCTCAAATTTAACGGTCCCGGAAACTGATACAGTTTGCGAACTATGTCAATCCGAATAGTTCAATTACAGTACGAGTTTACGACTACTTAAAATTGAGTCGACAGATACTTAGAATTTTGAATAAGTCGGTCTATATACGTCGTTAGATTGTAAGGTGCGTGAATATCACATAGTTTACTTACTTATAATGATTAAGTTAACTCACTTACTGAAATTACAAACAAATTTACTACACTTTTACTTTGTGTGACTAGAAGTTCAGGAAATGCGATTGATAGACTTGGGGATAGAAGTGATACACCTTAGGTATTTTAACAACTAAAATAACATACCGTGGTGTTCCGTTCTTATTGATTCCAGCTGCAGCAGTTGACTTAAATTATAAAATTTCGAGCAACTATCATGGTATTTATTTATTACTAAATTAATGAATATCTCATTAATTTTTTTATACCCATAATTGTTCACATTATCAAAATATACATTATATTGTATAAAAAGATTATAAAACGCAAGACGCTATAGTAGCGGTTTTATCCGGGCAGACCTTTCCGGGCAGAAAGTCCGGGAGTGTGAACACATGAATAAGGACAATTAGATGACAATTACAGTACATAAAAATATAGTAGATAATATAAATTTAATATAAAAGTCACGATAGCCGAGTTGTTGGGTGGTCGGAATTTCGAGTCAAGAGAACCGAGTTCGATCCCCAGATGGGCAGTACCAAGGAGTTTTTCAAAAACTTAAGTACGAATTACATCGTTGGCTTGGACATAACGACGGCGACGGGCTCACCACCTGTCACGTTGTCCCGAAAATATCTTCGGTGGAAGGTGGGTCAAAGGGACTTAATTGTCTAGACTAGACCTCTGTCTACCCCTGTATTGGGAATTGCGTGAAGATATTTATATATTTATTTTTATTAAATTTAATATAAAATAAATTTAATAGATAATATAAATTTTACAATAGATAATAAAGATCAAAAAAAGGAAAAGAAACATACATATAAAATAAATAAATATTTACGTCTTTCCCAATACTAGGGAAGATAGAGGTTTGGAAAATTTAGTCCCTTCGACTCACCTTCCACCAAATACATTTTTGGGACAACGTGACTTAGTGGTGAAGTTTTTGAAAACCCCATTGGATTCGAGCCTGCCGCCTGGGGATCCAACTCGGGTCTTTTAATTCTGACTTTAAAATAAACACAAAATATAAAGTTACTAAAGGCGAATAAAATTAAAGACGAATAAGTTATTATTCGTCTTAATAGTGCAGTTTGATTTTATTTTAAAAAAATCAAAGTTCCTATTTAATACTTCTAATCTTATTCTTATTTTTCCATCAACAACATTTTATCAAAAATTTTGTCGCATAGTAAATTACGTACACTGCACTTGTAAGGCTTTGCTGGGTGATACCAGCGTAAGAATTATCTACACTGCTGATCATTCAACTCGTAGGTATTGTAAAAGTGAGAGAAAAGCTTTATAAGAGGCAATGTATACTAAAAGACGATATTTTAATCAAAACGAAAAACGCAAGAGTTTGTCTTATTAAGCAGAATATTGATGGGCAGCGAGTTACGTGGTACTCCAATCGTCAATTGTTTGCCAAGCGTGGTTATTGTGGCAAAAACTCATTAAGACAGAGGCTAATCTACTGCATTAGATATTTACAGGTTAGAAGGCCTTATCTGAAAAAAAAATAATGAAAAACATCAGATATCAAATCATGAATGTCAGAAATATAGTTCAAACCTCATATGTTTACTTGTTTTGAAGTGGGTAAAGATGATTAATCTCAGCTGAAAAGGAATTTAGATCTGGTAACTTCCGGTTGTAACGTTAATTAATAAAGCAAACATATGTGATGGATGGAAAATCTCATGCCAAGTTCAAACCTACGTCATGTCTGTAACCGTCGTTTACGTTACGTCGCTTACGCAAGTTGAATGTAGAAATGCTCGTGTATTAAACACGAGCATTTCTACAATCTACTCATTGTATTTGTTATTGTCGTAGTTGCTTTACAATATTTATCTGTTTTGCATATGCGTTCAATATTTGATCTCGAGTAGGTACTATTCAAATTAATAAAAGACCTTCTAATTATTAAAACTCTAATTATTTAACCCTTATTCTAGGATTTCTAATTTGCACTTATATTGAAAAGAAAAAAAAATAATCTATTAATAAATAATCAATTTCCTGCGATAACGCTGATTGATTGACAAAGATGATTTTAGAAGAAAAAGTCACGATAGCTGAGTTGTTGGGTGGTTGGGTGGTCGGAATGTTGAGTCAAGAGACCCGAGTTTGAACCCCAGGTGGCTGGCTCGTACCAATGGGTTTTTCAAAAACTTATTCATTTATTTTATTTATTTATATAAACTTTTATGCATAAAGCAAATGAAGGCGGACTTAATGCCTGAAGGCATTCTCTCCCAGTCAACCATTACGCTAAACAGAAATGTACAAGTAGCAGGAGGTGCAATGAAATTTAACAAACCAGGAAATAAAATTGAGAAATAAATAAGTATATTCGAATACGTAAGTATAGTATGTACGAATACGTAAGTATATACGAATAAGTAATACTTATTTACGAATAATATCGTTTGCTGTGACAAAAAGACGGCGACGGGCTCACCACCTGTCACGTTTTCCCGAAACTATCTTCGGTGGAAGGTAGGTCGAAGGGACTTAATTGTCTAGACTAGACCTCTATCCACCCTGTATTGGGAATTACGTGAATGTATTTATTTTTATTTTCGTTTTATCGTCACCAATTTGTAGCTGCCAAAATTATAAGAAAACTGCCGTAGACAATTTTTAACACAATTCAAAAAGGAATCGAAATAAATAGAAATAAACGCAATTCTAAAGATACGTATTACCCGCATCGCCATAAATCTTTCCAGATAACCGTATATCCTTATAAACACGCCCGTCTATATCCATTTGTCAAGCATACCCGGGAGTTCCGCGGATACGAAATGGAGAACTATTGAGTGCACTAACTCGCAAACGGGTTAAATTATATCCGTGTAAGACAAAGCATCTCAGACGGTAATTCGCTTGTTAAGCGATACGTAAGATTTACATTTGCAGCGGCAAAACAGTACTTTAAGAATACTTCATATTCAAAGTATTTTTTTTTTCTCATTTTAACAACATAATGAAATTTTTATTGTTTTCTAAAGATGTAAGTCGCGCTGGACGTTTTGTTATTACATACATACATACATAACGGCCTGTTAAAGTCCACTGCAGGACTTAGGCCTCCCCCACGAGCAGGATTTGCCATAATCGCCACGCTTGGCAGGCGGATTGGCAATCGCAGTACCAGAGCAGTTGCACCTGAGACGCTGCTGCCCATCTTCGGTCTGATTATTTTGGTCTAACATTTTTAGAGATGGTTATCCCGTCATCTATCGGTTGCTATTAGGATATTTCAGGCTCTTTCCCTTAGTCGCCTCTTATGACACCCACAGGAAGAAAGGAACTGGCAACATTCTTACACTGTTACCACACGCCTAATAATTATCAGCGTTACTAAAGAGAGATTGGGTCGTAGGAATTCGCAATCGGAATTTGATTCAAGAGACTCGAGTTAAATCCACATATCTCAAGGTGGTCTGCTCCTACTTTCAAAACCAATGTCTTCAAATTAGTAGTAGTAGTAATTCTCGTATCAATGAGTTGGCTTTGGTATAAAGATGGCGACAAGCTTACAACCTAACTTGGGCGACGTTACCTTATCCCACTAAAAATGTCTTCGGGGAAAGATTGGTCTAAAGAATTTAATTTCTATCTACCGCAGTATCGGAAGTAGCGTGATGATATTTTTGATACTATTATTTCAAGTTTTTTTAAGTACGTAAATTTTAAGTCTGTCTTATATATTAAAACCAAGTAAATTTATTCGTCCGATACCGCACTTTAGAAACGAACGTCGGAATTCAAGCGGGACTGTGCTCCAGATGTTGGCGGAAAGAAATGGAGATATTCCTCATTCTCCGCGATCCGCTGTTGAATGAGAGAGATTTTCTTCAAGCGCTTCGAACTGAATAAATGTGTAAGCGAGTCTTATAGCGGGGAAAATATTGAAATAAAATAATGTAGAAAGCATTCTATAGTAAAAAAAAAAATAACTTATGTATGATTTATATCGTTGGCTTGGACATAAACACGGTGACAGGCTCACCACCTGCCACGTTGTCCCGAAAATATCTTCGGTGGAAGGTGCGTCAGAAGGACTTAATTGTCTAGACTAGACATCTGTCTACTCCGTTATTGGGAATTGCGTGAAGATATTTATTTAATTTTTTATTTTAAGAACTTTATTTACTGAATAAACGGATCTTCACCATCATACCGACTTTCCAAGTCCACTGCAGGGTAAAAGCTTCTCCCATACAGGAGGGTTTGCCATAATTGCCAAACTTGGCTGATTGGCGATCGCAGTATGACAACTTGCACCACAGACGCTGCTGAATTTTTCACATCGGTCTTCATTCGGTCTGCTGAATTTTCGTCTCTTTTGTTTCGAGATTCGATGTTATATTGCCAAATGTCGGTAGCCAATTCTTTTTCCCTTTGTCGCTTATTACTATACACACGGGATGCAAGATGATGGTATATTTCCGGTAAGAAAACATACTCGTATATATGTTAGTAATATAATAGCTTAGTCATAAAATGAATTAACTAATTATACACTCAACACCACAATCCACTTTATGAGGGCATTCGAAGCAAAACTGCATTGCATCATCGATTTCATTCATCATAAAAATGAACTTATATTAAATATGTCACTTAAAAGTGCATTAAGAGATTGTCGCAATATACTATACAGAGTAGTCGAATCATTTCTCGATAATTGGTTACTAACAAGAAGTTAATATGATAAATTCGACAGCCGCAGCGAATTTAAAAATAAAATTTCATTACGAACTGACGGGAATCGTTTTTAAAATTACTTCACGATCGTTTTTTCACTGGCGTTTAAAAAAGAACTGATAAAAACTGCATGTATTTAGTATGTATACGTATATAATCGTATCTGCATCATGTTGTTTTACAAGCAAAATTTGCAGAAAACCTAATAAATATATTCACGCCATTCTCAATACAGGGGTAGATAGAGGTCTAGACAATTAAGTCCTTTACTTTCGCTGTTGCTGATTCTATAATACATGTGCTTTAGCTACTTACTTAGTAATCAGTTCAATGTATGTTGTTGTACCCACCCGACCCACCTTTCACCGAAGAAATTTTTTCATACAACGTGACAAGTGGAGCCCGTCGCCATCTTTGTGTCCAAGCCAACGATATAAATCGTACATAAGTTTTGAAAAAAAACCTCGGAACTCTGGTCTTTTTACTGGAATCCCGATCATCCAACCACACAGCTATCATGACTTAAATTTCCTAAATCCATAAACTACATTTTTATAATTTAAAGGAAATAGTTTTATATTAATTAATTATATCAATGAAATAACTTTGTATACGCAGGACTATATCACTAGTGCTTAGAATCTGCTGAATGAAATTAATCAGATTAATTTGGAAGTGTGGTGTCTGCATAAGAACGTCCAGTTGGTCGAAAAGGCGACCAAGGTCACATTCTTGAAATTAAAAAAAGGCTACCGACTGACCTGTGATCAAAGGATAAACTGCTCAAAAGTTATAATACCAATAATAAGATGACCGTTTTCGAATGTTTAACGTATCCGACTTGGATTAAAAAACTGCATTAAATCTCAAATTGGTTCATTACGAGTGTAAATGTCAGTGGAGATTTAAACCATTTCGTATTTATTATAAAGGCCACCTGTCCCATTCGTCCGTCCTTACCGAGCGGATTTCTCAAGATGGTATTTGTGATGGCGACCTGGTATTTGGTGTAAACGTCGCAATTTAAATATCAATGTCATAAATTACATCTGTTATTGATTTATTACAAGTGCGTGTAATTCGTTTATTACTTCACCTTCGCGACTTGGGCGATAAATATTACGAAAATTTCATTATTGGAGCAATTAATTTAATAATCATTGCGTACGTTCAAGATTTGATATTAAAGATGGAGTTAACAGTTTTAACATACTCATAACTTGATTCAAATCTTGTTACTATGATTATACCACAAGTTTCTTTTAGGCTAACATTAATAGATATGAATATAATTTATCAATTTAATTATACAAATGTGCAAATCTTTTATCCAATACTCAAGCGGTTGGTTGATTGGAATTCAAAATAGGAGTCCCAAGTACAATCCATGAAGTGGACGGCTCCTACCAAAGAGTTTTGAAAGAAACCTATGTTAATTTGCATCATAGGTATAATAGAGACTTAGTCAGTGCCAGGGCAATACCCGGCAGCTCGGGTGAAATGTGTCGAAAGGACTATTACGTCTAGACTACTTGAGTGTTTGATATTGATGAAGATATAAAAACAGTATTAGAACGTCGTCTTATACCTATGTGTGCTTCGCCATTAATTCCATAAAATGTCATATTGCAGCAATTAGGCCTCAGAACGTACGCCGTTTGATACCGCAAACTAAAACGCTAACTACAGTTAATTTGGCATTGGAGTGCCGCTTATTAGTCGCTCCGGAAAGTTTCCATTGTTCGGTCCGCTACGTTGGGGAGTTAGGACTTCACCGTGGCCGTTTCTATTGCAGGCGAATTTTAGCACCCACTCTGCGGCGAGTACGATTTATTAGTTCACTTTTAGCTGTTAAAATTTTAGAACCTAAACTATTGATAGTGATTACGTACTGCTCCCATGTGTGAGTCTAATTTATATTTGTTGTTTCGGCATTGTTTTCAAATACAAAATAGTGGAATGGGAAAATTATTTGGATAAACTTCACGATAATCGATTGGCGGGGTGATCAGAATTCGAATCAAAAGACCCCAGGTTCCTAGGTGGTCGTTTCGTACCAGGCTCGTACCAAAGGGTTTTTTCAAAACATGCGTACGATTTATATCGCGGACTTGGACATTAAGATGGCGACAGGTGCACCACCAGTCACGCTGTCCAAAAACAAAGTTTTCAGTGAAAGGAGGGTCGGGTAGAGACAACAATATACATTGAACTGATCCCAAAGTAAGTAAAGCACATATTTTAAAACACATGCACATGTATTAAAATGCAGAAACAGCGAAGGTATCATCAACATTTAGTCTAGAGAAAATATAGAAAAAGTGTGTTTCTATATTGACTTGGCCGGGAATCGAACCCTTGATCTCGTAGCTGGCAATACCACGAAAACCGGCGTGTACGATAATCGTCCACGGAGGTCATCTATCTAATTTTGGATTTAGGTTATAGTTCAGTGTTTAAACTACATACATAAATAATTGGTAATTTTAGAATATAGCTAGCTATAGTATGTCCCTTTGGCTTGTAAAAATCAGACCTTCACCTTTTTTCACAACGAAGCTAAACAGTGTAAAAAATGCCCTGAAGGGTTTCGGGAAAATTGTAGAACGTTTATGTTGTTGTTTGCTCGACGAACTAAAAGCTATAAATATATTAAAAAAATATCTTCACGCAATTCCCAATACAGGGGTAGACAGAGGTCAAGTCTAGACAATTAAGTCCCTTTGACCCACCTTCCACCGAAGATATTTTCGGGACAACGTGACAGTTGGTGAGCCTGTCGCCGCCCTTATGTCCAAGCCAACGATAAAATTTGTACATAAGTTTTGAAAAACTCATTGGTACTGCCACCTGGGGATCGAACTCGGGTCTCTCGACTCGAAATTCCGACCACCCAACAACTCGGCTATCGTGACTAACTAAACTAACTAAAAGCTAAAACTATGTAAATTGATTAAATAAATATATTTCTTAAAACTTATAGATAAAACAACTAGATAGCCTACTTGGCAGTGACCCTTTGAGTTCAAGATTGCGGGATCGAATACAGCTAGTGGTAGGCACGTACCCGTGACTTGTTTCATAACTTATGTGTGATTTTAATATTATAACTTGAACATAAAGATGGCGACAGTTACACCGTCTATTAAGTTTTCCAAAAAAATGTCTTCGGTGAAAGGTGGTTTGAAAGGACTTGTCTTGACCTCAGTCTACCCCAGTATTGGGAATAACTTGAAGTTATATTTTTTTTCATCTTTTATTGCACCTAATAGAATTCTCAATCGACGTCCTATGAAGTTACAAAATTGTCTGCGGAAGTGAAAATCTATTATTGCAATTATCGGAATTCGTTTGTTTCCTCAATGGAAATTGATAGACAAGTACTACAGACGCCATCTCCTGCTCTGAATGAGACCGTAATTAAATATTCTAATCGAACACCGACTCAATGAGATTAAAAACCAATTATCCTCGCGTACGGGGAACAAGCGCCCTGCAGTGAAAAAGATTGGGATTGCATTGCCTAAGCAAGTGGAATCGAGTGCAATTATCTGGAAGTACTCGTTCTTTATACATGCATAGCCATCTTCTATTAAAAATAAAGCCAAGGATAAGAGATTGTTGAGCCGTACCTATTCGATTTGTAGTCGAATTTTCCTGAATAAATGATTTTGCTATTATGCATGCCGGGGACTGGTATTATGTTAGAAGTTAGTGTATTATTGTAGAAAAGAAGAAGATAAAAGTGGATTATAGTATTGATATTAGTGCGAAGCATTTATGTCGTAATATTTCGAAGACTGAAGTAGATGGAGGTCTAGACAATTAAGACTTTTCCACCCTCCTTTTAGCGAATCTTGAACCGAATAGCGAATGAATCGAATATCGAATTTTGAACACTGTGACGTGTGATTCAGTAATTAGTATAAGAACATCTTGTATTATCTATTAATTAAATAATTTAATGGGTTTTATTTTAAAATATGTTTCCTGATTTATACGAGAGTACCGAACATCAACCAGGAGCACCTGTCACCGGTAGCCTTTCCACCGGGAGGACTAAAATAAAGGTCTCATAGCTCGAGATTAGTAATTAAAGTTAGGAGCTGTAAGGCATTTCCTATTGTTTTACCTTAACACATGTTTCAACAGTTTAGTCATAGGTCTACACAATGTAGTTAGTCTTTTTGTCCTTTAGAGATGGCACATCATGAAAGATGTGCCAAGCTATATTTAGTGAAAGGCCTGTCGCCGCCTAGCGAAGATGAGTGTACTTACATATATTACGTAGATAAATATTTATGTCAAATCATCACGTATATAGTACATAGTCGTATATAGTCACGGTAGCCGAGTGGTTGGGTGATGAGAATTCGAGTTGAGAGACCCGAGTTTGATCCCCAGGTGGCAGGCCTGTACCAATGGGTTTTTTCAAAACCTATGTACGATTCATATCGTTGGCTTGGACATAAAGATAGTGAAGGGCTCACCACCTGTCACGTTGTCCCAAAATATGTTCTATGGATGGTGGGTCGAAGGGACTGAGTACACTTGTATTGGGAATAGCATGAAAATATTTTTTAAATCATCGCACAAACATTTGCCTCCGTCAGATAATAAATAGATAGATAGATAAGTACAAAATGACATACATTGCTGTGATCCCAAAGTAAGCACTTAAAGCACGTGTGTTACCAGAGAAAATGTATAAAAAGTAGGGTTTTCTACATTAACCCATCCGGGAATCAAACCCGTGACCTGAGAGATGGCGACACCCTGACAAACCGGTGTGTACTCCTTTCGTTCATGGAGATCGACAACTAGGTCATCGGGTCTTATCTATATAAAGTAAATATTTGAATATACAGTTATCTATTTCATTGCATGTGAAAAGCAAAGCTGTATTTTGCTTTTTACGACTTTCAGAGTTTTTCCCGGCAGCTATAAATACGTGACTGAAGGATTTTGTACTGTAACCTAATAAATGTGTTTAAAAAAAGCATTTATGACCTGTTTTTCGCAAGTAGTATATGGTATAAAATTCTGTAGAGAAAAATTTCATATAATGTTCGCTTGTCTTGTGAAGGCCCTTTCCACCTTACATTGGCATAGGATATATCTGTTTAAGAAAAAAATCGAGCCGAAAAAAATATCTTCCCATCATTCCCAACACACAGGTAGACAGAGTTCTAGACAATGAATGAACGGAATGGAAAAAAGGTACACGAAGGAAAGTAGGCCTACAAAATGCAAAATGACAATGATGAACGTTAGTTACATGGTTGAATGATGTTTATGAAAGTGCTATTGTATTTTTGCATAATAGTTATTAAGTTTCATTTGCTCTTTCTCTCATAGCCAGTTAAGTATTCAATAGAGACAATAATCAATAAAAAAACAAAAAATATTAAAAAATATTAATTTATCAATGAAAACCAATTGCATTTACTTATTTGTAAAAAAAAAATTTAGTTGGAGCTAATGAATTTTTAGTTCATTCGTATGGTCTAAACATGGCACACTCGTTTTCTAACAACCTCCGACGATTTATTGAGGTTTACTAGTTTTATGTGCGGATATATTTAATACACAAGTTTATATACACTGCAGGAATTTTCAGCACAATTGTTGAGCATAAAAATTCGCACGGGCGCCCATAAAAGTGTTTCCGGCGGCCGCAGAGGCAATAAACTTTTTCCTTCGGGACGCGCATCACTCATACATGTTAATGAAGTATATCCTAGTATTTCAAGACTCAAGCCAATCTTGATAATGTGAGACAAAGTTATGATACATTTGTGGGTGTTATTTTAATAGTTTTTTCCTCGCTTGCTGTTTATTTTATGGATCTCGTTTAAAGTTTTCTTTTGGCTTAAATTCTTTATATTTTTTTTACTTATTTAAATATAAAATCCAAATTCAAAAAAATATGTCCGAAAATTTGTGGCAAGAGACCCGAGTTCGATATCTAGGAGTTAGGGCATATCGAGTCGTACCAATGAGATTTTTCAAAACTTATATACGCTTTATATCGTTGACTCCGACAAAAAGATGGCGATAGGCTCATCACTTATCATATTGTCCCAAAAATAAGCTCCGGTTAAATGTGGACAGGACTAAATTGTTTAACCTCCAGCTGCTCCTGTATTGCGAAATGCCTGAAGATAAAAAAGGACATGTCTCTTCGCTTTCTGTTAAGTGCGATGATTATAATTATAACTATCCAAAGATCGCTTGCCAAGCGAGACAATCGCCTCGCTTGGCATGCCATTTTCCATGTTGTATCGGCGCAAGAATAAATCACTCCCTTTTACCCCGTGGGGTTTGTAAGAGGCGACTAAGGGAAATGTGTATCAATCGAACTCGTATTGGAACTCATACTCATATTGCCAACAGATGGCAAGGAGAAATACACCTGAATAAAATTCATCAGACCGGTAACGGGCAGCAGCTTCTAAGGTTTAATGTCTCTGGTACTGCGACCGTCAATCCGCATGCCAAATTTGGAGATTATTGCAAGATTATTACGTGAGGCAGTATGTCCTGTAGCGGACTTTATTTGCCATTGTGATGATTTGTCAGTAATTTGATTTTTGATTCTGATAAAATCATTAAAGGGTTTCAGAAATTCCTATAACTCCGGTTTTAAACGGATGTAGTTTTTTTTGTTTGCAAAGAGAGCTTTTTTAGTCTTGATTTAAGAAAAGAATTTAGCCTACTTCGATAAAATCTAGCTTGAAGGCTTTGAGCTTTTTACAAGTATAAGCAAATGCAAGTCTAATCGATTCAGAAATTAGGATACTTATACCTTTCTTTTCGGAAGAATTTTTTTGTGACAACTTGGAAGGTGTTGAGCCCGTCGCAGTCTTTATGTCCAAGCCAACCATATAATTCATACTAAAGTTTTTAAAAAATCCGTTGGTACGTGTCTGCCATCTGGGGATCGAACTCGGGTCTCTCGAATCTAATCCCGATCTTCACGCAATTCCCAATACAGGGGTAGACAGAGGTCAAGTCTAGACAATTAAGTCCCTTTGACCCACCTTCCACCGAAGATATTTTCGGGACAACGTGACAGGTGGTGAGCCCGTCGCCGCCTTTATGTCCAAGCCAACGATGAAATTCGTACATAAGTTTTTTGAAAAACTCATTGGTACTGCCACCTGGGGATCGAACTCGGGTCTCTCGACTCGAAATGGCGACCATCCAACAACTCGGCTATCGTGACTTTCCCGATCACTCAACCATTACCCTGACTCATAACACTTTTAAATGACCAACTCATATATAGCGATTGTAGTCCCATGGTGAAACTGCACGACATTTAAATTCATGACTGCACACTTGTACACATTCACTTTTAAATAAAAAATATATAGTTGAAAAATTGAATACTAGTGTTCAACAATGAATTTAAATTGTTAACTTAAAGTTATCTATGTTGTATTAAAATTCACAAAAAAGTTTAACTGTGCGAATGGCTCCAACAAACAGCAGTGAACCCATTACGTCGTAATAGTAGAAGATAAAATGAGCAATGTACGAGCTTTTATAATTACCACGGATGCCCATAATCGTCAAACGTTGCGATAACGACACTGAATTATAGTAACTTATCTTAGTATACAACGGATGATAATTGTTTGGAGGAATAGTGTGTATTTATTTACCCAACACTAAAACTAAGCACGTCATATAAGTTTTACTACGCATGAGACCAATTTTCCCTTATCTTAATGAATTCGGACGTAATCAAATCCCAATTATCGGCAACGCCGCCATTTTCATCAGGTTTTCGTTATGGATATGTTTATGGAGATTATTTTGTTATTTATCAGTTGTTTTTTATGGACTGAGGCGGGTACGTTGTTACTTTGTTTGTAATTTTGATTATTTACCAAATGTACAAAAGCTATTATGATGATTTAATTCGAACGAACACTGTTTACTAATACGTTACAGTGATTGAGGTTCATTTGTTTTGTCGTTCGTTTCACTCTAGGATTGACGGCCACAGTACCAGAAACCCCGCACTTTAAATGCTGATCCTGGTCGATTACCCCCTCAATGCCTGTCCGTTATGTTTCTTTTTAGTAATTCCTTAGTTATATTGCAGGTCTTAAGCCAATATATATTATTGTACTGTAATTAATTGCTTAATTCTTAATTGATATGAAATACTTTGGATTCCTAGTGCCGCCTGAAGCGTGTTTTGCGAACTTTAGATGGGATGACTGCGGACGGCCTCCTGTGCCCGTTATGTACTACTGGAAGCCCGGCTCCAGATGCGAGGTCGGACTCTGGCGTGGCTGTTTACCAAATTTAAATATGTTCGAAGATGAATACGAATGTGTTTCAACCTGTATATTCACGGCTAGAGCGGGAGCAGAAGATTATCATGATATTTACGCGACCGATGAAACTGAAATCAATTATCAAGATACTACCGAAACAAGTACAGAGGGTAATTACACAGTTACTGCTACTGGAGGTACGGGGACATCTGATGCTGTTACTGGTAATAGCACTGGAGCAACAGAAGTAGCTGTTGGAGATACGAAAGCAACAGATTCCAATTCGACGGATACATCAAACGCTGTTACTGAAGCAACAACAAACCATACATAGTTCATTAGTGAAAAAAAGAAATATTAATTAATTTTTAGTCAATTAAACGTATTATTATGTGACTCATATTGGAAATTGTAACAAACATATTTAATTTTTCAAAAATATCAGTAAACAAGCATGAATCAAACGTTGTTAAATGTCTCTTAGTAATATACCAAAATTTATATTGTTTAGTTCCACAAACACACAATTTACATAACAGTGTACACAAACATGATAGTAATTACTTGAATACTATTTTATACGAAAATATCATATAATTGAAAATAATTATTTAATTAAGAATTTTTTTGATAAATATAAAAAAATATAAAATATGTTCGATTTATACCTGTGACGACTGGCCTAATATTGCGGAACGTCGACGAGGGCATGTGGTCCAGGACCATCCCATATCTTTGGGGCTTAGCTTCACCAGTGGGCTTTTGAAAGGCCGAATGATGATGATAATACTTGTGATATTTGTCATATTAAAATCGAATAGGCTCATGCCTAGATGCATTATTCTTCCCTTTGCCTTGCTAGGATAAAAATAAAAAAAATCAGTTCACGGTGTATATACCTAAAGCTGCAGATAAGGTGGCAGGTACGTTTTCGTTCTGACTGGGGTCCTACTCTACGTAAACCACATACTGGCATATAGACTGGATATAAGTATTACCAGATTAAAATAGAACAAAGTAGTGATGAACAGCAGCATCTAAGGTACCTTATACCATTTGTAACAGGTACAACTAATTATACGGTAGAGATGTTACCCCTGTTAAGATGAATATGTTTACTTCTTACAAACATGCATCAAAATTTTTTAAATAAATAAATAATATCTTCACGCATTTCCCTTTACAGAGGTAGACAGAAGTCTAGTCTAGACAATTAAGTCCCCTCGACCCACCTTCCTCCAAAGATATTTTTGGGACAACGTGACAGGTGGTGAGCCCGTCGCCGCCTTTATGTCCAAACCAACGATGAAATTCGTACATAAGTTTTTTGAAAAACTTATTGGTACTGCCACCTGGGGATCGAACTCGGTTCTCTCGACTCGAAATTCCGACCACCCAACAAGGTTCAGGTTCAGGCCCCGCCTTTTCGACTATTGTCGTAAACCAACTCCAAACTTAAACATTGCAGCTTAGCAGAAGTGGTAAACAGGAGTCCTAGTAATGTGATTTGGTATCGCTAGTATTCTTCTTAAAAAATACCAGTCCAATACTCCGCCTACCTGTATACTGCGGTTGCCAATCATAGTTTATAATAACAAAAATCATTTCATTGATTTTTAAAGCATATTTATGCTGAACTTCTATGTAATTAAATTAAAGAGAAAAAAGTAAAAATTTCAACTGACACAGGCGGGATTCGAATTCGCGACCTTCACTTATCCGTGGCGACGCTCTTACCTCCGAGGTAAGAGCGTCGCTTTTAACTTTTTTCTCTTTAATTTAATCAGACATAAATCATATTCGTAAAAAGGATTATCACACAGATGGATTTGAATACGCAACCTTCGAAGCCGAGCTCAATTCAGATCAGATCATGACCGATTTTTGTGAAACATAATCGGTGTATTTTTATACTAACACATTGTTTGAAAACTTCACACTGTATGAAAAGATACTCTCAGTCCGGAAACCTATCACAAAGGCGTGATCCGCATCGCAGGGCGTAGTAGTTACGTAATAAATTCGCAATAAATATCGCGCATTGTGTTCGAGATAGATTAATTTAGCCGTTCGACGGTATCGCGCGCAGGCGTGCCCGATTTATTTGTATAGCGGTATAGGATGCAGTGAAAAATGTTCTTACCAGGTATAGCGAACTGAAATTGGCCGTACTGATACATTTTCAGTGGTTCTCAAACATTTCAACGTCGTTTGTATAGTCTTGAACTATTGTATTGTTTGATCGATTTATTCACGAACTCGTAAGTAAAATGCATTACATCACATTGACACTACCTATTACTGATGACAGTACTTTCAAGCAAGGAGAAAACATTACATCACATTGACACTACCTATTACTGATGACAGTACTTTCAAGCAATTTTCAACTTTCCTTTCGACCACTTTTCACTGAAGCTAGTTTGGGTAAAGGCAGACTTAGTGTTCAAGGTAATGCTACAACACCATTGCATACATTTGTATTTACCTAGATAAATATTCATAAATACATATACGTTATAACATAGGTACAATAACATAGGACAACGTAACAGGTGGTGAGCCGATCGCCGTCTTTGTGTCCAAGCCAACAATATAAATCGTACATAAGTTTTTGAAAAACCCATTGGTACGAGCCTACCACCTGTGGATCGAACTTGGGTCTCATGACTCGAAATTCCGACCACCCAACCACTCGGCTATCGTGACTTGTAGTTTCTTTTGGAAAACTCGTTCACATACGAATACATTAATAAATCGTTATTCATTACGTTACAAGTTACAGCATAAGTTACAATATATGCCATCTATTGACAACGTGGCGTGACTGACAACAACGAAGCGTGGTCACCTAGGTAACTATGTTTTGTTAAAGTTGGAACTTGAGCCTTTATCTTTACTTTTTTTTCGTCATTTTCGTCAAAAATATACATCTTCATGCAATTCCCAATATAATGTTAGCACTGTGTATAACTTCATCGTGAAAGAAGGTAGAGGCCTGATTTTTACAAGCCATGGGGACATGCTATATTCTAAGATAACCAATTATTTATGTATATAGTTAAAATAATGAACTATGACCTAAATCCAAAATTAGATAGATGACACGCAATTCCCAATACAGGGGTAGACAGAGGTCAAGCCTAGACAATTAAGTCCCTTTGACGCATCTTCCACCGAAGATATTTTCGTAACAACGTGACAGGTGGTGAGCCCGTCGCCGTCTTAATGTCCAAGCCAACGATGAAATTCGTACATAAATTTTTCGAAAAACTCATTGGTACTGCCACCTGTGGATCGAACTCGGGTCTCTCGACTCGAAATTCCGACCACCCAACAACTCGGCTATCGGGACTTCGTGGGAAAAAAGAGCTAAAATGGAGTAGTCAACCCTGGGGTCTAAGGTGGAATGCGTTAATACCGTAATGACACTGGCTCTCTACTCATTTCAAACTAGAATACAATAGACATTATACTGATATTTGAGCAGAAACAGATAAGAGAGTGGTACTAATAAGCCAGACGACTGCTTGACAGAGAATGAATCTACCACCAATTTACGTTAAAGCATTAAAATATTATTCAACAGTGTACGAGTATACAGAGTAATACATAAAATAAATACGAGCTATGAATACTAATAATATAGTTAGATATTTTTTAAATATATGCTCTGTACGCTCAGCACAGCATAGTATTGCAATAAATAACTAAATATAAGGTAAGTATAATATGGACAGTTGCACGAACGTGTTCCATTTATCAAATACCGAGGTGTGTTTATAAAGGCTTTATGTGTTCATGTACATCGAATACATAAAAGCCGTATCCCTGCTCAGTATAGTAAAGGAATGAATTTTTACATGGCTGTGTGGTTTCGGCGTAAGAAAATACCACCTTCTTTATTCACTTGTGTTTCTTCACTTTATTCATTTGGGTGATTGTCAGCCGTTCTTACTGGAGGTCAAGCTGTATCTTGTACTTAACTCAAACTATTTTAATTATTATCATATTTCTACTAAAAGTGAAAAGCAAAACATTTAATAGTGAAATCGAAATCAAAACCGGTCAATTGGTTTTAGCGTGAACAAACCCGAAATCTCAGATATATAATAGGTATGAATTCTAAAAACCTTAAAAAAGTTTAGATAGCCGAGTGGTTAGGTAATTTTTTATTAACAGTTTTAGAATAACATATAAAACATTGTAACATTTTGTGAAACAAGTATTATTATTGTTGTTTTAACAGTTTATTGTTATTATTATTTTAATGAATAACGGCGGAGACTAGTCCTTACAATATTTTTAAAAGACGCCATCATGACGACATTGTCCTCAGATAAGTAAAACAATAAATTTGAACGCCGACCTATGCATGACTCTACAGCATGCTTTCAATGTAATAATCCTCTAAGCGATTTAGCTACAATGTTACACTATACCATTAAAGTCCATGTACTGTACTTGGCAAACTTTATAATTTCATACCATAACTTCGTATTTTAACGAGTTGCTTTAAGTTTTAATAGTTTCAGTAAAGATTTCAATAATAATCGAAATCAGAAAGTTATATAGCATAGATGCTTAAATATTTGTGACAGTTAAGCAAGCATAAATATATCAAGTTTATATCTCATCTATTTATATCTCATAAATATATCTCCATGCCATCAATACAATTTCTAATGTGATGAATGAATCACTTAATTTTTTTGCCGTCTCGATCGACCGGAGCTTATTTCGAGACAATTGCATTAATGACAGTAACCCCTGGGAATGAGGTGATCGCTCCCAAGCTATTTCTAGAAAATATTATATAACATTGTATAATACATTGTATTGTAAAAAATAAATTACCAAAAAAGAGGATACCTACGGACTTTCTTTCGCCTGTTTCTTCTCCGTTAGAGGAACCTTATTACGAAACGGTGGTAGATTAAAAATGCCTATTGATAAACGAATGTACATTCTTATGTCGATGTCTTATGTCGATTTGATTTGACAAAATAACAGATGGTGAGTCTGTCACCGTCTATATGTCCAAGCCATAAATTGTACATAAGTTTTGAAAAAAACTCATTGGTTTCGAATTCTGTTCCATCCAACCGTTAGGCTATCGTAACGTCTTATTAAATTTATAAATCCGAGTAAATTAGATCCAATATGAAATTTTTCATATTGTAATAATATTGAGATAAGATACTAGCAAAAATAAACAACATCCAGATACGAAGTCCGCAAATTTTATAGGACACGTTGATCTGCATCGTTACGTTACCAACTCCTTGAGGAGTGGCTTCTCAAGCGGTGATTCATTTTTCACTTTCGTCAGCTGTCCTTTTTGATATATTGTTATTGTGTCACAGTACACCTGTCCATTCTAGTATGGCCTCTAGGAAATAACTTTCATCCATTTCAAAAACCAAATCCGTGTAGATTATATAAACGCGAGGACCAAAGTATACTGGTTAACATGTTTGTTGTATATTATAGAAAATGTTACGAGAAATATAGCCATCATATTTTACTTGTAACGGCACTCGGATGTGTATGGAACGTCTTCGACGGTTACACATGTTATATAATGTGACCTAAAAAAATAGTAATTTTCGTTTATGTATAACACCTTAACAGTCTATTGTAGTTTACCAGAAAGTAACAAAAACTTTCCTTAAGTCAGCTCGCTGTCATTTTTTAATTATGATTGCTACAAAGTTGGTGGACTCCTTGCCTACTTAGGAGTTGTTTGGTTCAGAAGTATCATCATACCTTAAAAGGCCCACAACAATACAGAGCCCTCTTTCGTAATGAAAGGTTTGCCATAATCGCCATTCTTGGAAATTCAATTGGCGATCGCAATACCAAACACATGGCACATTAAACGTTACTGGCCGTTGCTCTGCTGAATTTTACTCTGGTATATTTCGTGAATGTTATCCCACCATCTGTTGGTAGCCAATTACGTATCAAGACTTTTACCTATAATCTCACAACATCCAAGGAAAGAAGGGGGCGGTATTTTCTTACGCCGTAACCACGCAGCGTGATAAATATTTAATACAGCGAAAATGTTTTAAAATCTACGTTAGAGCGAGCTCAAAACATTCGCTAAGTGCACGCGGCCGCACATGTATCATTTTTATTGCTGGCGAAGTGTGATGAAGTGTCCAGTATAATGTAAATAGCATCTTTGTTCAGTCTTTTCTCGGCATGAAGTTTCTATAGCGTGAAATAGAGACATTACACGTAACAAATTACCTTTGTATAAGAAAAAGAAACTTATTTACAGTATGTACATGGAATGTGTAATATTGTGAAAACATTTGTTACGAGAATGAGTTGCTTTTGTGCATACGTAGTTTTTCATTACGAATTTTCGTACAGAAATCTTTTCGCTTTCGTTATCCCAATAATAAGGTTTTTCTTAATTCACTGCAGCATGACAGATATGTTCAATACCCCAGGCGAGGAAGGGAGCGGCAAAATAAGTAAATACATGTATATATATATATATATATATCTGTCTAGAAAAAATATCACATACATTGCTCCGATCGCAATGAGGTACCCGTTGGATAATCGGACCTTGAGATGGCGACACCTTCAAAACGGTGTTTACGACACTCGTCCCCAGAGGTTGTCAGTAGTATATTAGTATAAGAGAGTATATTAGTATAAGAGTATTCTATCTGTCTTTAAAATGGGTCGTCAACAATTATATAAGGTAAATAAATGTATACATAGATAGGGATAGCATAACAAAATCGATCGAAAATTAAGCAGCAAGTAAAAAAATTATAAAAAATAAAAAAAGGCTTCGAATATAATATCTAGTATTGCTTAAATTACTTAATAAGTAAGTAAAGTATAAATTACTTGTTAAGTAAAGTAGTCACCAGCGTTTTATTATTGTATGCATTTTTATAACAGTTGACAACTAACCAGCAAAATAAAGTAGTTTATTTTACACTTTCAAAGTTTAAGCAAAGTTAACACAACCGATCGGAAGTACTTGAAAGCGATCGAGTGCTTCGATTCGACTGAAGTCCGCTGCAGGTGCCTTGCTTGATAAATGGCGAGGCAAACTTTAAACGCCGTTTGAGAAATTCTTCGAACGATCAGCCCAGGTAGCTGACGACTATATTATTTATAGCATATTTTTTAGCAAAAATTGTTAGTTCACGACTGTGTTTGTGGTGATGAATTTAATAAAGGAGAAGGAATTACGAGAATGGATAATAATGTACTTTTGATATACGGAATTTAAACTTGCTCGTTCTCTACCAGCCATATGAAAAAACTCAAAAATTCTCAAAGGGCTATGTTCGGTGTTTCTCTGCGCGGCAGTTTGCTGCAGCAGAACTAGTGTAATCAATAAACCTGTAAAGAACTGCAATCCGACGAGGAAAACAAGCCGACCTTATAGCTTGCAGTATTGAAATCCCCTTTTTTTATGGAAAAGGGAGGCAAACGAGCAGGTGGCTCACGTGATGGTAAGTGATTACCGCCGCCCGTGAACACCCGCTATACCAGAGGCATAGCAGATGCGTTGCCAGCCTTAGAGTGCCCCCAGAATAGGGGGAAGGGGGTGTGTGGGCCTCCGGTTACCTGCAGTCACCAGACGAAAAGCAGAAGTTTGTCAGACTTCTACTTCACGCCGGTATTCTTTGAGGTCGTGGTACTTCCCCGGTCGAGCCGGCCCATCCATGCAACAACAAAAGCTGATGCGTGGCTCTTCCCCTGGTGAAGGATGGTTCCTAAGTCGGGAAATCGTACAGGACAATTCGGCGTTGATGGCTCCTTGTACTGAATTGGCCTAGGGTGTGATGATTTTATGGGAGATCGAGATGTGTTGCCTCTTATTATATAAGAGGCAACACATCTCGATCTACATTATACATGTGCATTATACATGTGTTATATCATGTAATTTGTAAGCAATTTTAGCTTCGAGACGTAAGCAAATTTAAATCTCAGACGAAATTTATTATGTTTGCAAACTCCAGACTGATCAAATATTAGTATTCTCATTTTCCCATTCGAAGTGCAGTTAATTTCTTAACTTTTCAATTTCTTTTCCATATCCTCCAGAGGGGTCGTCATATTCGTGATGAAATAGAAAGCGATTCATGCTAATTCATTCATGGCATAGCCATGGTTCGAGTTGTTTGTGTTAAATTAAGAAACAATAACGGAAATAATTTTTCGTAAGATCAAAGAAAGCATATTGATTACGATGAAAACACTTTATTTAAAAAAAATCGTGAGGTGTTTCTGAAGATATTTTACAATGGTTTTACTTTCAGTAATATCTTTTACTAACATATTTACAAAAATTAACAGGTAATTGATGGCAACAATTAAGAACGATTCGCAAAGCTTAATAATTATAAACATATAAAAAAATTGTAAAAGACTTGTGGTCGGAATTTCAAGTCAAGAGACCCGAATTCGGCTCTTGCGAATGGGTTTTCCAAAAACTTATGTACGAATTATGTCGTGGGCATGGCATATGGACGGCGAATAAAAAATTTATTGTATATTACACATCAAATAACTAGTGATTTTACATATTATTATTATGTTAGTAAATAATTGTAAGATGTGAATTAATCATATTTTATTGTAATATTTTTTTCTAAATTTATTTAAATGCCCTTTCTATTATATTTTGCATGCTAATTAATTATAACAGCTGAATAGAGGATAATTGTTATAATGATGAATTTAAAAACCTATTCAAAGCAAATAAATAGTTTGACGTTGACTTTCTTTTTCGCTTTGGATATTTCGATATATGGATGTTTGTTACTAATTTAGGCCAAACCGGTTGATCGGTTTTGAATGAAATTTAGATAGGTACATAGTTTATGACGTGGATTAACATATGCAACAACTATTATCTAATAAAACTTTATAGTACAGGTACTAGGAAGAAGAAGGGAGAAGTTTTAATCATGATTATGTTAACGGATTTAGATGGAAGATTTAATTAGTCCAGTAATAATCTACAAAGAAACATAGTCGCGGACAGAATCTGGTTGTATTATAAGGAAATTGTAAGAACTCCTGTTGCATATTTAAGCCAAAGTGAACTTTAACTTTCATGCAACTGATCAAAGGCGCCAACTAAGAAGCAGCTGCATTTGTTCAACTCTGCTCAAATACAGTGCAGGTACGCTCCAGAGATTGTGAGGAAAACTTTAAGAGTTAGTAAAGATATACTTTTAAGGATCAATCTTGAATATCGGTTGAACTTGAAGTTAGAAGCTGTAACTCAAAATCAGTGTATCGAAAATCCGTCAAATAAATATCTTCACGCAATTCCCAGTCTAGACTAGTCTAGTCTAGTCCATTCATGCAAGTCTAGATAATTAAGTCCCTTTGATCCACTTTCTATTGAAGATATTTTCGGGACAACGTGATAGCCCGCCGTCTTATGTCCTAGCCAACGATATAATTCGTGCATAAACCCATTAGTACGAGCCTGCCATCTGAGGATCGAACTCGGGTCACTTGACTCGAAATTCCGACCACCCAACCACTCGGCAATCGTAACTTCTAAATAAAAATAATAAAAAAACACCTGTAACATAAGTGTTGTTTAATCTGTAATGTAGGAGTTATTTGAAAGAGAGTAGACAGAAGAACAATTTAATCAACCACAATAAAACGGATTTGCCTGTAATTGTTTTATTTTAGATGCATAGTGTTCGCATTCTTTTTTTCCGAACACTTTTCGCCGAAGATAGTTTTTGCGACAATGTGACGTTCGATGGACTTGTCCAAGCCAACGATGTAAATCGTAATAATATAAGTTTTTTCACAAAACTCGTAAGTTATGGTCATGGTTACTGAATGGTTTGGTGATCGGAATTCGAATCAACAGACGAGAGTTCGATTCCTAGGTGGTAGGCTCGAACCAATGAGTTTTTCTAAAACCTATTTTTTTAAAAACTTATTTACGATTTACATCGTTGGATTGGGCATTAAGATGACAACAGGATCACCACTATTAAAAATGTATATCTTAATGCTATTCTCAATACTTGGTTCTTGACAATTAAATCCCGACTTACAACGAAGGCATTTTTTGGGACATCGTGAAAGGATATAAATCGTAATTTTTTTTAATAAACTCATTGGTACAAGCCTACCACCAGGAGTTTGAACTCGGGTCTCTTGACTCGAATCTGGATCACCTAACTACTCGGTTAACGTGAAAATCGTGTCTGTTGTGTTCTATTTTATCTGTTCATGAACATTTTTTCTCTCAAACTACATTTACATTTGTGACAGGATACGTTTTTACTTTATAGTTCACAGCAAATATTTTATCCAGTAAAAGCTTAGGCTGCATGCAAACTCTGCAAACAATAGTGTGTTTACCGACTGAGATTGACTACGTATTGGGAGTGTTTTAAACTTCTCGAGATGCTTTGTACAGTGCGGTTTTTATTTGCTTAATCGATATTCTGTGTTGGGATTAGTTTTGTAGGATACATACATGAATGCTTAGTAACATGCAAAATTTCTGTATGTTGTAATACGTATGTTGTAATACGAAGAAAGATGACTGAAATCAATCAGTAATAAGACATCATTACTTATTTCATGATCATTTATTATTAAACAACACGCCGATATTGACATTTAAGAAGCAGTTGTTTCCAAACCAAGGTATGTTTGTACAATGGTAACTGGAACTGTCATAGTAACCTCTGAGCATATTTTAGCACTGTTATTAAATATTCACATAAGTGATTGAAGCAATTGACACGAGTGTATAAATTAGAAGTGTAACAAAAAAAAGAGTGAGGTTTAGATCGTATAATATATCCATACATATATATGCTCATATATTAATTTAATTATCATAAGTCACGATAGCCGAGTGGTTGGGTGGTCGGAACTTAAGGTCAAGAGACCCAAGTTCAATCCCCAGTACCTATGAGTTTTTCAAAAACTGATGTACGAATTACATCGTTGGCTTGGACATAAAGACGGCGCGTGCTCACCGGTGGAAGGTGGGTCAAAGGGACTTAATTGTCTAGACTAGACCTCTGTCGACCCCTGTATTGGGAATTGCGTGAAGGTATTTATTTATTTATTATTATATATTAATTTTATATAAATATTTTAATTCTTCATGGGTTTCCATTGATAAATTAATATTTTTTAAAAATATACAAATACTTTTTCAAGTAAAAAATGCCAAATAAACTTGTGAGTATACTGTATATTGTGTAAACATACTAGTTACCCCCTACATAAATACATACATAACGACCTGTAATAGTCTGCTCGACATTGTCCATTGTCCATTGACGCTGGTGCCCGTCACCGGTAGGCTTATTTTTGGGCTGTATTTTTTTCTCTTAGTCGCCTCTTATAACACCCACGAAAAGAAAGGACTATATGGAATATTCTTAACCCGATACCACCACGGCACTTACCGTGTAATAGACATTTATAACAAAACTTCTTAATATTTTTTTTACAAATCTTTTTAAATTATGAAAATAAACTTCTCAGTCCATTTAATATACAGTTAATGGATGCGACAGTCGTGGGTTACGTCAAACCGCGATCCGCCCGCGGCGTACCCACGTGGGCATGACCGCCGCTATGAAATGGATACAGGAAAACAACGTCACACATGATTTTCCTTTTGAATTTTAACGTGACCGCAAATTATTTCATGGATTTCCGACAAAAATAATTAAAATTAACAAAAGCACAGCGTTTAATAATTGTCTCTGCTAGTAAAGGACTTTTAATTTACGATTTCATTTCCGATTGGCGATTAATAAGAGAACATAGTTACGGAAATATTTATTCTTATAACCAAATTCTACATACAAATCTCACGCCGTTCTCAATACTAGGGTAGACAGAGCTTTACGCCAATAAGTTCTTACGCCCCATCTTTCACCGGAGACATTTTTTGTGACAATGTGACAGGTGGTGAGCTGTTCGCCATCTTTATGTCTAAGCCTAGAGCCTAGATTTTGAAAAAAAGTCATGGCATGTACCTTTCACCAGAAAATCGAACTCGATTGTCTTGATCCGAACTCCGGTCACACAACTACACGGCTACCATGACTTTTACATATAAATCGGTATCTGAAAAAGTAGTAGAACAAATGGGTAGAGGAGCCATAAGAAGGAGGAAGTACATTGCTGGAGAATTTTTTACGTAAACATAAAAAAATAACTAACAGTAAAATAATATTAGTACTTACTTAACTCAAATAAAGTTTATTATTATTTTTTGATTATGCTGTAGTTGTATTTCTCGTAATTATATTTATTTACAAATTATCATTACTGTCTCTACATTATATTATTTCTTCATTACACTCGTCATTATCATCATAATGAACCATAAAAGTCGACAAGGCTTGCCTTAATCGCCACGCTTATCGGGTTGGCGATTGGAGTACGAGACCCTTGGCTTACACCTCAACTGTTGCTCGTCTGCTCGTTGACGCTGTTGCTCGTCACCTGTCTGTTGCATTTAGGTCTACTATGTTTCGAGATGGTTATTCTGCTATCTGTCGGAAGCCATTTTATTCAAGCACACGGGACACCCACAGGAAGAAAGGGAATGATATTTCACGCCGTAACCATACGGTAAGTTTGTGTCTATGTTAATTACAGTATAAGAAAATACCTTTCATTTAGACAGAGGTCATCCCGCAGTATACTTTAACATGCATATTTGTTACGAAACCCCATAGCATTTTTTCCTTCATGAAATAATAAGCCTTGGTAAAAAAAAACTTATTGATTTATAAAACCTGAGATAGATAAGCTTATCTAGGATTGATCTTGGTATAATCAATTTCGGCAAACAAAATAATAAGGTCATAAAAAAAGGTGTAAACGAAATAACTATTTACATTACGCTAGGAACTACGAATATATCACACATGACTGGTGATAAAAATGATACATGAACATTATTGTATCTTCAGTAAATGTTTTCTGTAAAAATATACGAAGGTGTTTTGAGAAATCTTACTTAAGGAAAATTGAAGACAAGAAAGGGCGGAAAATTAAAAATTATATGAAATTTTAGATGCGTTAGTTGCCTGTATAGGATTCGTTTAGTTAACTCCTACCAAACTAGTTTAAAAATTAAGGTAGCCAGAGTAACCACAGGCTATAAAACGTAATATTATAGTCCTCTAAGGTAGTCTGAAAATCTTTGTGTTATGGGCTGCTATAGTCACATTCCATCAGGTGGGTTGTAAGCTTGTTTTCATCCTAATTCCATAACATATATTCATTCCATAACATTCTAAAATGATCCTTATTCAAGTTTAGATAGTTATCAGAATTAGGTGTGATTAGGTTATCTCAATTCGGAGGGTAGAAACAACTTAATTGTCTCGATCTCAGTCTACGTTTGCATTGGGAATGGCGTCAAGATATTATCTATTATTACAGTAATATATCTTCACACCATTCTCAATTCAAGGGTAGACAGAGCTCTAGACAAATAAGTCTTTTCGACACGTTCCACCGAAGACATTTTTTGGCTATTACATATGTTCTGAACGAACACCAACAAGTTCAAATACACAAAAGTGATGAGAGAGATACAAGTATGGATAACGCTGTAATGCTTACTGTGTAGTATCTGCTTAAGAAGACTCCTCAAAGTTATATAATGAGAACATATTAATTATATAGTGAGTCTCAGATTCAAATTTTAAATACTTGTTACACAAAATATTACATGTTATATAATTTATCATGAGACCCAAAAAACGAACAAAAACATTATGAAAGAGAGTATTTATGAGAGTCATGGTCTAAGACAAATGTATGCGGAAATATATGCGGAATATAAATAGTAAAACAGTGCTGTTTTGTCAAGTTTATAACTTAAATGAAATTGCATAATATTACATTGATAAACATTACACGATAACAAAGCTGAAGGAGACCGCTAACGAGTGAACTTTTTATCACAAAACTTATGAATGAATTACACGAAGACGAGACAACTCTGAAGTGTTTTCCTAATGAACACTTTGATTCGCCGCATCACGTTCCCACTGCCTGAAAGAATTATGAAAATTATACAACTACATATTAAGTTGTGGCACGTACTCTATAGGTATGTTATTCAACTGGAATCTAATTTATATTTTCAAAGTTAAACTTATTTTGGGTGCGTAGTAGAAGTTCGAAATCGAATTGTAATTCAAACATGTTGTACTAGTATCGCATTACTTTATACGAGCTAGAGAAAATAGAATAGAATAAAGTGAAATAAAATAAACGCTCTAATCTTGTAGTATATAAATTTATATATTGGTATATAGGATATCACAAACTTTTTGAACAATATTTTGTATTTTTAAGGTGTTTTATTTTTAATAAGTCACGATAGCCCAGTGATAGGGTGGTCGGAATTTCGAGTCGAGAGACGAGGGTTTTTTCAGAAAACTTATGTATGAATTTATCGTTGGCTTGGACATTGAGACGGCGACGGGCTCACCACCTGTCACGTTGTCCCGAAAATATTTTCGGTGGAAGGTGGGTCGAAGGGACTTAATTGTCTGTATTGGGAATTGCGTGAAGATATTTTTTTATTTTATTTTATTTATTGTTTTATTTTTAAGTTTTACAAGAAAGGAGCAACGATATATATCAGTGGTGGCCAACTGGAACGCCCCTATTAGTCTAGTAGATCCTGGTGAGTCTGACATATATATATATATATATATATATATATATATATATATATATATATATATATATATATATGTATATATATATATATATACATATATATATATATATATATATATATATATATATATATATATATATATATATATATATATATATATATATATATATATATATATATATATATATATATATATATATATATATATATATATATATATATATATATATATATATATATATATATATATATATATATATATATATATATATATATATATATATATATATATATATATATATATATATATATATATATATATATATATATATATATATATATATATATATATATATATATATATATATGGGGGTCATTGTAGAAGCGTGCTAGTCGCGATTCCCGCCAGCCCTTTCAGGGCTGCACCCCACACAGCTGCGCACCCATGCCAACGAGGGTTAGGCGTCCCCAAGGCGACGCACACCAGTTCGTCCCCGTTGGTGTGAAATGCAGCGCGCAAAGCGGCGATGGGGACCGCCACCCGTCACGCACAGCCCGACACGGCGGAAGGTGGAGGACGGAGTGCAGAGTTGGCACGTGGAATGTTAGAGGAGGCATGAGAGATAACACGAATGAGTTGATTGAAATAATGAAAGAAAGAGAATTAGATGTCGTGTGTTTGTCGGAGACCAAGCGGAAGGGCAGTGGTACTGAAGAGCTCCCTGGCGGGGCGTTAGCTCTATGGTCCGGAGTCCCGGAGAGCGAGAGCGCCTGCCAGGGAGTGGGGTGCTGCTGTCGTCTCGGTTGGTCGATGTTATGACTGAATATAAGGTTGTGAACTCGAGACTTCTCTGGGTTCGCTTTAAATTAGGACTGACGAAGTTATTCCTTTTGGCTGTTTATGCGCCGGTGGCTTCGTCGTCCAGAGCTGAGCTGGAGGAGTTTTGGGAGAATGTAAGAGAAGTTCTAGACTTGGTTAGAGGAAACGAAAGAATTGTTGTATGTGGTGATTTGAATGGATGGGTTGGTACCGCTCGGCCAGGGTACGAGTCGGTGCTTGGAATGTTTGGCGATAAAAGGGTTAACGATGCTGGCAAGCTTATACTGGCTGTGGCGGGTATGAGGGGGTCTCTGTGACAAACACTATGTTTAGTCACAAGAAAATCCATATGTATACTAGAACAAGAGAGAATGAGAGAAGTATGATCGATTTATTCCTGGTGGATGACCGACTGCGAAAACAGGTGATGGATACGCGGGTGTTCCGAGGTGCTGACCTGGAAACGGATCACTACCTAGTGATTACTAGATTTAGGGGTCTGTTCGCGGGTTGGCGCCACCGGACGGCGATACCAGAACCACAGTCGGTCGGTAGCATCCGAAGCTGGAAGCTTCAGGAAGCGGACACTAGGAATAAATATCAAGCAAGGGTAGCCGAAAAGCTGGACAGCATTGGTGTTAGGAAAGAATGTGTGGAAGAAATATGGCAGAGCCTTAGAGATGGAATGGTTAGTGCAGCGGAAGACGTGTGTGGAAATGTGAAAAGAGGTAGTAGTAAAAGGGTGATGCATGGTGGAATGACGAAGTGAAAGAAGCTGTAAATAAGAAGAAGAAAGCATGGTTAGACTACTTGGCCTCTAGTAATGATAAGGATATGAGAGAGAAGAGGAAAGAAAGATATAAGCTCCAGAAAGTTCACACGAAAGCATTGATTGAGGAAGTGCGTGAAAGGAGTAGAATGGAAGCGGACGAAAGGTTGTCGCACAACTTCAAGGAGAACTCCAAACTCTTCTGGAAAGAGGTTGGAAGGACCCGGAGTGGTGCGACAGCCTTAAGAATGAATAAAGTGCTTTCGAACCAATGACGTCCTCTCAGAAAAATCGGACGTCATACAGCGATGGAGCGAATTTTATAGAGAGATGTATGCGTGTGATGATCTTAGTGAGGGATCCGGGGTGACGCCGTGACTGGTACACCAGACTGGACCTCGATGACACTGAGGTCATCAGTATGAAAGAGATTGAATGTGCAATTAGAAGTTTGAAATGTGGTAAGGCTGCGGACTAGACAGAGTTACTGCTGAAATGGTCAAGTATGGTGGGCCACGCGTCTGGGACAGCTTTCATCTGCTGTGCAATTTGTGCTGGCGAACGGGGTTGTTCCGGAAGATTGGCGATCCGCGGTCATTGTGCCTTTATATAAAGGTAAAGGTTCACATTATGACTGCGGGTGCTATCGGGCGATCAGCTTGACCAGTTTAGCAAGTAAAGTTTACCTGAAGGTTTTGACACGTAGGATGCAAGAGAAATCGGAAAGATTTCTATGGGAGGCACAATGCGGATTTAGACCTGGAAGAGGATGCA